>CAKOAT010602932.1:21903-48309 GCA_932364175.1 Eruca vesicaria subsp. sativa
ATAAGCATATTCCTTAGGAGATAAGGATTACAACAATAAAGGGGATGATTATCCTAATCCTATAATGATTAGGATAACTACAACATATGGATAAACACAAGGGAGGATAGTGACTGATACTTGGCCGCCTGGTATGGTACTGATGTGGTCTGGTCCATTTCCGGATATGTCCCAACCACCATCTTCATTTCTTAACAAATCCTAAGTTCTTATAAAATTATTAGAAAAACACTGGAAGACCAAATTTGTTGACTGTTTCACATGCAGAGCATCTTTCGCTTTTTGAATATTAAGGAACAGTCCAAATCTAAAGATGTGGATCTAGAACATAATTTTAGCATAGAAAAAAACTTTAATTAAAATAACTAATTAATTAATTCTAAATATTTATTAACTCAACTAAAATTGAAGCAGAACTAAAGTTAGTGTATATTATTTTAATTTTAAAAATTCTTATATTTTGACAAAAAATTAATTTAAACTCCTTCAAGTTAAACTATATAAACTTGACTAGGATTAGTTTCCTATTTAAAGTTTTAATTAAACAAATGAAAATTTAAATATCAATAACCAATTATATTAATAGAAATAATTTTAAATTTCATCTGTTAGTGGCACATAAGCAAAATTCACTTAAATTTTTTTCTATTAGTATGTAGAAGATTTTTTTATTGGCTAATAATATTCACATTAACAAATCCAAAAACATATTGGGCGGATGTGCTTATTTATAAAATGACCAAAAACAAAAGAAAAATTAGATTTATAATACAAAGATAGAGAGAGATGGAAGAAAAACGAAGAAAAAGAATGGAAATTTATTTACGTAGTGAAATATAGTTTTCTTCTTGGTCATTTGGCCTCATTTCTCTTGAAGAAATAGAAAGGACATGAATGCAGAAGGCACATGCACCCATTAAACTATTTCTTTGACAACGAAAGACTGATCTATTACTCAAGTTTGAAGTGGTCTGGAAAGTCAGATCGGAATAGAACAACCAACATACAATAAATCTCGATAAAAGGATTAAGCCGATTTGGCTAAAGAATCAGCAACAACATTCTGCGTCCTAGGGACATATGAGATCTTAAATTCTGGAAATCAAATCTGCAGCGTCATGATCTTTTTTAACTCCGTTGAGAAATTTGGCCAAACCATGAGGATCTCAAAGCATCGCTATTAACTCCTTGCAGTCCATCCCAAAATTCTGACATGGCGAATGTTGAAGCATATTCTCCATTGTCCACCGCAGTGCTTCCAGCTCAGAGTGCAAAGCAGACTTCATTCTACTCAGATTATGCATACCCATTAGCTGGCTATTCCCCATACTATCATTCCATACCCATCCACATCCACTGAATTGATTTGTAGGTGTCCAATAACCGTCAACCATACAGATGTCTCCTAGATTTATGGTCTGGCCAATATCTATGTTCCCTTGATCTGGTACTATATTATGTTCATTAGCTTGAAACCAGGCTTGACACTCATTCTCTGCATACCGGGCTAATTCCAGTGGATCTCTATCGATATTTCTGAACAGCTTATCATTTCGATCTTTCCAAATATACCAAATTAGCCATGGATAAGGGTCAATGTCCATTTCCGATTCCATTATAGTATTTTTCCTCCAGAAGAGGTAATCCTATTCGTATATGTACTTTGTAATGGAAATAAGGTAGGACTGGAAGACGTAGAAGATAAGGCCCAAACTTGCATAGCGGGTGAACACTGAAAGATTGCATGTGCAATTGTTTCTTCTGACTCTCCACATCATAGATATTGGTTATCACATCGCATATGTCTATAGTTCCACTAAACTATTATTTATAATGATAATTTAGTACTATGTAGATATCATAAAGTTTTTTTAGGGTAATATGTACTTTGTAGGCACATGCATGATGCATCCACTAAGCTTTTAGGTTAAATTTGTCATTCAGTAGTCTTTGAGAAACAATTTATTTAATAGTCGGAGTCGTACTCCCGTGACGATAAAGCCTTATTATCTGTCGTGAGTGGTGGCGGTAATATTTAAAATTGCTGGTCTAAAGAAACAAAAGTTCTGCGAAAAAATAATGAAAATTTGAAACGAATATTTTCTCAGAGCTGTTGAGAAACATTATAAATACATCCACTTAGCTGGTAACAAAAAGTATTACAAACACAAACTCATCAATAACGATGAACATCTTTCTTCGTACCATTGTTCTTATCTATTCAATTTCAAAAATTTTGAGCACTTTTGCTTCTTCTCCTGACCAAAGTGATATTCTTTTGGAGTTCAAGAACGAGTTTAAGATTCAAAATCCATGTGAGGATCTTGATCCAAAAACGAACTCATGGGCAAACAAGAGCGAATATTGCAACTGGCGGGGTGTAACGTGCGATACCAAGTCAGACAAGGTGATCGGTCTAGACCTTAGCTGCAGCTGTCTTCATGGCCGGTTCAAACCAAACAGTAGTCTTTTTAGACTGCAGAATCTCCAGAGTCTTAACCTTGCTTATAACAGCTTCCTTGATTCCACAATCCCAGCTAAGTTCAATAAACTCGTGGGCCTAGAGAGGCTTAACCTCTCTGGGTCTTCATTTTCCGGTCAGATTCCAACAGAAATTGTTCAACTAACCAATTTGGTGTCTCTTGATCTGTCTTCTTCTTATTATTCTTATGATACACCAAATACTTTATTCATTGAGGAACCATCATTTTTCAGTCTTCTTGCTCTAAACTTGAGGAACCTTAGAGAACTAGATATGAGTTCTGTGAACATCTCTTCAGAAATCCCAAAAGAGTTTTCAAACATGTGGTCTCTTAGATCGCTGATTCTTGAGAACTGCAATCTATTGGGAAGATTTCCAAGCAATGTTTTTCTCATACCCACCTTACAACTCATTAACCTTTATTCCAATCCTGAACTTAGAGGTCAACTTCCTGATTTTCATGGAAATGAGTCTCTGCAAAGCATAAGCATTGACAGAACATCCTTTTCAGGTACCATACCTGAGTCAATTGGAAACCTCAAACATCTGATTTCCTTGGAACTTACTAGATCCGCTTTCTCAGGGAGGATTCCAACTTCACTTGGAAACCTTTCTCATCTCTCTTTTCTCAGTCTTAATTATAATAATTTCAATGGTGAAATCCCCTCTTCAATTGGCAATCTAAAACTGTTGACAGTCTTTGATGTTTCGGATAACATAATCAGCGGGAACTTTCCATCTGCACTACTCAATTTGACCCAACTATGTACACTCGATCTCTCTTTAAACCAATTTTCAGGTTCCCTTCCAACAAATATAAGCCAACTCTCCAAATTAGATTATTTTTCTGTGTCTAAAAATTCTTTTGTTGGCGTCATTCCTGCATCCGTATTCAAAATTTCCTCACTGACTCACATCAGTTTGAATAGAAACCAGTTCAGTGACCTCCTTGGCATTGAGAATATCTTTTTGTTGTCTAATTTAAGATATTTGTTTCTTGGCTATAACAATTACTCCGTCAACGTCAACCCTGTTGACTTAAATCTGTTTTCGCCTCTCAAACAGCTATTACGATTATCTCTCTCGGGAATCCCTCTTTCAACAACAAACCTCACTTCTGATTTTTTACCAAATTTGGAAACTCTGGACTTGTCAGGCTGCAAAATCACTGAGTTCCCCGAGTTCATTAGATATAGTTCAAAACTATCAGGTCTAAACCTTTCCAACAACAAAATGAAAGGTCAAGTACCAGACTGGTTGTGGAGGCTACCAGAGTTGTCCGGTGTAGATATATCTAGCAACTCTTTCAGTGGTTTCAACGGATCCTTAAAAGGTGTTCCTGAGAATAAGATATCAACCTTGAACCTAAGTTCAAATGCTTTCCAAGGGGCACTGTTCATCCCATCAAGTTCAATCGAATTCTTGTTTGCCTTTAAGAATAACTTCACCGGAGAGTTACCTTCTTCATTATGTGGATCAACCTCTCCATACATCATAGATCTGTCAAACAACAACTTCTGCGGCTCAATTCCTTGGTGTTTAGGAACTCACATGAGTTCTCTTGGTGATCTAAATCTTCGTAACAATAGCCTCAACGGAACTCTTCCTGACATATTTATTAACGCCAAAGAGTTAAGGTCACTTGACGTCAGTCACAACCTATTGGAAGGAAAACTTCCTACATCTCTCATCAGTTGCTCTGCTCTGGAAGTTCTAAACTTGGAAAACAACAAAATCAAAGATACCTTTCCATTCCACTTGAGTTCTTTGCAGAAGCTACAAGTTATTGTTCTCCGCTCCAATAAGTTTCATGGAAAGTTACATCGCTCTGAAAGTTACAGTGTTTGGTCTGGATTTCCTCAGTTAAAAATCATTGATGTATCACATAATGACTTCTTCGGCACGTTGCCGTCTGATTACTTCCTGAACTGGACTGGGATATCCTCCAAGACAGACAACTACTCTGTAAAACCAGACTACATTCAGAATTATCGTGGCTATGGATACTACGCCTCAGTTACATTGATAGCTAAAGGAGTATCAATGAAGATGGAACGTATCCTCAAAATCTACACGGCCATCGATTTTTCAGGTAATCAACTCCATGGACAGATTCCTGAATCTATTGGTCTACTAAAGGAACTCCGTATACTAAATTTTTCCAGCAATGCTTTTACGGGCCACATCCCAGCATCTCTTGCCAACCTTACGGTGTTGGAATCACTGGACCTTTCCCAAAACAAGCTCTCTGGTGAGATTCCTCCAGAGCTTGGAAACCTCCATTCACTTAGTTGGATAAACGTTTCACATAATGAGCTTGTAGGCTCCATACCACAAGGCACACAATTTCAGAGACAAAAATGCTCATCCTATGAGGGAAATCCTGGACTTCTTGGTCCTTCTCTTAAGGACATTTGTGGAACATCACAACAATCTGAACTGCCGGAGTCATTACAAGATGATGATGAAGACGAAGAAGGATGGTTGAGTTGGATGGCAGCAGGGATAGGATTTGCCCCTGGAGTTGTATTTGGAATCACAATCGGATACATAGTGGCTTCATACAAGAATGAGTGGTTCATCAAGGTTTTTGGCCGGGCCAGAACTTTTTAGCTCAATTGGTGTTCTTTTTCTAAATATCTGTTCAATGAAAGTTTTTGTATTTTGCTGAATGTATTGTTGTTTTTCAATAAAAGCAAAAGCGTATGTAAGTTTTTATGAATTTGAAAAAAAAAAAAGAAGTTTTATGAATAAAAAATAGAGTATATGTCAATACCTGCTGCTTCCTTCCACGAAATTAGGGTATGAGAGTAATACGGATCATCTTCCCTGGAAGGTAGTCTCATTTGCTGGTGGTCCTGGTCAGAGATGAGTCTGACAAATAACAATGTATCTGGTCTCTGGAGCTCTGTAAGATCTCCATAGCCTCCACCAAATTGCTTTGGTCCATCCTGAAAAGAAAGAAGACAATTTAGTGGGAAAAAAACAGGCAAAACTAAACTAAAGGCCACGGATATCTGAACAAACATAGCACATGTGCTTAATGGGTGGGTACACATAAGGTTTGATGCAAACGCAAACAAAGCACCTTACATATTATAACCAGATATATGTAGGCAGAGAGAAGTAGTTATAAAGAAATATGAAAGAAAAGTACTGACAAAAGGAATTAAGTCAGATTTTGAAATTGCCTCGCAGTTTTTCAGTTCCATATGAACTGAGTATGGAAGGTAGCAAGGAAGTGTGGGCTGAAGCATTTCTCTAGAGGGATGAGTTTGAGGTGGGAAGAATGCACATACATTTGGATATCATTGGATTTGCAAGTTTCTCAATGTTATCCTGAAGCATTGTTCTTTAAGGCTTTCAATACTTGGTAATAAGTTTTTATTTATAAAATTTGTTCAAAATACTAGACCCTTAACAGAATCAAACAGTTCTTTGAACACTGAATCAAAGAAAAAGGACCAAAAAGGAAGAAAAAAAAGAAAGTGAAAATCCTAAGACCAGACATGTCCTTGATCAGTTTTATTCAGGAGAATCTGAACCTCAGACTATGTAGGAAGAGCTGGAAGTGCTCCTTTCTTTGTAGTCGTAATGGCT
Source organism: Eruca vesicaria subsp. sativa (assembly GCA_932364175.1). Lineage (NCBI taxonomy): Eukaryota > Viridiplantae > Streptophyta > Magnoliopsida > Brassicales > Brassicaceae > Eruca > Eruca vesicaria. The sequence continues at coordinate 27,986 of CAKOAT010602932.1, forward strand.
CCACATGCATTCGCAAACCTAAGCACTTCTCTAAGACGAGCTTCGTCCTGTTGTTAAAGAAACAAGAACACGATCAACAATCAAAGTAACAGTTCCAAAATCACCAAGACTAATCTGATATTATGTTTACCTCGAGAATAGAGCGGTCATCAACAATGTTGGAAAGCAAGGCACCAACATATGAATCGCCAGCACCAGTTGTATCCACTGCGTCCACATGGAAAGGATCAACAGATCCACAGAAGCTCTATAACCACACAAGCACAAAGAAAACAACTTAAGTAATGTTTAAATGGTAAAGTCAAAACTCTTCAAATAACCATTTAACTTGGTGTAATAGTTACAACCCTTTTCACCCAAAGTTACCAAGAGAAGTTTCAAGTAATCATGCAACAGAGACAAAGCAGTCTCATCATCAACATTATCAGATTCAGTTAACAACATAAGCTCCTCATCACTGACTTTAATCACTTCAGCTTTGTCCCAGATGCTAAGAATCTGCTTCTTAGCCTCCTCCTTCGAGGGCCACAAAGGTAGCCTCAAGTTTGGGTCGTACGAAAGCAACGCACCGGCTTCTTTAGCCACCTCTATGGCTTTTAGGTGAGCAGATCGACATGGCTCAATGGGCTTATTGATCCATAGTCGAATACCTTAGCTTGTAATAAAACAAAGCAAAATAGACCACTTGTCAACCTAACCAAAAAAAGGAGCACTTTGTACCCTAACTTGACCTTTATGTTAGGTATGTCATAGGCCTTGGAATTTTTACCCCAAACCGAAGTTCACACTTTAACCCAAACCGAAAAAAAAAAATCAAAACCCCATCCAAACCATTAACATGACCTAAGATTTTGGTATTTTCAAGTTTGAGTACAAACCAAATTGGAACCAGAATCCAAACTAGAATCCAAACATATCCGAAATTAGTTAAATACGTTAATGGTTTATATGTATTAAGGTAATTTCAACACTTTAGTACTTTAATGATTTTAGAGCTTTTTTATTTGTTATTTTAAATAGTTTTAGTTAGTTTATGTATTTAACTAGGTTTTAGTTAATTTTTTGAATAATCTATATATTTGAGTATTTTTTGTACATTTTTAAGTTAAAAAAAATTAGGAGTTCCAGACATTGTTCATAATTCGATCCAATCTGAATCTGAAAGAACTGCACTGAACCTGACCCACGAATGGAACTTCCCGATTTATCCATTGAGAAACCATCATTTCTCCATCTACTTGCTCTAAACTTGAGGAACCTTAACTAGATATAAGCTATGTGAACATCTCTTCATAAATGTGTTTTCACACATGTGGTCTCTGAGATCGCTTACTCTTGACAACTGCAACCTACTAGGAAGAATTCCAAGCAATGATTTTCTCATACCCAGCTTACAACTCATTACCTTGATTCCAATCTGGAACTTAGAGGTCAACATCCCGATTTTCATGGAAATGTGTCTCGGGATAAGCATTTCCCAAACATCCTTTTCAGGTAACCCTACCTGACTCGATCAGAAACTTCAAACATCTTATTTATTTGTCACTTTTGTGGTCCACTTTCTCTGGGAGGATTCCATCTTCACTTGGAAACCTTTCTCATCTCTCTTTTCTCCAACAGCTCGGTATTCAGTGCAACTTTTGTCGTGGAAGATTTCTGATAATAATATTTGATGAAGGGGAAGCTTATAAGATGTGACAATAATCTTCTCAGTATTCTATCAAAACTCTTTGAAGTTTGTAAATATTCTTTTCCGTGATATATGCTAATATGCATGTCTCATACGACTAGATAAACACTAAATATTAAAAGATAAACTAATAACAGATGAAAACTATCTAAAATATTATTACATTATAAACAGATATAAATAGCTAAAATGTACCTTGGACGCTAAGGAAAGGAGCTCTGTTCAGGCTATTCCCAAGAGGAACCCTATGGAGCCCGGAAACCGTCGGTCCTCAGCCACAGGTCGCGTTTCAAGTCGTACCTGTATCCCTCCGCCAACATTTTCTCCTGATATTCTTGTTTGCAAAGTGGATGCAGCATGGGATAGCACTTCCGGTAATTGTGGGATTGGAAGTATTTTCTCCGGGAACAATGTCATGTCCCTCCATAACCTGAGTGATTCTCGCTCCTTTGTATCATCAGCACTCATGGCCGAAGCCATTGATGTCCATCTCGCGGTTGTCACAGCCGTATTCAAACGTCCGATCCCTGATCATTTTGTTGGTTAATATGCTAAAAGATAGAGCTAATCAACCTGAGTTGTTCGATATCATGTTTGATATCTATCACTTTCTCTCGTATTTTGATATTATTTCTTTCCCTTTTAACTCTAGAACCTTTAACCGTGAGGCTGATTTGGTGGGGAAATCAGCGCTTACTTCTTTGTATGTTAACTCCGTCAATGGAGGTTAAACTCTTCTTTGAATGAATGCAATGTTGTTTGATAAAAAAAATAGCTAAAATAACTACATAAATATATGTAGTTTGTACCCTAACTTGACCTTTATGTTAGGTATGTCATAGGCCTTGGAATTTTTACCCCAAACCGAAGTTCACACTTTAACCCAAACCGAAAAAAAAAATCAAAACCCCATCCAAACCATTAACATGACCTAAGATTTTGGTATTTTCAAGTTTGAGTACAAACCAAATTGGAACCAGAATCCAAACTAGAATCCAAACATATCCGAAATTAGTTAAATACGTTAATGATTCAAAGAGAAACATTGAATACTGATGAAGTGTATATTGAAAATAAGCATAAATAATTCACATTCTGATAAAAAAAATAGCTAAAATAACTACATAAATAAATATAATAATCAGAATGTGAATTATTTATGCTTATTTTCAATATACACTTCATCAGTATTCAATGTTTCTCTTTGAATCCTTGGAAAATTTGTCTTTATTTTTTTACTAAGAATCTCTGTAAATTCAATTTAATATGATGGATTAAGATTAAATATTTAGTTTTTTATGTTAAATTTTTATTCTATTATTTAAATTTGAGATAGTTAGGTAACCAAATCAAAATAGATCCAGTTAACAAAATAAAGTTTTATGTAACCTGATTATTATAACTAAAAATTTCATCTTAACTATGCACACTCCATTTTTTAAAAGATGCACAACAAGCTTTTATACGCATTTGTTTATCAAACAACGGCCAGCTTTGTCATCCGAGGTTCCTATAAAATTATTAGAAAAAGACTGAAGACCAAATTTCAATCCTAAGTTCTTATAAAATTATTAGAAAAACACTGGAAGACCAAATTTGTTGACTGTTTCACATGTAGAGCATCTTTCGATTTTTGAATATTAAGGAACAGTCCAAATCTAAAAATGTGAATCTAGAACTTAATTTTAGCATAGAAAAAAATTATTTAAAATAACTAATTAATTAATTCTAAATGTTTAATAGCTCAACTAAAGTTGAAGCAGAACTAAAGTTAGTGTATATTATTTTAATTTTAAAACTTCTTATATTTTGACAAATAATTAATTTAATTGTAACTCCTTCAAGTTAAACTATATAAACTTGACCAGTAAATCAATAAATAAACAAATAACAAGTCATATATTGCTCTTACAAGATTCATGCGTCAAACTTAGATGTTTGTCCACGATTTCATCCAAAATTTTCATACTGAAAAAATTATCTTATAACACTCTATTTTCGCATTAATCTGCCTAACATATTATTTTAGTTAAATGCAAAATAGTTTTAAAGTTTCCATAATATTGTCAAATCAAATTCTTTCTCACACGTTTTTTATTTAGTGTATAACACTAAACTCACTAATATTGGTTAACAATCAAATTCATCTTTAAATTGTTTCCAATCATCACACTATCTAATCAGAATTTTAATATTAGCTTCCTATTTAAATTTTTAATTAAACAAATGAAAAATTAAATATCGACAACCAATTATATTAAGAGAGTTAATTTTCAATTATATCTGTTAGTGGAACATAAGCAAAATTCACTTACATGATTTTTAATTAGTATATAGAAGATTTTTTTATTGGCTAATAATATTCACATTAACAAATCTGAAAACATATTGAGCGGATGTGCTTAGTTATAAAATGATCAAAAACAAAAGGAAAATTAGATTTGTAATAAAAAAAGATAGAGAGAGATGGAAGAAAAACAAAGAGAGAGTCAGAGAGAATGGAAGTTTAGTTACGTAGTGAAATATAGTTTTTTTCATGGTCATTTGGCCTAATTTCTCTTGATGAAATAGAAAGGACATGAATGCAGAAGGCACATGCACCCACTAAACTATTTATAATGATAATTTAGTACTATGTAGATATCATAAAGTTTTTTTAGAGTAATATGTACTATGTAGGCACATGCATGATGCATCCACTAAGCTTTTAGGTTAAATTTGTCATTCAATAGTTTTTGAAAAGTAATATATATATATACTATTATATAAGAAGTAAATTTGCTTAGTTGTCAACTTCTCCTTGATTTTAGGTAAATTTGTTTATTTACTTTATTCAAATAATTTCATATATGTTATTTTATTATTATGTTATCTTAAAAATATGTTAATTATTTTGTATATAAGTTGTTATCTTAAAAATATATTTTCTATTATAAAATTCAAGTAAATTTACTGATTGATTTTTAAGTTCTCCATGATTTTTTGTATTTTTGCTTATTTGTTATATTTTTAATAATTTTATGAATAATTTATCATATAATAAAACAAATTTATTTTAATAATATTATACTTTTAGAAAATAACATAATTCTTATGTATTATATTGTTATCTTTAAATATATTTTTTTATCACATAAATTAAAAGTTAAGTTAAAATATTAATAGTTAAATATAAAGAAAGCAGTACTGATTTATCAAATTCTCCATGGTTTTATATTTTGTTTATTTATCATATTTTAATAATTTCATATATAATTTATTAAATACTATAATGAATGTATACTAATAATACTAGATTTAAAAAAATAAGATAATTTTTATGTATTAGATTATTATCTTGAACATATATTTCCTATTAGAAAATTTAAGTGAATTATCTGATTTGTAATTTCTACATGAGTTAGATAATTTTGATTATTTGTCATATTTTTAATAGTTTCATATAAAATTTATTATACAAAAAAAAAGAATTTCTATTAAAATTAAATTTTGAGAAAATAAGATACTTTTTATGTATTATATTGTTATCTTGAAAATATATTTTTATATAGAAATAAAAAATTAAGATAGAAAAAATTATAACTAAAATAAAACATAAATCATAACTTATTATTTTGGTTAGGATTAATAAAATATAACCTAATATTAAATTGTACGAAAATTATGCCTACATATGCGGCCAAAACACCTAGTTTATTTAATAGTCGGACTCGTATTCCCGTGACGATAAAGCCATATTATCTGTCGTGAGTGGTGGCGGTAATATTTAAAATTGCTGGTCTAAAGAAACAAAAGTTCTGAACAGAAATAATGAAAATTTCAAACGAATATTTTCTCAGAGCTGTTGAGAAACATTGTAAATACATCCACTGAGCTGGTAACAAAAAGTATTACAAACACAAACTCATCAATAACGATGAACATCTTTCTTCGTACCATTGTTCTTCTCTATTCAATTTCAAAAATTTTGAGCACTTTTATTTCTTCTCCTGACCAAAGTGATATTCTTTTGGAGTTCAAGAACGAGTTTAAGATTCAAAATCCATGTGATTTTCTTGATCCGAAAACGAACTCATGGGCAAACAAGAGCGAATATTGCAACTGGCGGGGTGTAACATGCGATACCAAGTCAGGCAAGGTGATCGGGCTAGACCTTAGCTGCAGCTGTCTTCATGGCCGGTTCAAACAAAACAGTAGTCTTTTTAGACTGCAGCATCTCCAAAGTCTTAACCTTGCTTATAACAGCTTCCTTGGTTCCAAAATCCCAGCTAAGTTCAATAAACTCATGGGCTTGGAGAGGCTTAACCTCTCCGAGTCTTCATTTTCCGGTCAGATTCCATCAGAAATTGTTCAACTAACCAATTTGGTGTCTCTTGATCTTTCTTCTTATTCTTCTTCTTCTTCTTATTATACACCAAGTAATTTATCCATTGAGGAACCATCATTTCTTCGTCTTTTTTCTCTAGAATTGAGGAACCTTAGAGAACTAGATATGAGTTCTGTGAACATCTCTTCAGAAATCCCAAAAGAGTTTTCAAACATGTGGTCTCTTAGATCGCTGATTCTTGAGAACTGCAATCTATTGGGAAGATTTCCAAGCAATGTTTTTCTCATACCCACCTTAGAGCTCATTAACCTTTCTTACAATCCCAAACTTGGAGGTCACCTTCCCGATTTTCATGTAAATGAATCTCTGCAAAGTATAAGCATTTACATGACATCCTTTTCAGGTACCATACCTGACTCAATCGGAAACCTCAAACATCTTGTTTCTTTGGAACTTTCGGAGTCCGCTTTCTCTGGGAGGATTCCATCTTCACTTGGAAACCTTTCTCATCTCTCTTTTCTACATCTTAATAATAATAATTTCAATGGTGAAATCACCTCTTCAATTGTCAATCTAAAACAGTTGATAGTCTTCGATGTCTCGAATAACAAACTCAGCGGAAACTTCCCATCTGCACTATTCAGTCTGACCCAACCTAATATAAGCCAACTCTCCAAATTAAAATATTTTTCTGTGTATGGAAATTCTTTTGTTGGAGCCATTCCTGCATCCCTATTCAAGATTTCCTCACTGATTAGTATCCGTTTCGATAGAAATCAATTCAGTGACATCCTTGGCATTGAGAATATCTCTTTGTTGCCTAATTTAAGATCTTTGTCCCTTGGCTATAACAATTACTCATTTAGTTCCAGTCCTGTTGACTTAAATCTCTTTTTGCCTCTCAAACACTTATTAGGATTATCTCTCTCGGGAATCCCTCTTTCAACAACAAACATCACTTCTGATTTTTCATCAAATTTGGAAAATTTGGAAAATTTGGACTTGTCAGGCTGCAAAATCACTGAGTTCCCCGAGTTCATTAGAAATAATCCAAATTTATCTAGTCTAAATCTTTCCAACAACAAAATGAAAGGTCAAGTACCAGACTGGTTGTGGAGGTTGCCAGAGTTGTCCTATGTGGATCTTGCTAGCAACTCTTTCAGTGGTTTCAAAGGATCCTTGAAAGGTATCCATGAGAATAAGATATCAACATTGGATATAAGTTCAAATGCTTTCCAAGGGCCACTGTTCATCCCATCAAGTTCTATCCAACAATTGCTTGCCTCTAAGAATAACTTTACCGGAGAGCTACCTTCTTCAATATGTGGTTTAATCTCTCCATTCGTCATAGATCTGTCAAACAACAACTTCCACGGAACAATTCCTTGGTGTTTAGGGACTCACATGACTTATCTTACTAATCTAAATCTTCGTAACAATAGCCTCAACGGAACTCTTCCTGACATATTTATCAACGCGATGGAGTTAAGGTCTCTTGACGTCAGTTACAACCTATTGGAAGGAAAACTTCCTGCATCTCTCATCAGTTGCTCTGCCCTCGAAGTTCTAAACTTGGAAAGCAACAAAATCAAGGATATGTTTCCATTCTACTTGAGTTCTTTGCAGAACCTATATGTTCTTATCCTCCGCTCCAACAAGCTTCATGGCAAGTTACATCGCTCTGACGGTGTTTGGTCTGGATTTCCTCAGTTGAAAATCCTTGACGTATCACATAATGACTTCCTAGGCACCTTACCATCTGATTACTTCTTGAACTGGACTGGGATATCCTCCAAGACAGACAACAACTCTACAGAACCATACTACATTGGGGATTTTCATATTCGTTTTGGTGTCTACGTATACTTTGCTTCAATTTCATTGATAGCTAAAGGAGTATCAATGGATATGGAACGTATCCTCAAAATCTACACGGCCATCGATTTTTCAGGAAATCAACTCCATGGACAGATTCCTGAATCTATTGGTCTATTAAAGGAACTTCGTATCCTAAATTTGTCCAGCAATGCTTTTATGGGCCACATCCCATCATCTTTGGCCAACCTTACGGTGTTGGAATCTCTAGACCTGTCCCAAAACAAGCTCTCTGGTGAGATTCCTCCAGAGCTTGGAAAGCTCCATTCGCTTGCGTGGATTAATGTTTCACATAATGAGCTTGTAGGCTCCATACCACAAGGCACGCAATTTCAGAGACAAAAATGCTCATCCTACGAGGGAAATCCTGGACTTCTTGGTCTTAAGGATGTTTGTGGAAGTCGTATTGAGCCAACATCACAACAAACTGAACAGCCGGAGTCTTTACAAGATGATGAAGAAGAAGAAGGATGGTTGAGTTGGATGGCAGCAGGGATAGGATTTGCACCTGGAGTTGTATTTGGAATCACGATCGGATACATTGTGGCTTCATACAAGATTGAGTGGTTCATCAAGATTTTTGGCCAGACCAGAACTTTTTAGCTCATTTGTGTTTTTTTTTTTGCTTCTAAATCTCTGTTCAATGAAAGTTGTTGTATTTTGCTGCGTTTAGCATCATGAATGTATTTTTGTTTTCAATAAAATCAATGTAAATTTTTATGAGTTTAAAAAGGAAAAAAAAATAGTGATGGCTTGTTTTAATCCGAGTGGAGGAGGATTAAGTGTAAAATGGTCATCCCAGGTTATGTAAAGAGTTTTTATATATGAAAGTTAGGAAAACAATTAATCACTAAACTTTGTAAAGAGTTTTTATATATGAAAGTTACTCAAAATATAAGACCCTTAACAGAATCAAACCGTTATTTGAACACCGAACCAAAACAAAAGTAAAAAAAAAAACGTGAAATCCTAAGACCAGGCATGTTAGATCAGTTTCCATTCAAGAGACTCTGAACCTCAGACTCTGTAGGAAGAGCTGGAATGGCTCCTTTCTTTGTAGTCGTAATGGCTCCACATGCATTCGCAAACCTAAGCACTTCTCTAAGACGAGCTTCGTCCTGTTGTTAAAAGACATAAAAACACAATCAATAATCGAAGCAATGGTTCCAAAATCACAAAGACAAATCTGATGTTGTGTTTACCTCGAGAACAGAGCGGTCATCAACAATGTTGCAAAGCAAGGCACCAACATATGAATCACCAGCACCAGTTGTATCCACTGCGTCCACATGGAAAGGATCAACAGATCCACGGAAGCTCTATAACCAAACAAGCACAAAGAAACACAACTTAAGTAACGTTTAAATAGTAACTCAAAACTCTTCAAAAAAAAAAAAAAATTACCTTGGTGTAATAATTACAACCCCTTTCACCCAAAGTTACCAAGAGAAGTTTCAAGTTATCATGCCACAGAGACAATGCAGTCTCATCATCAACATTATCAGATCCAGTCAAGAACATAAGCTCTTCGTCACTGACTTTGATCACTTCAGCTTTGTCCCAGATGCTAAGAATCTGCTTCTTAGCCTCCTCCTTCGAAGGCCACAAAGGCAGCCTCAAGTTTGGGTCATACGAGAGCAACGCACCAGCTTCTTTAGCCACCTCCATAGCCTTCAGGTGAGCAGATCTACATGGCTCAACGATTAGGCTTATTGATCCATAGTGGAACACCTTAGCCTGTATAAACAAAACAGAACACTTTGTAACATGCCAAAAAAAAAAACAGAGCATTTCATAACCTAGCTTGACCTTTACGTTAGGTAAGTCAACAAAACAAAACAGAAATTTTGTAACTTAATAAAAACAGAGCACTTTGTAACCTAACTTGACCTTTACGTTAGGTAAGTCAACAAAACAAAACAAAACAGAAACTTTGTAACCTAATAAAAACAGAGCACTTTGTAACCTAACTTGACCTTTACGGTAGGTATCAACACAACAAAACAAAACAGAAACTTTGCAACCTAATAAAAACAGAGCACTTTGTAACCTAACTTGACATTTAGGTTAGGTATCAACACAACAAAACAGAGCACTTCCTAACCTGACCTCAAAAAAAACAGAGCATTTCGTAACCTAACTTGACCTCCACGTTATATCAACAACCCGTTACATACACTAATAATCAACCAAAAGTCAAAAGTAACGTACAGATCTGATGAGATCGAGATTAAGCTCATCAGGACGGAGGAGCATATCGGCGCTAGGGTTCCGGTAAAACATAAACTCACGTTCACCATCAGATCTCAACGTCACGAACGCGAGCGCCGTCCTAGCTCCAGTATCGAAGTTGATTCCTTCCGCCGTGACACCGTTTTGTTTCAAGATTCCAGCGAGCATGTGACCAAACTCATCGTCACCAAGCTTCCCGACAAAAGCAGCACGACCACCGAGACGAGAGACAGCAATAGCAACGTTGGCTGGTGCACCACCAGGGGCCTTGATGAAGCCAGGAGCCTCGGAGAGGGATACGCCGGAGACGGTGGGGACGAAGTCGATGAGCATTTCTCCGAAGGTCACGATCAAGCTTTTCTCACCGTTGGAAGTAGCCATTTTGTGTTTAGAGAATAATAAACTGAGAAAGAGATTAGGTTTTGGTTATGAGAAGTGTTGAAGAACGAAGGATGGTTTATATAGAAGTGTTTAAGATCACTTTGTTTAGTCAAATCTACAAGACGTTTTTAATTAATTTAATTAGTGAAAATTGTATTAGATTTATCTATTTAAAATCGTCATTATCGGAAAATGTATTTGGTAAGTAATTAAATTCCAAATATTCGATTGGTTTATTGCTTTATACTAACATTCTTACAAGAACAGTGATTGGTCTTTTGACCGGAATGTTTTGCTTTTTAGATCCATGTTACGTCTTTTGCAAGGTTTACTAGGGATTGTTGGATAAAGATATATCTAAATCCTCCTTTAATTCCGATTATTTCATTTGTTACTAAGGATAACTTTCATTATTGACAATACACATTTAGTGGATACTAGGTGATTTTCCCGTGCTCATGCACGGACATGTATATTTATAAAACAAATATACAATAATAATTGATTGATATTTACTTTAATTTTTAAATTAATTTATAGTTTGTATGTCTAATTTATATTATAATATTATATTACTTTAACTATATAAATAATTTTAGATATGTTATATTTAGTCTGTTTCTTGTTTTTACGGTCGATTTAGTTATCATTTATATATATTGGATTCTATCTATTTCTCTGAATTCAACTATAATCTTTTATATTTTAAATATATTAAATTTTTGATTAATTGTCTTATTTGCATTTATGCTGGTTGTTGTTTTAGAAATATAAGTATATTTAGTAAGATTATATATAACTTAAGATTTTTTTGTGCTAAGAAGGAAAAATAAATAAAAACTAAAGTGTCTGATTCTAAATTACATACATAAGTAACTAATGAATTTTTAGAAGCTTTTGAACTCATACAATATTTACAATAATTATAATATTTTATAAATTCTAAATAAATTTATGCTTTAGATAGATTGGATGGTAAACTGAAATTTATTTTAAATAATTTTAAAAATAAAGATTTTGATTTGCTTAAGTATTTTGACTATGGTTATATTAAGTTTCACAAACATAAAAACAGAAAATTAATAATCAAAAGATTTATTAAGAAAACATATAATTTTAACTATTAAAATATAATATATCTACCTCATTAAATTATATAGTGTTATGGTATTTAAAATAATTGTAGTTATTTTCTGTTTTTATGTTTGTGAAACTTAATATAACCATAATCAATATACTTAAGTAAATCAGAATCCTTATTCTTAAAACAGATAATTTTAACTATTAAAATATAATATATTTACCTCGCTAAATTATATAGTGTTATGATATTTTAAAATAATTGTAGTTACTTGATCAAAAGATGTTTATTATTAAATCTATTTTTAGTTTTATTTTTAGCATCTCTTAAAATATTCAGTAAAAAGTGATTGTTTTTAAGAAATTATACTATATAAGTAAAATAAAATTTATATTTTTACTGTAATTGTAAGATATTATAGTCAAACAAATTTACTAAAAAAATAATTTCAATAATACTAATTATAAAAAAATATCAATTAAATATATCAATTAAACATATATCAGTTTATTTTAGTTGATTATTTTATGTAATCATCTAATAAAATAGATAGATATATACAAAAATAATTATTTTGAAATAAATAAATTTTATTGTTTAAAATTATATTTTTTAAAGAAAAAATATTTCTTTTTCTAATAGTAATATTTTTTGTTTGAATATTTTTTATGAAATCACACTATATACATATATTGTTTTTTTTTATCTAAGAAGATATAGATATAAAGTATTTTATTACTTCAAAGGTATATTTTATGTTATTTAAAATATATTTAAATTAAATATTACTATTTTGTGAACTTTCCTTTTTTTATTAAACCATATTATATATACTTATATTTTCGTTTTAAAATAGTTTTGTAAATTTTATAAATGTTTCCTTTTTATTTTAAATTGTTATTTGGAAATTTTTAAAAAGGAAATAATATTTAACTGTATTTTAATTCATTAGGGGTATCATAGTAATCAACCAACGTGAGAGTTAACGTGAGCGCGACACCTAAGAAATTGACTTCTCAAATAATATTATAGAGATTATCTCTTAATTTACTCAATTGAAAATACGAATGTGTGATTTTTATTACTTTTAGAAAGTGGATTAGGTTTGACTTATATGATCCTTATCCTTATGGTTATATATTTATGAGAGATCTGTCAGCACCATTTGATTTCCTTTCCCCAAGTAATAAATATTTTTGAATTTATCACTGATCAACGGAATTAACTTTAATGCTTAGACGTTAAAAGCAAATAAAATCTTTGGTATACGCTAAGTAACGGATACGATCCAAAAAGACGTATTTAATAACACATGCATTTCAAAACGGTAAGATAATTTTCATCATTGTAGTGAAGTTATACATATTCTAAAGTTATCGCATTGATCGTGGTTGAAATTTTACAATGTGAATATATTACAAGTTTTTAACTAACTAAGTTATCATTTTCCTTTGTCAACTTATTTTTGGGGGTTTTTTTCATGGGAAGTATTAGTTATCGATGGTTTGACTTATCTTTTTATTTCTTTGAAACATGGTTTTTCGATTATCATTTAGAACATATACTGCATATCTTGGCTCAGCATTACATGGTGGTCAGTTTTGTTGGCCTTGCTGTGATTTTTGTTGGTGGGTGGGTTGTGCTGAAAACCCCACTTTTATCAAGACTCAACATGATCTGACCGGTGAATTTGAGAAGTACGAACGTAAGATTGGTTATGAGTGGAACATTCTGATGTTGACTTTTTAGTTTTGGATGTTGTAGCTAGGGGTGGGCACGGATCGGATATCCGGGTTTTTTAAGGTATTTGTGATTTGCTTCGAATGTTACGAATATCTAATTTTGCTATTTGCTTTGCTTCGAAAAAATACGGATATCCGGAAAAACGGATATCCGGAAAATAAATAGATATTTGCGGATATTTACGAATATTTACGGATATCTCATCTATTTTAATTAATACATATAATCTTAAGATTTTGATACAAATTTACTTGGACAAAAATATTTTTTGCATGATATATAAAATAAAAATTAAAAGAACTAGTGAATTTACATATTTTGTAATTTTTTAAGTTTAAGTTACAATTATAATAACACAAAATTTAAGGAAAAAAAATATAATTGTCATAAATTTTTTCTCTCTTTTATGTAATACTTTTATAAAAGTAATAATGTTAATAGAATTGTTCAAAATCATGTGCTAGAATAATAATTATATAATTTTATACATTTAAAATTTTATATATAATCAAGATATACATATATTTATATATTTCCGGATCGGATCGGATATCCGCTTCCCAAAATTTTAATATTTGTGATTTGCTTCGATTATAACGGATACTGAATTTTAGTATTTGCTTTGATTCGAAAGTTTACGGATATCCGGAATTTTCGAATCGAATCAAAACGAATAACGAATCGAATCAAATATAACGGATAAAATGCCCAGCCCTAGTTGTAGCTACTAATGATGTGACTGTTTATTCTAATTTGGGTTTATACACCAACTCTGGGAAGATCGGTATAAATATTTGATTGTCTAAGTTTTGGATACTAGTAAGCTACTCTTTAGTCACGTTGTTTTAGATAATCCCTGGATAATAGTAAGAACATGTTTAATCCAAAGTTTTTAGGATGCAATTCAGAGCTAGTCCTAGAATATTTAAGATTGGAAGCAAAAAAAAACGTGACCGATACTGACCACCATTGGTCGAACCTGTGATCCGAAGAAGGTGAGTATTGTGTGCATTGCTACTAGACCAAAGGGACAATATAAAATATGTGGCAGAAACTTCCTAATAAAATGAACGGCCGCAAGCTTGATACTCTGGTGAGATTTTTGGCGGAAATCAAGAAACTGTTTTTTTAACTATTAACTAAATAATCGATTTTTAAATAAAGATTTTAAGGAATGGTTCTTAATTTTTTTAGTAAAAATTGAAGTAACATTTTCTTAACTTCCGCTAAGAATCCTACCATAAAAATCTCAGGTTAATCATGGTCTAAACCCTTTTGTATGTTGCTAAGTATACTTACTATCACACTGAATATCAGGTTGATTTGTAACAATGGCTAATATGTCTAAATACGTTTAACAAATGTCACTTAATGTGAAGCATAGTCTGGAATAGTTCTGTTACCGTGTGGAGTTCGAGAACAGGCTCATCTAACATGTTTGCAGTTAGCTTGAATTGGACTCTGATTGGCACTTAAATTGAAGGCAATGAAATTATATAATTTGTTAGTCCATAACAGGGCGATTTTGTACAATAAGATAATAAATGGGTCAATTTGTAACTTTATCAAAAGTTATGGACACACCGGCGAGAAATAAAAATCTAGAAAGGCAAAAAAAAAAAAAAAAAAAAAAAACGTGTATCGAGGAGTTATTATCAGAGGAGGAGAAGCGCACAGTACAAACCATAGAGTCGTTCCTCTCGTAGCTTTAGATGAACGGTGAGTTGACTTCTTTCCGATATTGACCCAATCATCTCTCGCCACGTCATAGGTTTACTGCGTCCCTTGTAATCCATACCCTGAACCAGCACCTTCTCTGTCTCTCCCCCCCATCGAAAAAAACCTAATTTCGCCGCCGGCGAATCTCCCCGGAAAAAAAACTCTGACAGTAAGTTTAGTTCTTATAACACATCTCAAGTTCGATACTTTTGATGATTTACAAAACTATCCATTGCTAAAAAGCTTGAATCTTTGAATAGATTCATCTCAGGAGATGCTTAGGCATACCTTAAAGAAAGGAACTTTTTATTTGTATTGTTGTGGAGACTGAAACCACTTGTAGTTAAGCTGTCTTGAAGGATGTTTTGTAAGAGGATAAAAAGTCTTGTACTTTGTTCTTTGGTAGTTATATAGTGTGTGTCAAAATGTGTTTTTGCCCACCTGTTGATTGGGTAGTCTTTGTGCAATGGTTGTTTTGGTGAGAAAGACTTTGATAATAGATTCATCTCAAGGCATGCTTAGGCCTAAGGTTTCACTTAAGCTTTGTTTTTTTTGTATTGTTGTGGTTTGAGACCACATGTAGTTAAGCTTTGTCTTGAAGGCTGTTTTGTAAGAGGATAAAAACTTGTACTTGTAATTTTGATAGATATCTGATGATGTGTGTCAAAATGTCTCTTGAAACCACTTGTAGTTAAGATTTTGTCTTAAAGGTTTCTTGTAAGAGAGTAAAATCTTGTACTTGTTTTTTTGATAAATATCTGATTTGTGTAAGAATGAGTTTTGAAACCACTTGTAAGTTAAGATTTGTCTTATTAAAAGGTTTCTTTTAAGAGCATTAAAACTTGTACTTGTTCTTTGGTAGATGTCTATCAAAATGTGTTTTAAAACCACCTGTAGTTAAGATTTGTCTTAAAGGTTTCTTGTAAGAGGATAATACTTGTTTTTTTTATAGATGTAGATATCTGATTTGTGTAAGAATGACTTTTGAAACCACTTGTGGTTAAGTTTTGTCTGAAAGGCTTCTTCTAGTGGAGATGGTTGAATCCACCTGTTGATGAGTAACTCTTTGGTGCAAATGGTTGTTCATTTGCAGTGGATTTTAGGATTGATAATGGCGACGCTGCTGGGATAATGATGGATATTCCAGTGGAGAACCATAACGAAATGGGTGAAACCTCTAATCAAGCAATGACTCTTGAGCAAGACGATGAAAACCATAACGAGATAGGTCAAGAGATACCTCTTGAGGAAGATGAGAAGGTAGATCCGGATTCTATCCCTCTGGCTGTTTCTGATATGGCCGAGGAGGAGGAGGAGGAGGAGGTTCAAGGTGATGAGCCTTATGTTGGGCAGGAGTTTGAATCTGAAGCAGCAGCACATGGGTTTTATAATGCTTACGCTACAAAAGTAGGGTTTGTCATCCGTGTTAGCAAACTGTCACGGTCAAGGCATGATGGATCTCCTATAGGAAGGCAACTTGTTTGCAACAAGGAAGGGTATAGGTTGCCTAGTAAGCGTGACAAGGTTATTAGACAAAGAGCGGAGACAAGGGTTGGGTGTAGAGCAATGATCTTGATTAGGAAAGAAAATTCAGGTAAATGGGTTATTACAAAGTTTGCTAAGGAGCATAATCATCCTTTGATGCCTGGAAGAGTTCGAAGGGGTTGCATCTATGATCAGTATCCGGTTAGTTATTTCTCTTATCATATTCATGTGTGCTTGTTTGATTCTGCTTAAAGAGTTGGATACTAAGAGTTTGCTTTCTTCATTTGCAGAATGAGCATGATAAAATTCAGGAGCTGATGCAGCAGTTAGCTGCAGAGAAAAAGAGAGCAGCTACTTACAAGAGGCATCTAGAGATGCTATTTGAACAGATTGAACAGCACAATGAAAGTCTTACTAAGAGAATCCAACACATAGTAGACAATGTGAGGGATTTGGAACAGAGAGATCATCAACAGAACCAAGTATAGTCTTTTTATTGTTTGTCTCACGTTTGATTTAGGAGATAGATCGTCTCTTTTTTATTCCCCCATTTCTTCTCTTTTAATAAATATTTTTCTTGTCCTAAAAAAACAAAAGAGCTTGCAATGGTCTTCAACAAAGTTTTGTTACTTCTTCTTCTTATGTTCCAACATTGAGTTTGGTGTAAGTGTATATAAGCAGGTGATGGTTTTTAAGCTCTATCAGAATCCTCTGTAAGAAACAATCTGTTTAAGAAGACAACTCTGAAAGTGATGATTCAAACCAGCTTACTAATTGAGTTTTAATCATAACTCTATGTTTGTTGCTTGAGCCCTAAGTAAGGCATCACCCACTTTAGGTTGACCACAATTATATAACCCATCTTCGTCCAATAATCAATCTATCATTACATCTTTGGTTCTGTTTACAACACATGAGTGTTTTCAAGCTGGCAAAGTCACGTGGCATGCACCATTCAGAGTTGTAAGAAAAAGAAGAAAAAAACAAAGATTGTTTAATGTTTTAACAATTCAGTTCAAACATTAAAACAAAACATTAAATGAAACTATTTACAGAGGAAAAAAAAAAGGATCAAATCATCTTATGATCTATTGCTAAATCCACCAGATTTCATCATCTGAAGAAACTCTTTGTAATTAACTCTACCATCACCATCTTCATCAACTTTCATAATCATCTCTTTACAACACTTTAAAGTTTTACCTTGCTTGAGTCCCAAGGAAGCCATCACAGACTTCAACTCCTCAACACTAATAAACCCATCACCGTCTTGATCAAACACATTAAACGCATCTCTCATATCCTCTTCCTCTTTCTCTTCAACAATAGAACCATAAAGAGACTCGAACTCGTTTATGTCCACACAACCATCTCCATTTGCATCCATCTTTTGGATCATCTGGATCAGATCTTTGTCTGGCATGAAGATTCCAAGATTCTCTAAAGAATCATTCAGCTCTTCCTTTGTGATGCGGCCGTCTCCGTTCTTGTCAAACATCTGAAACACTCTTTTTAGATCCACCGGGTCTGTTCTCAAAGAACTACATCCTGATTCAGACGGTGGTGTGATCTTATCGTCGGTGTACCAAGAAGGTGGGAAGAGAGCTCTGAGCTTCTTGGGAACCAAACAGAGAAGAAATGAGTTTAAAAGATTGTAGAGAAGAAAGACTCTCACCATAACTCTTGACTTTTGAGAACAGAGAACTCAAGAAAGCCGAGCTTTGATGTTCTGTTACACAAGAGAGACTTGAAGTGAACATTGTCTCAAGGTTATATTTTATAGAGGGGGAGAGAAATATTGTTGCAGTTAATAATAATATTAATATATTAATAAAAAAAATATTAATAATTTAGGTAAAAATCTTAATAAAATATTTTTGGTACAATGGTTGATTGACCTAAACGTTACCTCTTTGCTTAGTATTTTAACCTTTTCGAGATTAGAACTAAAAAATGAAATTTGAATAAGATACCAAAACTTTTTTTTTTTACAATTTCCAGGACATAGTGTGATTTTTTTTTTATATGTGTAGCTAAAACTATTGTTACTTAAACACTAAAGAGTAAGTCTATTAAGTATTTTAGTCAAAAAAAAAAGACTATAGTCTCTAAAAAAAATGCAAACACTAATTGACAATTTGGATACTATAGTGAACTATAATATTATACCATTTCACGTTATCTTTGTGTCAATATACATTTAAAAACATTTTGCTATCTATATAAAAGTTCAAAGTAGATTTAGTGGAGTTTCTGTAGTCTATAAAGAATAATAAAAGTGTAAAAGAGACAAGGTAAGTAGTTGGAAATTTTACTTAAAAATTATTGAAGTTGGAGAATACGCGTGAAGAAGGTAGAGAGTTTAAAATGAAGGATCATTCAGCTTTATTTAATATAAATATAAACAAATTAATTATTCGCTCTGTTAACGCGTTGTTATAATTGTTGATGTTTGGTTCTTGTCTCCATTTATTGCTTAATTAAACATTAGTATTAGTGCAGCGCTAGCACATGTCACCAAAGAAGTGGATTAAAGCCGTTAGACTATGACCATTAGTTATATGAATATTGGAACAAGTAAAAGTGTAAACAATATTATAAAATTAACGTATAAACTGAAATCAAGCAAAGGCAATGCAGTGGAACATACTTATAGTTTACACTTAACCTATAGTATTTAATACTACCAAGTTTTAACTATTTTAGAAATGATTCAAGTGATCAAAAGACATTTCATACACTTGTTTTATCTGTAAAATTAGTATAACGAACCGATGTTTGTTTAAGCATAACAAAAATATAAATATAATTTTCCGCAAATTAGTATCTAACATATTAAATATTCTGTAGATTCTGACGGGGTGTATAAACCTGTAAGGCCAATCACACTTGTGAGACTACTTGTGTGATAGGTGTCTTCCAGCTCATCCAAAGCCACTACCACTCATGATCCTTGATTCTTACTTGTTGTTTATTAATTTTATAATTACGCGGTTGATTACATGAAAATCGAACTATATATACTAGTACTTTAGCAAGTTTTAGTTCGATATTTACATGCATTTTTTTTAAAAAAATATAGTGGAGGATTGGAGCGCTAATCTCTCAGTTCACAAAATAAATCATTGTACTATTGTTCCACTTTAATTTGGTTATACTGAAAAGGGTTTTGGATTTCTGGTAACTAGAGATATGATTAAATGCTGATACACCATGTGATATAAGTTATTACCAAACATACCTAATACCAGAATCAGTTGAATTAAAATTAAACCAAACATAAAATATACACATAATGTATATGTAATTCGTATGTTGTCAGTTGCATTTTGAAACTATACGCATTAGCGTAATATTTTGATGTAAACCCTATATAAACTTTTTTGAAACGAAAAATATAGTTATCCATCAAACAATGGTGGGTGAGCAAGTATTGGAGCAACTTGACCATTAGACTAATATACCGTCCGCAACTTAAATGTACTTGAAAGAATTCAGTTCTAAAATAAAACATTATGTTTCTCCCAAAAATAAAAATTAAACAGTATGTTTAGTGTCAGTTCAATTAATCTAGCATGATTCTAGAGACCATCATTTGGGTTGCATGTACTGAAGGGGAGAGCATGCACGTGCTTCTCGTCAGAGACCGGTTTACACATGAAATAATTACACTCAGGGTCACTTTTCACTTTATTATCACACAATGAGACACTTCTTGCTACTAAGGTACTTTCTTCTAACTAAATTCATTTGCCAACTATGCACTAACTAGATAAAGGTAACTAAATATT
>CAKOAT010602932.1:48409-84363 GCA_932364175.1 Eruca vesicaria subsp. sativa
AAAAAAACTAAGAACGTAAAGAACCTAATAAAAGCTGAACCGAAAATCACAACCCAGTCCTATTATATTCAATATGATAGTTCACATACAACGTGGATCACAATATCTTAAACACAGTAATAATCGATGAGTTCTGAATTTATTACATTTTCTCAAATTAAGTTAAACCCGCGCCGGTGCGCGGGTCAAGATCTAGTATCTTTTTATTTTAAGTTTATTAAACAAAAGTATACTATGACCACGACAACTTTCATTTTTTATTAAGCTTTGGTCTTCTCTCTCTTCATTTCTTTCTCATTTTCCAGTCGCTGATAAATTCATCAAAACCTATAATTTTCACTTTTAATATTTGATGGAATCTCTTCACCAAACAAAATTAAGATGCATACGATTCCAAAATATGAGATGTAAAAGAGATGCTATGCTAACTCCAAACAATCTATGTTAATAATATCTGAATATTCATGAAAATACGCTAGTGTGGCCTCGATCTCTCGAACCTTACTCCCTCTCGTTCGACCATGGCGCATCCCCACCATATCGTGACCCCACGGTCTCCTCTCGAATTCGTGGCCTTTTTCTTTCTATGGTGATGTAGTCATCGTTCAGTCGAGATGAGATCTTGCCTCACGGTGGTTGTCAGGTCGTCGTGACTCCACGGAAGCATGATTCACCATTGCAGCCCTCTTATCCAACTCGTCTCCGTCTTTTCCATGTTCTCAGCTCTCGCCGCCGTGGCTATGACCGTACATTATTGATCTGACATAGGGATCGAAAACTCAGTCAACAAAGGCCAACTTCTTATAATTGCATCTTTAGTCCCAAACGTTCTTACATTTTTCAGTATGGACCTAAAGTCTTAATCCTCAAAGAATATTTTTCAATTTCCCCTCTAAATTGAAAATTGAGAACTCCAAACCCTATTAATTTTAAATACACAAATGTATGCACTATAACATTGAAATGGATTCTAAAACTGATATATATATAAAACTAAAAACAAAAGTTAAAACTCAATAAAATCATGAGGTATCATCTATCCATAAGTAACTAATGTTATATACATTTTTCAATCTTTCTAGAAAAAAATGTAATTGATTAATTAATTTAGGTCCATATCAAATATATGACTCACATTTGTCGATGTATATGAAAATTATGGGTGTCCATGTGGACACTATATTATGAATAGGTGGTATAAATGATCTAAATTAAGTTCTAAATTTTTATTTTTATCTGTGTGATAAATTGAGCAATATCTAAATGTACACATGTGATTTGTTTTCTTTTTTTTAGAAACTATACTACAAACTATAAATATTATTATCATAACTTGAGCAATATACAAGTAATGTAGTGTACATATTTTCGTAAATTGATACTCCTCTAAGTTGGAAAGCCTACATGTTTAATGTTTATGTACACAAAATAGTGAAATTATCTGGTGTCCATGTATTATTGTACAAGGTAATTAGTGTACATATAAATCATTGTACATATGGATAGTGAAAATTTGATGTACAATGTATAATGTACACAACAAATGGTTTTTCAAGTTATAGTTTCATTTCTTTTGTGCATTTAGTAAAACCTTAGTAATATTGCTCATATCTATATTGCTTTCGCACTCATCAGACATGTATATATTATTTACTTCATTGTCTTAGGCATTGATAAATCCTAATTTCAGTGTGAGAATCTTATCCAAATTATGTCACCATTTTTATGAGATACTTAGATACTTATATTGATCAGTGCACTTATAATTATGATCTTTTCTATCTTGGCTATGAAATTGGATTGAAAGTTTTATCATTTTGGTTGTACGATTGTGTTTCTCTACTATCTTGAGGAAGTGGCTAGCCAAGAACACCCAAAAATAATGATCACACTTCTTCAAAAATCAAGATAAACAAGGTTTGTTTATATGTTGTTGTACACATGTACCTTACCATATTCTATTGTACACATGTACGCCACCAAATTTTAATGTACACATGTACACTAAAATTATGATAGAGATATGCAAAATATCCTTAAGTAAAAAATGTATATTGTACATCTGAGCATTAAACAAATATCACGAGACATTGAACATGATGCTATGTGTATTGAAGATTGTCGATGCTTTTATTATTGAAAAGTCGTATAATCATTAGCTCATCAAATATAAGGTGCACATCTTTAACCTTGAAATGGATTCTAAAACTGATTTATATAAAACTAAAAACAAAAGTTAAAACTCAATAAAATCATGAGATATCATCTATCCATAAGTAACTAATGTTATATATATTTTTCAATCTTTCTGAAAAAAATGTAATTGATTAATTAATTTAGGCCCATATCAAATATATGACTCACATTTGTCGATGTATATGAAAATTATGGGTGTCCATGTGGACACTATATTATGAATAAGTGGTATAAATGATCTAAATGAAGTTTTAAATTTTTGTTTTTATCTATGTGATAAATTGAGCAATATTTAAATGTACACATGTGATTTGTTTTTTTTTTTGAGAAACTACACTAAAAACTATAAAAATTATCATCATAACTTGAGAAATGTACAAGTAATGTAGTGTACATATTTTTCGTAAATTGGTACTCCTCTAAGTTGAAAAGCCTACATGATTAATGTTTATGTACACAAAATAGTGAAATTATCTGGTGTCCATGTATTATTGTACAAGTTAATTAGTGTACATATAAATCATTGTACATATGGATAGTGAAAATTTTATGTACAATGTATAGTGTACACATATTTAATGTTTATGTACACGAAGATAGTGAAATTGTATGAAGTCCATGTATTATCGTACAAATTATTTGTGTACATGTGAATTAATGTACATGTGGATACTAAATATACATGTGAATTAGTGTACATGTGGATACTAAAACACTTGTGTATGTAGCATAGTGTACATATCAAATGGCTTCAAACGTTCTAATTTCGTTTCTTTTGTGTAATTTGAAAACTTTAATAATATGTTTGTGATATTTTTATAGGTGATTACTTATGTTTTGCTTTAAAATATACTGGCTACATCATTAGATTAGTGGACTATGATTCATCAAATGATACTCAGGAAATGGAAAGAGTATTTTGCAAGTTAAGCTAAAAAAAAAATTTGTACCTTGTGTACATGTGAATCATTGTACAAGTTAGATGGTGTACAAGTGAATGATGAACATGTGGATATCGGAATAATTTTGTGTACATAATATCATTACAATAACCTACACAATAAATGAATCATACCAAAGTGTGTGCTTATTTGCATATAACAAAGGTTACAATACACATTAATAAGTTTAGAGCAAAAACAAAGGTCATTTTTTCAAATTCAAAAGTTTGTAGTCAAAAATGAAAAAAATAAAAACATGAAGGACCAAATGTGCAAAAAACAGAAACGTAACCATTGTTGTTCCCAAGCTTTCACTCGGTAGATCTGAGCATGGTGGAAGTGAATCTTCGATGACCAATGAGACAGCGTAGTGGTGCTTTGTTGTAGGAGCTCGCCATCGAGCAATGATAGAGGGTGTAGTCATTTTTTTTTACAACAGCTTCACACATGAAATTTCAAGCAATAACAGAGAGTGTGGCCATTTAGTGCTTACAATATAGATTTGACCCTAATTTAGCGGCTACTGAGGAAGAGATAGACGGTGGTAGGAGAGGTTTGGAGACGATGATAATTTTTTTGTCGTTATAATTTGTTACTAAGCAAATGATGAATTAAATGAAAAAAAAACAAAAACATCTGAGATTACAATTTAGATCTGTAAAAATAATTGTGTGGGAGAAAAAAGAAGAAGAACAACAAGACGAGAAAGAGAAAAATAAAAAATGGATCTTTCTTTGTCAAAACAAGTGGGTCCTAGTAATTTATGATTTAGTTTGGTTTTGGTTAATGAATAATGAGAATAGTTAGAAGAAAGTGTGTCGGTAGTCATAAGTGTCTTACAATGATATTAAATCTCATAAAGTGACTCTCAATGAAAATAACTCTTTACACATCCATGTTATATACTGATTAGGTTGTGGATTGTTATTTTATTTCTTAATGTTGATAATATAAATTGTTTTTTTAATGTAGTATGGAAATGGTTCATAGAACTACAACCATCGCAGTTAACGGTTAGTTTGTCATATTATCATTAGTAATCTGTCACCATCAAACTTCATTATCATATTCTTATGTATAGTTTTTAAATACTTATCAAACGGATTGTTAATCATACTAGTGCCAGACTCAGTCCATAAAACCAAAAATTATAAATAGAAACACAAGTAACTTAAACAAAAAAAAAGTAATTTAAACGGATGGCTTCTCTTCCTGACTTCAGCTTTTCTTCATTTTCTTGTGTGTCTTGTTGTTGTTGATCTCTTTATGTTTGGGTTGTATGAATATTATAGTCACCATGTTTGTAATGTTCTTTTTAAAATTTTGAAAATTATCTTTTTTTTGTTGATTTTGATTTTAAGGGATTGTTTTTGTTTTTTATCTTTTGGCTTTCGTTCTGAGAATTGATATAACTCGCCATGGGTTACTTCAGCAAACATTAACTCGAGGCAATTTAAAATTTAGAGCAGGTAGCAGGAATCGAACACCCAGAGTTGGTTCTGATATTTTGGAGACCTATTGCCATTTTTGTAAAATAATTTTTTGGGGTTTTAAATTTTTTTTTTTGGACTTATACTTATATAATTTTTTTGAAATTTTTGGGAGTCTGTGATGAATGTTTCATTTAACATGTCTCAGGACCGGCCATGTGAACACCTCCTTGGAGAATGATGGACATGGTTCATAACTTCTCCTCATTGTATGGTCCTTGTGTTATATGATTTGTTAATGTAATCTTGTATTAACCCGCGCAAATGGGCCAGTGGTGGGACGATGTCCAGCTGAGAGAGCTTCGGCCTCAATACTCTGGTTTCGAATCCCCCACAGCTGTAAATATTTGCCCAGGCCACGAGGGTATTTACATGGGCTGCTATCGCCTTCCAGACCACTTCGCGTAACCAGGAGCCCTTAAGTGGAGGTTTAAAAATGACATGGGTTTAGGTCCAGTGGGCTAGTCGATCACGCTTAGTGGTGGGAAACGAAGCGAGCCGACGAGTTTTAGGTCTTCGTCATCGGAGATATCAGAGTCGGATGGGCTGGGGAAGCAGCTTTCGATATCGGAATCGAGTCTTCGCCACCAGATTATACGTCTTCGCCACCAGAGATCAATTCCAATATCAAATCGCCTTCGCCTTCGCCGTCGCCTTTGCAGTTTGGTAGAGAAGAGAGAAGCAGAGAGAAAGTTGATACTCGATCGGTCACCGCTTTCATCACCAAACAAAAGCTGCCACGTAACCCAAGGGACGAAAGAAAATGTCCCTTAGCTAAGGTCCGTTTACTTCGTCCCATAGCAATTTTCATTTATTTTTGATCCAAAAAATACTAAGGGCCGGCCCAAGGGACGCCCGATAACCTTGCTCTTAGTTCTCTTTGGACGGTCAACAACACAAAAGAATAATGGGACCAGAAACTGAAAGTCCCATCCATTATACAGTACATTACTCGGAATAAACCATAACATAATCCGACTTTGATTCTCCTTGATAATTCCGTTTTATTTGCGTCACAGACCAAATAAAATTAAATGGGCTTTAAACAGGCCCATATATCAAAACCTCGGAAGGATTTAAGTTTATTATCATTACACGACCAACATTTGAAGACACAAACAGCTCCTTCTCATAAGTGGGCTCTTTCTGTCTGCTTCCATCCCTGCAGATTTCGAAATCGTACTTCTTCTTTTTCCCCAGAAATCTTCTCACACTTTCTCCGCAAATTTCCCGGAAAAAAGCTCTCAGGTATCACTACCCCTTCCTCCTCCCCATTAAAGCTTCTCTCTTTACCAACAAAAAGTCGTAATCTTTCGATCTAATTGAGGATTCAACTCTCATCGTTTAAGTGTTTAAGTGTTTAAGTCTTTCGAATCATTCTATTTGCATAAAGTTTATCTCTTTTTTTTGCAGCTGAAACTAGTTTCTAGATTTGTAAGCTTATATATGTAAAATTGGGGAAATAGTTGTGACCGTTGGGCAAAGACTTGAATCTTTTGTGTCTGTAAATGTCATTACTTTGTTTCAGAGCTCTAAATAAAGTGTAATGCTTTTTTTTTTATATGGAAAGGGTGTGTGTGTAACGGTAACAGATGGTAAAGAAAAAAGATGTGGATTACTATTGTGGGTTTTCGAGGAAAGGGCTTCAGAGTTTGTGCAAGCAGTATAGTTTGCCTGCCAATAGATCAAGCTTGGATATGGCTGAATCATTAGCTTCTTTTTTCGAGGTAGTTTAATTTTACAGAAGCTATATTATGGTTTCAAGATAATCTGGTATCATTAATGTGCATCTTTATGCATTTTTGGTAGATAATTAATATGGTCACATCTTTATGCTTATGTTTTTCCTTGTTTTAGCACCTAATCATGTGTTGTTGTGTCTAATAATTTGCAGAAAAATAGTTTAGGTTTTGGCGTCCCTAGGATTCAAGATGGTATAGCTACAACTTCGACAGCACCATGGGGTGTGAAAAGAGGTTTGATGAATTTTTATTTGTTGCTTTATGTTTTCTCTTGTATCATTTTATTAAGACTGCATAAATTTTCTTGCAGATTCTTATGGTAACGAATTGAATATAGCCAGAGAGGGTTGTTTTCAAAGTAGAGTGGCTAGAGGACCAGGCTTTATCCTTGGGGATAGTACACAGTCTCAGGTTCGATTCACCTTTTTTAGAAAATGTACATGCCCATGAAACTGAGGTCTGCTTACAATCTCTTGGATGAATAAACCTAGTTTTCATTTGTTGGTTTTCTTCAAAAGACTTTATAAAATGCGTACAGGACTCATATCGTTAGACTTTAGTAGTATAGTTTCTAAAAGCAAAGAGATGTATTGATTTAGTTGCATAAATGTTTTGTCATTTCTAGTTTCTACTGTTCTGCATTCCTTAACTCTCTGCCACTCTTTTGCTTGCCAAAAGTTGAAATGTTTCTTAAACGTATTCTGTGGGAATGCAGGAGCGAAATGGTGGTTTGAAATTGAATGAAAAGGGTCCCATTCCAATGGATCCTCAGCTAGAAAATAGAATGAAAGAGGTAGAGAGTGGTGATAGTCCTAGTTCGTCTTCGTTTGAGTTTCATGTCAGTATGGAAGAGGGTATTAGCCTCTCAGTTGATCTAAATTTCAATCCATCAGACTGGGTTAACAGCATGAGAAATGAGGTCAATGTATATGATAGCATGCGTCCAAGGAAACCCCCACATTCTGATCTTGGTATTGATAATGTTACAACGTCTAAGAAACAAAAGAGTTCAGAACAAGACAAGGATGAGCATGTAAGGAGAGAATCATCTACAAGTCCGACAGTGAAAGAAAATACTCAAGTATCCTCTGATCATCATTCCAATGCTGAACGGTCTCTACCATCATCTGCTATACAACCATGTCTGGTTAACGGGGTTAACTTGTCCGTACCTGATTCTTCAGGACCTGGCCAGATTGTATCATCTTGTGCTGAATCCTGTAGCAAAAGCTGCTGTGTGAATCCAGTTGACTTGGAATGTGTTGATCCACCTGGGAAGAAGTTGACAAGTGACTCTGTCATGGTTGCTGCAGAACAGAATCATCAAGCTGGTGATCTCCTTGTTGAAAATCCCCAAAATCCATCCATGGAGAGTTTTCAAAAAGTGGGAAACTCAAGTACTGTTCTATGTCCACGGGGAGCTGGTTCTGAATTATCATCATCAGAAGCAGAGGCTTATCCCTCACACGCAATGTGTTCTCCTCGCAAGACCAGTATGTCCTCAAATATTTCTTCTTCAGAGCTCATCATCGATAGAGACTCCACTAGTTATTCTGAATCATTCAAGTTCCGGTACAATGGAGTCAAGAACTGTCTGCCACCAGATAGTGAAGAGCAGGTGAAACATCTATTTCTAATCTATTTGCTACAAGCAATAGACAACCTAGTTACCTTATCCTTTGTGTTGTTTCTTCTTCCACAGGAAAAAAGCGAAGTTTTCAGTGAGCAGGCCAGGTTAGAGTGACTTATTTGGATGGTGAAGCATCCACTGTATTGTATAATACCTGATGTAGAGATAGTCAAGATGGCCTTTTCCTCTGACCAAGTGGTTTCTACTGCTGTTTTTTTTTTGAGGTATGATGTTGTGCTCTCTCTATATGTTATATGAATGACAGAACAAAAAAAGTATGATGTTATATGAAATGTATTTGTTTTTGGTTGTTGGCTTACAATTAGGCCATCAAGTATATGGAGATTCCTTCGAGAGCTTTGGGTCGAATATTACTGAAGGTTTTTGCAAATGACCTAGGGAGAAGTTAGTTTTAGGTCAGTATGTGATTCTCTTTGGTTTCGTCCTTTTCGATTTTCGAGGTTGAAAACACAATTCTATGTTTGTTATACACATCATTCACAGACCATGTTGTTGAATAGAAGCAAAGTTCTGAGTGTTCTGACTATAAGGGAATGAAACATATGAGGATTGTATAACCACAAAGTTGTGAAGAGCAAAGCTTCTATTCACACCAGATGAAGAGTATCATCTTGGATTGAATGTTGATAAGTTAGTTAAGGAGATACATTTTCAACAGAGTCTCTGAGACTCTGTGTGCGCAATGTCTTTTTATATGGCTTGTTTTGTTAGCGTGTGAGTAGCACGTGACTGGCTAGTGTCAAATTCTCATCCATTGGATCTGAACCGAATAGTTAGTTGAGTTTATGATCTTACAATCAGTAAAGGTATAACGTCAACATCAAAATTCAACGTTCAGAAACATATAGCAACTTAAGAAACACAAAGAGAGTCTTATTGTGTGTGTTTGAAACATTGAGTCTGAAAAGATGACAAAACATTTCTTTGGGGAGGCACAAGGAGATGTGAAGGAAGAAGACAAAAGAGGATGTTTGGGTCTCGCGTCTCGAGAGACCAGAGTTGAACATCAGTATGTGCATGAAAACTCACAAAACACCATTTACTATTTGTATATAATATAAAGTTTAGAGACTTTCATCTATGTTTTGGTTTGCTCGAAACCAAACACCAACGGCAACGGCGCAAGTAAACAACTCATTGATTGGTGTGTTTAACTCCAATGTGGCAATAGAGATGGAAACATGATACAAAGCTTTTGGGGGTTGATTGCACAAATTTAGGAAACAACGGGGGAATATTTAGAATAAAGAAAGAAAGACAGAGAAAGCAGAAGAGAAAGTTTGGTAACAATAACTCACCATATTAAATAGCTTCACCTACATTTGCCAGTACTCAGAAGAAGCAGCTTTGGTCCGCATTTAATGCTCTGCCTTCTCAGTACTACAGGACACACTCTGATAGACCCTCCATGACTCTCTCTCTCTTCCTATCTGGAGTTCTCAAGATTTCCATGAGCTAGTAGTCCTGAGTGTATAACTCTAGCTCATACTTTCATCATCCAATATCTTTCTCTCTCTACACTTATTTAGTCGGCAACAAAAAAAAACAAGAAACCCAGTTGTAGAATCTTACTTGGAGAGGTGCTTCTTTCTAATCGTGGAAATTTAGGAGTTTAAATGCTCTTCTTTAAGGATGCTATGATGTTATTACCTTGCGCTCTTTGATCTGAATAGGGTAAGTGTTTTTGTTTTTTTGTTGCAGAGGAATAGAGAGACAAGAGGTTGACATTTTTGTCCGAATTTCCCACTTCAAGTTTGTTTTCCTGAATCTTTGGAGACTTGTCTTGTCATGTCTCGGTTGCTTCTCTGACACTAGTTCACCTCTCATTGCTTGAAATCTCAATTCTCTTAGGGTGTTGCATGCTTCTTTGATTGAAGTAAAGAAAGGTCTCTCAGCTATGTGGAGGTTCTGCTGTATACTCAATCTACGGAATGTCTCAGAAAGTGAAGAGAGTAACTAAGAAGCGTATGAGTTGACTTTTTTCTGAGTGTAGGATGAGAATGTTTGAAAGGAGAGCAAGGGAATGGGATCTCCTTGCAAAGCTTGTGTTTCTCACTAATCTATGGCAGCTTGTTTCATCTCTTGGCTCAATGTCTTCAATTGCAATCTCATATGGAGAAGGTGGTTCTGTGTTCTGTGGTCTGAAATCTGATGGGTCTCATCTTGTGGGTTGCTATGGATCCAACGCAGCGATCCTCTATGGAACTCCTGCTCATTTCCAGTTCATTGGTTTAACTGGTGGAGATGGGTTTATGTGTGGGCTTCTGATGCAGTCTCATCAGCCTTATTGTTGGGGAAACAGTGGGTTTATTCAAATGGGAGTTCCTCAGCCAATGATCAAAGGAGCTGAGTACTTAGAACTTAGTGCTGGAGATTACCATCTCTGTGGTTTGAGGAAGCCAAGACAAAAGAGTAGCAACATTGGTTCTTCTTCCCTTGTTGATTGTTGGGGATACAATATGACCAGAAACTTTGTCTTTGATAAGCAGATTCATTCACTCTCTGCTGGCTCTGAGTTCAACTGTGGGCTGTCATCTAAGGACAAGTCTGTTTTCTGTTGGGGAGATGAGAATAGCAGCCAAGTAATCAGTTTAATCCCAAAGGAAACAAAGTTTCAGAAGATTGCAGCTGGTGGATACCATGTCTGTGGCATTCTAGACGGATTAAACTCCAAAGTGCTCTGTTGGGGAAAGAGCTTAGAGTTTGAAGAAGAGATCTCAGGGAACTCAACTGCAGCAGACAAGATTCTTGACTTACCACCAAAAGAGCCACTCTTAACAGTGGTTGGTGGGAAGTTTTATGCTTGTGGAATCAAACGGTATGATCATAGTGCGGTGTGTTGGGGTTTCTTTGTGAATAGGAGTACAACTCCTCCTAAAGGTATGGGATTTTATGATCTTGCAGCAGGGAACTACTTCACTTGTGGAGTTCCAACAGGGAACTCAATGCCGCCGGTTTGTTGGGGTCTTGGTTTCCCTGCTTCTATCCCTTTAGCTGTCTCACCAGGTCTCTGCAGAGAAGCTCCTTGCCCTCCAGGAAGTCATGTACTCGGTGGCCCTTGCAAATCTCCTGGCTCTCATGTTTGCTTGCCGTGTGGTACCAGTTGCCCTCCTGAGATGTATCAGAAGAGTGAATGCACAGAGAGATCTGATCAGATTTGTGTTTACAATTGCTCAAGCTGCGTCTCTCCTGACTGTTCCTCAAACTGTTCTTCTTCCACTCCATTGACTAGTGAGGGCAAATCAAGAGGGAAGTTTTGGTCAATGCAGTTACCTATTGCAACTGCAGAGATTGGCTTTGCGCTGCTTTTGGTAGCAGTTGTCTCCACATCAGCTGTTTTATACGTTCGGTATAGGTTGAGGCATTGTAGGTGCTCAGAGAGTGACGCAAGGTCTTCTAAAGATTCAGCATTCACTAAAGATAATAACCGTCCAGATCTTGATAAGCTGCAAAAGCGGAGAAGGGCTAGAGTGTTCACTTACGAGGAGCTGGAGAAAGCAGCTGAAGGGTTCAAAGAAGAGTCAATAGTAGGGAAAGGGAGCTTCTCATGTGTCTACAAAGGAGTGCTGAGAGATGGAACCACTGTTGCTGTGAAGAAAGCGATAATGTCATCTGATAAACAGAAGAACTCAAATGAGTTTCGCACGGAGCTTGATCTGTTGTCAAGACTCAACCATGCTCATCTCCTTAGCCTTCTTGGTTACTGCGAAGAAGGAGGAGAGAGGCTTCTTGTTTACGAGTTTATGGCACATGGATCTCTCTATAACCATCTTCATGGTAAGAACAAGGCATTGAAAGAGCAGCTAGATTGGGTTAAACGAGTCACCATTGCTGTCCAAGCAGCTAGAGGAATCGAGTACTTGCATGGCTACGCTTGTCCTCCTGTCATTCACCGTGATATTAAGTCATCAAACATACTTATAGATGAAGAACACAACGCTAGAGTAGCTGACTTTGGTCTCTCCTTGCTCGGTCCTGTTGATAGTGGCGCTCCTTTAGCAGAGCTACCAGCAGGCACTCTTGGCTACCTTGATCCTGAGTACTATAGACTACACTATCTCACAACCAAGTCTGATGTCTACAGCTTTGGAGTCTTGCTTCTTGAGATCCTAAGTGGAAGAAAAGCTATTGACATGCACTATGAAGAAGGGAACATAGTAGAATGGGCGGTTCCTCTGATCAAAGCTGGAGATATTACATCAATCTTGGATCCGGTCTTGAAACAACCAACTGAGATAGAAGCTCTGAGAAGAATAGTCAGTGTGGCTTGCAAATGCGTGAGGATGAGAGGCAAAGACAGACCATCAATGGATAAAGTGACAACATCATTGGAGAGAGCACTCGCGCAGCTGATGGGAAACCCGAGCAGTGAGCAGCCGATATTACCAACAGAAGTAGTTCTTGGTAGCAGCAGAATGCACAAGAAGTCATGGAGGATTGGTTCAGAGAACACTGAGTTTAGAGGCGGGTCGTGGATAACTTTCCCTAGCGTGACATCATCTCAGAGGAGGAAATCTTCAGCGTCTGAAGAAGATGTGGTGGATGTGGAAGATGAAGGAAGGAAGCAACAAGAGGCGTTGAGGAGTCTTGAAGAGGAGATAGGACCAGCTTCTCCTGGACAGAGCTTGTTCCTGCATCATAATTTCTGAAAAGAAATGAAAAGAAGTCTTCTCTCGTCGTGACATATATAACTTAATCACTCTGATGTATGCATGAATGTAACAATGAGAGAGACTCTTTAAGGAATGTTTTGAAGTTTTTTCTTACTAATTATATCACCGAAGTTCTTTTGTATATGGCCGTGATGATTACAGCAAGTTAAAGATTTGGATCTCTGTCTGAACATTTTCTTACTTTAAATATTTTGTAAGAGAATAAAACAACTAACCGACACCAATATATACAAGATGGTGAATGCATCAAAAACTGTGATCTGAGTGTAAATAATTTTTTCATCAAGCAAAAGTGAAAACAAAAGTTAGATCTTTCTTTACTCTCTTTAGCTCCAAACGGAGGGGTTTCTAAACTGAACAGCCATTGCAGCCAGCAGGAATCTAACAAGTTCTTCTCTTTGTACCACTTTCTCCTTCTTCAACTCAAGGTGCCTAACCTGCAAAACGCAAATGTCCAGAGACGTTGTCACAAGTTTCTTCTAAGTCAATAATAGCAGACTGTTTACTAAGACTTAATAACAGGTCGTGTTCTTTTTTTTTTTGTTTTTTACCTTTACAAACTCTATTTGATTTTGAGTCACACCAGGCTCTGTGATAATCACTAGACATTTAATTTCATGTTCGTTTGCATATTCATACTGCTCTGTAAGACTTGGGTCAGGTGTTGGAACAAACTCAGCCTGCCAAAACATATATACAGACACATGATTAGATGTTAAAACAAACGATGTCACCAATCAGATATAATGAAAAGACAAAACATTCAAGCTTTTTACCTTTATACTTTTTTCCCATAGTTCAGCAACTAGTTCCATGCGCTGGACCAGTAAACCGCCACCTCCTTTTGAACAAACAAGTACACTGGTGTTGACTTCATTTCTGCAGCTCAATACAGATTATGGATGAGTCAGGTTCTTTCATTCTAGATAATGAAAAGAGATGAAGAAAGTAACAACGCACCTAACAGGCCTTAGATCCATAGGAAGATGCTGAAATATCGTCTCCAACGCAAGACTGACGCCAACAGCACCAGGGGGATTCATTTTCTGGATGCAGTAACAAAGACCCAAAACATACATGTCAATAAACTGTTTTATCATTTCATAATGATACCTTGACAAACGTCTAGGTCCTTTGTTCAAAAAACTTAAGCATCTTATAAGTAATCATAATCAATGCTAGGTATCCTAACATATCTTCATGCAAGATAAACGTACTTCGAAAGAACTTACATGTTCACGATCACACACTTGATGAACCAAATAATCATAGCGACCACCAACAGCAAGTAAAACACCATCATGAGATGTCCCAGTGCTATTTTCTTTGGTTAAGAAAACCTGGCAAAACATTGTATTAGTTCCAGAGTTAGAAGCACTTAGAAGGATATTTAATTGTATCTACCAAGTTACAAACGTGTTCACTATGATACTGATAAACAGAGGTTTGCTCTTATAATATTAGACAAACATTCAAAAGCTACATTATCTTTCTCTTGTACCTGAAAGAACAAATTCCGGTGATAACTTTCGGTAGGTGGCATCAGAGGATCAATATGAACATGCTCTTCTATTCTCCAGACTCTTAAGTAGGTTAAGAGGTTTGACAACTCATCAAGTGCCTTGCGTGTAGGTCTATCTGCAGCGAAGTGAAACCAATAATATAATCAGGTACACAAATTTAGAGGAAGTCAGAGGTTAAGATCGTACCAGCACGAAGAGCCCCCCTTAAACGTGGAAGTGCTTGATCTGCAGCTCCACAAAACCTTGATGCAACAGTCTGCAGCCTATTGACAACTGCTTCAGGTAACTTCAACTCCTGGCAAGCAGGAAATCTCGAGTAAGACACAGAAAACTATAATTCTGATTTGTGATATGTGACATGTTACTATGATTATCAAACCTGCAGAAGTTGACGCCTTATGAAAACCCATTTTAGCTTCCTCTCAGATGACTGAGGACGTAAGGATCCCATCATGGAAAGAAGCTTCAGAACAGGAAAAAGAAATGGTTAGGACCCTGACAAAAAAGCCATTGAAACATGAGCCTTATCCTTGAACTAACAATAACCATACCTCTGCAACCTTTCGCCTATGCTCTGCCTTAATCCCTGCCCATGACCAAATTGCATCCAACAAATCTCCATGATTCAAATGAATATCACAAGATCCACGATGAAAGATGTGGGTCGTGATATCCACTACCACCTGCAAAGTTGGTAGACTATAATGGTGTGGGAAATGTCAGCTATCTATATGTTTTGATATTTGATAAGGAAACTCGAACCTTGAGAATTTCTGCCTCTGTCAGAGATGTTGCACCTCCAACAATGTCAAAGTCCGCCTATTAACAATCAAACATCAAAAGATTTGTAGGCAAATGCTCCTTATCACAGAGAAACTAAAAAGGTAAAAATGGGAAAAGAAGTGACCGAGCACGTACCTGAAGACAAGGATTTGGTGGAGAGTGGCCAATTGCTCTCCTGTAGACATGAGATATCTCATAACGCTTGAATGAGAATTTCTGCATTCCGAAATTGAGGTATGTCAGTACGTGTGCTAACAAAAACAAAGTCTCTTGTAAACTAGCATTCAAGATTTAAACATCTTTACAATTTGGGATCATGCTGAGCACTTAAATCTTATAGGAAAAAAACACACAAGCAACATTAGAACCATATAAAGAACAAAACTGGACCTGATTTGCGCTAATCCAATGCACAAAAGGCAGTCGTAGCTCATAGCATAGTTCAAGCATATCACCTCCATTGCTCAATAGTTTTACAGTTTTCCTTCCGAGGTAAAAAAAGTTGATCAAAAATCTAATTTGGGTGACAAATAATGGAAAGTAGTAAGTAAGAAGTATACCTGCTATATTGGGGGCAATCACTAAGCAAACGCATTGGGATGACCTCTAGATGTTTCGCACAATGCTGCCTAAAGACTTCCTTTGTGATTTCAACAACATAATCACGAAGCTCGGTATCCATCTCAGTGTATTGAACATAACTATCATCTGCACAAACTCTTGATCCACTAGACTGATGGCACTTCGTCTCCAATACTTCTTCATCAAATATCACATTTACTACTCTATCATAAACACTTGAATCTTCAGAAGTTTGCATTATTCTTAGGATATCTGAAATGCAAAAAAGAATGGGTTACTTGATGTTGATGCCCATCCAAAGAAGACCAAGTAAAGGATACCACTATGAGGTCAATAAAAAACAGAACACACACTACTTACATTGACTAGACCTAGAAATCAAAGACTATGATGTAATAGAAAAATAACATATAAACTGGTGGCAGTAGAGAACTCACTGTCCAGTAACTCAGATTCCATTCTGGGAGGAAATGCGTGCCGAAGAAGTTCTGTAGCTGAGGGGCGATTAGATGGACTTGGAGAAAGCAAACGTCGCAGTAGAGAAGCCTGTTCGGGAAACTCATTTATCCATTTGAGAGGTAGTTCTCCTTTCAGCTTTAAATTAGTTAAAGTAACGTGCCTCTCCATGGCGGTTCCAAAAGGGTGCCAAAGTTCAAAAAACACAACCCCTAAGCTATACATGTCAGCCTGTAATCCGAAAATATCAGTTAGAAACAAATGAGTAGCAAAAGGAAAAAACATATTCAAACATTTCTTGGATGAAATCAGTTAAAACCCTAACAACTACTAACCTTTTCATCAATCTTAGGCCAACTTTGTTCAATTTCAGGTGCTGTGTAAAAGTAAGTACCGGCTTGACCAGTACTATCAACTCCGCTTCCAGCCACATCCGTAGAGAAGCCCCCATCTTGATCCAACTGTTCGAGCTTCAAGAACTTTGCTGACAAGGTTAAAAATGCATGTATTATTCTGTTTTCCATATTACAGTCTAATAATCACAATGTAATGAGAAGCCTAAGTTGATTCGCTATATCCAAGACTTGATCAGTATAGTTTCGTAAGTCTAATATGTTCACTACTTAAGATGGTAGAACACAAAGTATGGCATGGCAGGAACCTGCTTTCGTTACACTATTAGAGAGCTAAAAACTAACACAGAGACGCACGTGACCACAAACATAAAGCAAAGAAAGCATTAAGCATGGAAGCATACCAAGCCCAAAATCCCCAATTTTGACATCATTCCGGGCGTCAAAGAAAATGTTGTTAGGTGTAAAATCTCGATGAATTATTCCTTGTCCATGGATATGAGCTAAGCCTTCCACAATTTGGCGGATTAAATGCCATGCAAAATCTTTGTCGAAGTGATTATATGATTCAAAAACCTGCCGGAGAGTCCTTGAGCATAATATGAAACAAGAAAAGTAAGAAGAAAATATACAAACTCGGAACAAAATTTTAGACTACAGAAAATAATAGCATTGATAAATATACTGATCCGCAAACTGATTTCACAGAATTATTATACATTTTTCATTAAATATGTAACTGAGTAAGCATAGACAATAAGGAATTTAGAAATAGGATACGGATGGGATAAAACCATAAGAGTTTATATTGAGATTTAAAACCATCTACCTGGGACAATACTCCATCTGAATATATAGATAAGTAGACTCAAGCTTATTGTCCTGCTCAGGAATTTCAGTTGACACCGCACCTGAGTAGCTGAACATTGAACTCCCAACAGTTTTTGATCCCCAATTTGCGCCAGCATAAGGATCAGCAACCCCTGATTCGAACCAAGCCTATTTCCATGACATATAGAATTAGTATCAAACAGAACATAGGCAATGAACATAGCACTATGACAGTAGCAGAAACTCCATAACACAGATGCTCGAACAATGAATATTGCGGTGAAATAAGGATACACATGGCTAATGTCCAATATGCACACATCTCACTGAGTGTAGTCATTGATCAGTAAAAAAAGTTAGGATGAGCGTAGAGGACCTTTACCTGATAGTAACGTACCACATGTTGATGCTGTAAGCGGGAAAGTGTTGCGACTTCTCTGTGTAGCTCAAACAAGCAGATACAAAAACAAATTTAGCACCATAGTCTAAACCATCCAATAAAAGGTGTACAATGCTCACGAGATGCAACATCAATAATAGCCTCTAGTAGAGTTTTAAAGCCAATGCCATAAAGCCTGGTTTGCACCATATGTAGTTGCAAGCAAACAAAGCTTGCAGCATATATAGTTGCAATCAAACGAAGTTTGCAGCAAAAGAGAGATACTCTGATGAAGAACATGTCAATCCTCATATCTCTTACATTAGTTAAAAGATATAGATTCCAAGAAGCCTTTAACAGATGGCATAATATTTAGCTAATGTAACACATAAAAGATGGTACATAGACCTTCGAATTGCTTTATGTAAATATTTTTGTCTAAGAAAAGTGAATATACTCACTATGAGCAATTTTTCCCCTTACCGAACTATCCGGTTGTCCGCAGGTATCTCTTTGTCCTTAAGTCGAATTTTCTTCACTGCATATTGTCTTCCATCCAGTTTATTTTTACACAACACAACATGACCGAAACCACCTTGGCCTGCCAATAAAGTATTTCCGCAGAAAGCAAGAAGAAAAATATTTACTCTAAACAAAATTGGATAACAAATAAAAATGTTCAGATAGTGAACATAATCCTAGCAAAGACTATTTGATGTAGAAATTAAGACATAACTGTCTAATAATTAAAGAAGAGCATAACTGAGATTATACCAAGGGGTTTCAACTCTTCAAAATCATTAAGGTACCGCGAGCTTGGAAGTGACGCATTTGCCTTGCCAAGATCAGAAGGCTGCTCCCAAAACTCAGGAACTTGGGTTGCGGCCTAAAATATAACGTCAATGGGATGCATTATTTGATATTCAAATTAATAAATAGTAATCAATAAGTGTACCAAAGTAACGCACCATGTTTTGATTGAATACATCTTCAAAAGTTTTATTGAAGTCTGGAGATGACTTGGAAGCTAAATCTAACACCCCTTCAGACAATATCTGATGTTTTTCAAGAAAACACTACAACCATTTAACGTGATTTGAAGGAACAGAAATAGACTGTTACTTACAAAATGAAACCAATATTGAAAACTGATAACTGAAAGTTCAAATTAATGTAACAGACTTACACCAAGCTGATGCAGTTCATCGGTTATCTGAGGCAATGCATCAGCCAAAGGCCCTTTGGAAGAGCATGCAACGCGTAGTAGATGGACCTGTTAAATATTATAACAAGACGCTAAGATCAAAGCTACATTGATATTCAATAAATACAGAGATAAAGGAAAAACAAGATTACCATTAATAGGTCTTGCTTGCTAATTTGAGGCACTTGATCTTCAGTTGAGGAAGCAGAAGACCATGACTCCGATTCACTTTCGGATTGATCGTTGTCACCTTCAGTTGTGTCATCTTGAAGATTTGATTTGAATAATGATTTCTAGAAATGAAACACTTCCATTAGACTATTTCAAAGTAGTGTCTCATAGGTAAACGGTTTCCACTCACCTTCTTCACATTCTGGAAAAATCCATCTTCAGTAGAGCTACTTGAGTTGAAAGAAGAAGTGCTTGTATCATCAACATCATCCCCTTGAAGAGTATTTGGTTTCGCAATAGGAGAAGGCAATGCAACTTCTTCTTTAGCCTGGTTTTCAGATCGCTTCAGACTCTTATCTGGCTTCTCATGCAAAATTCTTGAAGTTTCTAATGGGGGTGGTTGTACTGCAGAAACGACTCCTCTATTTTCATCAAGATTAAGACTCCAATTCCTTGAATCTTCCAATCCACTAAACAGGTCGATAAAACCATATACAAAAGGTCCAGTAGAAGAGGGTTTTGCTTTAGGCACAGCTTCCTCAATGAACTGAGCGCCTGGATGTGCAGTCAAGCTTGGAACCTTCAGAAGAAATAATGACAATAAATTTACAAGAACGACCAATGCAAACACAAACGAGATGCAGTAAATTTTATTCTGCACCATCAGTAGAACCCCATAGACAATGATACAGTGAATAAATTACCGTAGCATAAACAATAACTTGGGTGTGAATATACTTACAGATTCCACATCATGACTATCAGGAATTATTTCCGATAAAAACTCTTGAGCAGCCTCCACCAAGTTGAATATCATAACCCGACCTTCACGAGCATTGGAACTTGCCTACACATAAATAAACATATTTTTGAGTATCTTATGTCAGCAGAGAGCACTTCTGACTAAAAATCATTGCTCATAGAGTTCATAGTCCAAATCTGAAACTGCTATGCATAATTACGAAAATATCTTGATTAGCACAAACCTGGTCCTGAAGAAGAGACAGAAGCTTCTCCGCATCAGCTGTTGTCAACCCTTGTTCCGGAGTAATCTGCAGCTTCGGAGACTTGTAAGGATACCCTGGTAAGCATCTACAAAGGAAAATCTAGTTAAAAACAACAATTTAACCATGTCAAAGATTCAGAGACAAGACACACACCTAACTAAAAGCGTGGCGGAGATGTCAGTGTCCTCGTACCCCATATCTTTCGAGTAAGGCCTACTCTCGAATAACAATGAAATGAGCAAACCAGAAGAAACATCACAGGAGCACGTAAACTTTGGATGCATACCTGAGTTTAATAACTATTTGAGGAGGCGAACTTGAACTATAAGAAGAAGAGATAACTTTGCAGTCTTCTTGAAATATCGCAGACCTGAAAAAAAAAAAAATTCAAATTTATCACATTGCTTTGATTTTTTTTTTTTTTTAACACAATCACATTGCTTTGATAAAATCTCGATTTTTTGAAGACGAAACTAAAAAAAAAAGAGATGAAGTTTTTATACAGAGCAGTGATTTCTTCGGAGAGAAGTTCGTTGTCTTCGTCATCGTTAGATCCATGGTCTTTTAGCTGACCTCTTCTTCCTCCTCCTCCTCCTCGTTTCTTCTTCTTCTTATTCGTGCTCCGTCCCATTCGTTAAACCCTAAAATTTCAATCGAAAACCTCTTCTCTCCTCCGTAAAACCTCTTTTTCCTCTCTCTCTCTAAGAACTGTCGTTAAACAATAATCTCTATCGATCTAAGAATTTCAAAATTACGGATTAATCCCTCTCTCTCAATTTATATAAATGATTCAGAAAAAAATTATTTTTGATGGATTAGTTTATATGAGTCTTAAGCAATGATGACGAGAAGCATCGGCTGCTGCTCTTGAAAGATGGCGCCAGTGTACATCTCTTTTCTTTCTTTCTTTCTCCAGCTAAGTCCCACCTCTAAACGGCGGTGAAAGTTCCGACTCAATTAAGATAATGGGCCTCACTATTATTAAGGTACTAATTTATTTTAGGCCCATTAAGCGTTACAGCTATCTGTGTGGGTACACTCCATGGCGTGGGAAATAGCTTTCAGACCATCACATGTGATGTAATGTAATGTATGACTGTTTATTTGCATTTAAACTAATTTAAAACTTTATATGCATTTAATTAGTATTTATATTTTATTTTTTTTAAGCAAAAATAAAATTTTCTAATAAATCTGATGATTAAATAAAAAAAACTTGAATTCAAATTCATAAACTATAGAAACAACAACAAGTGATTTAAATTTAAATTTTAAAAATCATATAGATCAGACTCAACAAAAGAGGAAGAAGCAGTAGTATTTTCTTTTTTTTCACATAAATCAGTCAGATAGAGTGTTAAATTTCTAAATCCATAAAAATATATAAATTAATAGTTCTAGTTGTATTTATGAGATCACAATACTTTTCATTCAATAACAAAAAAATGAGAAAAATGTGACGTTTAAATCAAATCTATCATTGAAAAGTACTTTAGAAAACTAGTAGGAAAAACTGTTATATAATCTGTTTTCTCACAAAAAAAAATTAGAAATGCAAATGAAAGTAGGAAAATATGGCTATATGGCCTTACAAAAAACATTAATTCACTCAGTAGTTAAAATCACTCTCTCTCTCTTATTTTTTCTTTCTATCTCTCTCTAACTTCTGTCTAAAAATCTAATTTCTTTTTTTTTTCTTGGCCATTTCACAAATAAGCCCATGAAAGTATAGAGAAAACAGAGAATCAAACCTGACCCAAAAGTAACCAATCAGAATCCACCCCGCCTAGTCTTCCCTGATTTTCCCCCACCTTATCCCTCTCTCTCTCTCACTCTTCTTTAAACTCTCCACCTTCACTCTCTCTACCTTCCCTGACGTGACCTCTCTCTCTCAATGGCCACCACAAACTCTCTCCACCACCACCACTCCTCCTCCTCTTACCACCGTCTCAATCTCCTTCCCCAATCTCACGTCCTACCATCCTCCCTCTCCCTCAAACACCCCACCGCCACATTCTCACCACTCACCTCCTCCTCCTCCACCATCATCTCCGCTTCTCTCACCACACAAACCACCACAGACTTCGACCTCCTATCCACCCATCTCACAAACCAAGACTTCCGCAAAGCAGACGAGGAAACACGCCGCCTACTCATCCAAATCTCCGGAGACCCCGCCACAAAACGCGGATACGTCTTCTTCTCCGAGGTCAAATCAATCTCCGTCCAAGACCTCCAAACCATCGACGACCTCTGGACAAAACACAGCGACGGGAGGTTCGGCTACAGCGTGCAACGCAAGATATGGCTGAAAGTCAAGAAAGACTTCACGAGATTCTTCATCAAAGTCGAGTGGATGAAGCTTCTCGACACGGAGGTTGTTCAGTATAACTACAGAGCTTTCCCTGATGAGTTTAAGTGGGAGCTTGACGACGAAACGCCGGTAGGACACTTACCGTTGACAAACGCGTTGAGGGGAACGCAGCTTTTGAAATGCGTTTTGAGCCATCCTGCGTTTGAGATTGATGGTGATGATGTTGATGAGGAAGGGGGAGAAGCTGAGAATAGAGGTGTGGGTAAAGCGAAGATGAAAGACACGACAGTGTTTAAAACTGATTACAGTTTCTAACAATGTCTTTTATTTCTGTTTGGTGACCATTTCAATGGGATTATGAATGTGTATGATGAACACGGTGAAATTATTAGTTAATGAATATAAAAC
The DNA here is from genome assembly GCA_932364175.1 of Eruca vesicaria subsp. sativa. Classification (NCBI taxonomy): domain Eukaryota; kingdom Viridiplantae; phylum Streptophyta; class Magnoliopsida; order Brassicales; family Brassicaceae; genus Eruca; species Eruca vesicaria. The sequence continues at coordinate 71,114 of CAKOAT010602932.1, forward strand.
CTTATGTCTGTAATGGTTTATGAAATTTATAAAGTTCTGATGATATTCTTAAGACCGTGGAACAAGTTCAAGCTCTAGCTGTCCATTAAAGGTTTGTGTCATCTTTGCTAATTTGAAGAATGAATACAAAAGTTGTGGGTTTTGGCTCTGTTCAAGAAAGCTGCATCTCATTGTGTGAAAATGATTTGAAGGATACGTTGCTGCTTCTGTAGCCTTGTAGTTAATTCTCAATGTAGGCCATACAAGTTACTTGATGTGGTCCTGTGGACATATGCTTTCTGTCATTGCCTGGTTTTAAATGAATAAACGTTTACTTAGGGGTGGCCACAATTAGTTGTTACTCGGTTTGTACTCGCTACTTGATTCGTACTTGGTTTTTAAAGTCGAGTATTCGTTTTGATCAAGTTGGGTATCAAGTCGTTTATTTCAATTACTTGTAAAAGACAAGTACCAAATAATAAAATGATAACAACTAATTGGCTTTGTTAGCTTGTTACTCGTGATTTATAACTTGACTTATTATTTGTTTTTACTTTTGGACAAAAAATCTCTAAATTATAATCATATAACTTTTTAAAGGATACATGAATAAAAAGAAATATATTACAGAAATATTTTAGAGTTTTTTTAATTGTATATTTATCATATATCAACTTAAAACATATGAAAAATAAAGAAATATTCATTATTCAAAAAATTGTTTAGATTAAAATTATAACTAACTGATTTTTTATTAAACTCATACAAGGTTTTAGTAGCCAAAATTAATAAATTATTATTAAATAACTTAAAAATAATTATATAGCTATGTATAAACTAGTTTAGAAATAACAAGTAGTAAAACGGAGCAAGTGCTTGCAAGTATACTATTTTTTAGCAAGTACTTGAAAGTACAAGTACTCGTTTTTAATAAACTAAGTACGAGTCCAAAATTTCATTACACTAACAAGCCCAGCCAAGTATCAAGTAAGCCAAAAATCGCAAGTACTTGGCTTGTGCCCACTCTTACGTTACTCATATGCATAAATATGTAGAATTGTGCATGCCATGATCAGCAAAAAGAAGATCGGAGTTTCAAGTAGCATTCCCAGACCTTAAGAAAAATTTCAAAACTCTAATTCCATTAGCTATATATGATTTGTTGGGATATGTATATTTGTTGGGATATATGCATGTGTATATAAACAGGGGAAATGATTGGCATGTCGATTTTCCTCGGAGAATCGACTCGACTGGTTACCACTTGATATAAAGTAAATAGACGGTTGACAAAAAAAAAAGAAAAAAATGGCATGTCTCAATGATAGCGACTAGTTTCTAGGCACATGGGCAGAGTCATCTTGTGTATTGGTGTGAACCCGCCCTGGTTACTGAAAACCAATAAGCACACACATATAGAAGCTCAGGCTTCACAAAATCATTCAACGTTACATAGAAAACAGAGCTAAGGTTCTAGATATCTCAAATACATATGATGCGCTAATTATAATTGATAGGCATTGTGTTTAGCTAAGCAACTGAGTTCACTGATTCAGAATATCCTTGAGAGAAGCCTGGTGGTTTGGGATGGAGGCCAAAATATCTTGAACATAAGCTGATCAGCACCGAGATTATAGTTTTAAAGTACTTACTTCTCTCTGGTAAAGATAGAATTGGCTCCGGTAAGGTTACACAAATTGCACTATAACTATAAGCAGTGTATTAACGGAAATACTCTAAAGGGTGAGAAGTAAGAGTTGTAGGGTGTGCAATAAACCATCTGGTTAATGAAGCTGTGACATTTGTCACTTATCAACCAGAAAGAGCTCCATGTAGATATGAAACAACACGGAAATGAATTCTCATTGGAAGTAATTTTCAAAGAGGTTCTAGGAAATAAAATAGTAAAAAGATTTAAAAAGAAAAGAAAGGAGTGTAAATATTGGATATACTCATTTTTCAGAAGATCAAAGACACTTGTTATGTTATAATAGCATTTGCCATTTTTTTCTTTAATTTTAAACAATAATTTAAAAATAAAAAGTCTTAATGTTATATATGGTGAGATATTCTTGAGAGTATTTAACCACTAGTGATGTTCTAACTGTCTATTAGCATCCACCAATGTTATTATGTCACTTTCAACAATTTTCAAGGAATATCCAATAATCATAAAAGTAAAGAAGTTGATATTCATTATAATCAACCAAACCAATCTAAGCATTGTCACTAGTTTATTTCTCAAGAAGGTTCTGTCATTAACATTGAAATTCAATTTAGTTAAAAAAAAGAAATTCAATTTAGTTTAATTCCACATACAATGAAATCACATTTTTTGTCAAAATAAATAGACACATCAGGAAAAAAATATACTAAAAATTAATCAGATTCTTTGATAGCTTTCCTTGTATCAAAAATAAAATTAAATAAATTAGGCATGTTCTTAAAAATCTTGTATAAATAAAATCTTACTTTATATTATCAAAACTAGCCTTCTTAGTTAATAAATGGTGTTAGTTAATCTCTTTTAATTTACATTGTCACTAGATTTATTTCTCAAAAAAACCTGATGTCATTAGCATTTCAATCCATTTTTTTTTTACTTTCACATAGAATGAAATTATTATTGCTAAAATAAATAGACACATCAGGACAAAAAATTACTAAAAATTAATCACACGTTGTTAGCTTTCCTTGTATCAATAAATAACTAGGCACATTGTTAAAATTCTTATACCAATAAAAAAACCCCTCTTAAATATTATCAAAACTAGCTTTTAATTAGCCCCCCTGTTTCAAAATGATGCATATTCTAAAAATATATATTTTTGAAAAATATATTTAGATTTTCAAGACACTTTTTATTAACTAATAATGAAAATTATGAATTTCAAAAACATTAATTGCATTCTTGAAATATTAGTTTTAGTTTAAAATCTGGGAAATATAAAATTACAAAAATATGCATTAATAATTAAGTTGTAATATGTTTTTTAATAAGCGTAAAATCTTTAAACATGTACTTATTATTTTGATCAGATGGAGTAATAAATAGATCACTCATTAATACATGGTGTTAGCTAATCTCTTTTAATTTCTGTAATTAATTAATAAACAGTCGACAAAAAAATAAAATAAAAATTAAGAAACCAAAAAGGTTGTTGCAAAAAGGTCTAAGCAACAAACAATCAGAGCGCACTTGCCGAATCCACTGATTCAATCTTCCGTTACTGAACCACTCAGCAAAAGTTGTAGATCTTGGCTTCAATTCCACAAATTCACATCGAGAAACAGAGAAAACAGAGGATCCCTCTGGTTAGGTCAATTCGAGGTTAGTCTGATTTTGATCCAAAGTTTTGATTTTTATAGAGATCTGATTCGTGGGTTTACGATTAATCAATCCCTTTTGCTCAAATTCCACATAAAGTTTGCATCTTTCTTATGATCAGGTTGGCTAGTCAAGATGGTTGAGTGCAGTGTATGTCGTTCAAAGCTGGTTTCTAGGGCTTATGATGATCATAAGATTAGGGTTACTTCGAAACAGAGAGTTCTCAATGTGCTTTTGGTTGTTGGTGATTGCATGCTTGTTGGTCTACAGGTGAGTGAGTGAACCATCTCATTTATGGTTAGAGATGTTTTTGAATCACTTTGAAAAAAGTTATATACTTTTCCTTTTTTTTTTGTTTGTTTGTTTGTTTGCAGCCTATCTTGGTGTACATGTCTAAGGTGGATGGGAAGTTTAACTTCAGTCCTATTAGTGTTAACTTCTTGACAGAGATTGCAAAAGTTTTTTTTGCGATTGTTATGGTTTTGATCCAGGTATATTGACTTAAACGTCTACTACACTCTAGTTTCTAGTACCAGTTGTGTCTGCATTAGAAGATGAAATGCAGTAGAAGTTCATGAACTATGGCTAGTTTTTGATGTTGTTTAACCGGTCATACGAATGTGAAAAGAGATTTCATTAAGTTCTGTTCATAAAGTTGGTTTCTTAATATCCAAATTACTACTCTTTTCTCGAGTCTCTCCCGTTAACAGTCCCTTAGTACTTGAGTGTTTATGTTCAAATTGTAGGCAAGGCACCAAAAAGTTGGAGAGAAGCCTCTTTTGTCTGTTTCAACATTTGTCCAGGTACTTCTTCTTTGTCAATCAAAGATAGTCTAATCTATTGTATAGGTTCTGTATCAGATTATTTTGATACGGTTGATCTCAGATTTGGAAAGCTAGCTGCTTGACATTTTTGTTACATGATCGCTAGGCATAACTCATACACGTATCATTTCTACAGTTCATTGGGTTTTATTTTGAAATGTGGATGTATATATTCTAATGACTTCAAATTTCTAAGTTCATTTGGGTGACTATTTATTAGGCAGTTCGGATTTACATGAGTCTATTTTGCAGGCAGCTCGAAATAATGTGCTTCTTGCGGTTCCAGCCCTGTTGTATGCAATTAATAACTACCTCAAGTTCACAATGCAGGTGCAGCCACTTGTTCTTATCTCATATGTCATACGTAGGTCTATTGTCTGAGGTTTTGGCTTTATGAGAATAGCATTATTCTTACATTGTGCATTGCAGAGGGTTTATTTATATGTCCTTCTAGGCTAATACTATTTGGTTCTATCTTTCATTTGTTCATGTATTTTTAACTTCATACAATACTGAATTTTTGTACTGTGCCAGCTATATTTCAATCCTGCCACTGTGAAGATGCTTAGCAATCTAAAGGTTCTGGTCATTGCTCTTCTGTTGAAGATTGTGATGAAGCGGCGGTTTTCCATCATTCAGGTGAGCTTCAGTTATTCTTATTTATTTTATCTGTATGACTGGTTCTCAGTATAAGACATTATTGTAGTGGAAGATTGTGTATCGCCTTACATTCATTACCTCTTATTCTGGATTGGTAGTGGGAAGCACTTGCTCTGTTGCTGATAGGGATTAGTGTAAATCAGCTGCGTTCTCTTCCTGAAGGTGCTACTGCCATTGGAATTCCTCTTGCTACGGGTGCATACATCTGTACTGTTATCTTTGTAAGTTTCTTCATCTCGTGCTTATATTAAGTTGAAAGTATAAAGTGGTTCCATGCACATAATTTACTCTCTCATACTTTGCTGTTGATGCGTTAAGGAAAATTTATATATCAAGAATAATGCTAGAGGCTAATTTTAATATTCACATGCAGGTTACTGTCCCATCGATGGCATCTGTCTTCAACGAGTATGCTCTGAAGAGTCAGTATGAAACAAGCATTTATCTTCAGGTTAGATAGTTCTGATGCATTTTTTAAATCCTGCATCAGTTAATGATATGCTTGTAGTGACATGGAACCGTTTATGACGGGTTACTTGTAATGTTTTGGAAATGATTTGCTGTGTATTGTCAATGGAATGGAACTAGCCATTTTTTTTCATGTATGTTGCTATCACTTTAGAAGCAAAGAATCTTGGGTTGTTGACTTTGTGTTCTGTTTTCTGATCTAGTTATGGCAAAAGTTCCTCATCTTAGGGTACATAGCTCAGGTTCTTAGTAATGTCAAATTCTAGGATCATAGTCTTCTAAATGTGCTGTCTTCTTCGTTTATCTTTTTTTTTGTATCGTCTAATTGGAATTTTTTGTTTGTTGCAGAACTTATTTCTTTATGGCTATGGTGCGATATTCAACTTTCTTGGAATACTAGCAACTGTTATATACAAAGGTATGTGCATTTATTTTAAAAGTGGCATGGAAGAAAATGATACGTTTTTAAGCACCATAATAACTTTTCAAAATCCTATGAGATAATCTTGAACACTTCATGATGCATTGCTGAGAAATTTATCACTGACAGGTCCTGACAGCTTTGACATCCTACAAGGACATTCTAGGGCAACCGTGTTTCTAATAATGAACAACGCAGCACAAGGGATTCTATCCTCCTTTTTCTTCAAGTATGCAGGTAAAACTGAGACTAGGTTTTGTTAGATTATTTAATTTTATTAATTAGTATGCTTGAGTGTGTATATGCTCTTCTAACAGATCTGGAGATTGTGAATTTTGTTATACATTCTCAAGGGTATTATTTGTTATCTTTGATGCTTTCAGATACAATCTTGAAGAAATATTCATCCACAGTTGCCACAATCTTTACCGGGATAGCATCTGCAGCACTCTTTGGACATGTTATAACCATGAACTTCCTTCTTGGAATTTCTATTGTTTTCATTTCAATGCACCAGGTAAAACCCCATATGAACCATACATATCCCTGGTGAATACACTTAAAATCTCTTTTCTGTGGATCTTATTAACTGTTTCATTTATGTATAGTTCTTTTCACCACTTGCCAAAGTGAAAGATGAGCAACAACAGAACGGGAGCATAGAATTAGGCAATGCAAAGGATGCTCACAGGTTAGTATCAATATAAATACTTGTTTCTCAAATCTTGTTCAGGCATCTTTCAATAACAAGAAAGTCATGTAACATTTACATTCACCGTATTTACACCAATTAACGTCTTTTCCTTGTCTGTTATTTTCTTCAGGGCTAATGACTCATTCATCAACATGGCCGCAGGAGCAAATGAAGAGGTGAAAAAAAAAAAAATTGTGAAGCAAGTTCTTGTACTTGTCCCAAGTTAGATCAACGCTAATGTTTACTGTCTTTTTTGTCACTGTGTGTCTATTCAGGCTACTCACCGCAGTGTCACAGACGACAGAACCCCACTTCTTCCCAGATGAAAAAGTTCATTAAAAGTAGGTCACAAATTCTCACACATCCTTCATCATATTGATTGCCTTTCAAGCTCTAATCATCTATCATCTAGATAGATTCTTACCAAAGAAACCTCTAGAACCAATCTAGGTTGCAGAAAATGTGAATTGCTCCACCAAAACCTGAGTGTTATGAATATGGAAAATCATATACTTTTTGCAAACGTGTTCTCTGCAGGATTTTGGTTCCGAAGAATTCTTTTTGGCCGAGAATATTCTAGAAATGGGTGGGATACTAGCAGGATAGATGGAACCAAACTCTTAATACTCTCAAGAGTCTGTTTTAACTTCGTTCTAAGAACCTCTCATGTCTATAGCTGTGTTGTCTTCAGATAGAGTGAACAAACTTGGTTAAGTGATATATGTATTTTTGATATAATAATATTTGTATTCTTTGGTTATACATATTATAGCATATATTTTTTTTCAGACTAGAAGCATCTCTGAGTAAAAGTGTCTTGGGTGATTCATTGCTCTACAATCTGATGAATACTAACATTGCCAGACTTGTGCAACTGTTGAATTGAATATTTGGTGGTACGAAGAAAACTGAAAAGTGGAGGAGAGAAAAACAAAAAAAGTAACCAAAAATAGAATTATAAGAATTGAACGACTCCAAACAATTGTCAAGCGGCACCAACCAACAAACTACTTATCACCTTAATAAACATACAAGAAGATGAGCCTCAACAAAGACTGAAGAATATATTTTTGTATGAACATTTTTGCATGATATGGCAACACATGAAACTGAAACCAATCTACCATTATAACATAGAAAGATTAAGTTTCCTGGGATGGAACACAGCTGCTGGTGTTGTTGACCTCAACAATGGTTGTATAGCTTTCACCACAATACTCGTGTTCGGCCTAAACTCTGATTCGTATTGCACACACAAGGCTGCAACAGCCGCAAGCTGAAAACACAAGAAAACATTACATGACTGGCTTCAAAAGTGGCTACATATGTTAGATATGGAAGCTTTTTTATTTACCTTTGCAACTGCTTTAGGAGGATACTCTCCATTGAGTTTCGGATCAACACATTGCTTCACTTTGTCTTCAAACAAAAGCACATTACTAGACCGAACATCTCTATGTATCACTCCAGGTTTCACCTTCTCATGTAGGCCTGGGCAAAAAAAAACGGAACCAAACCGAAATACCCAAAACCAGACCGAAATTCTTAAATATCCGAATGGTTCCTATATTTCTATACTCGAAAAACCGAACTGGAACCGAACCGAGAACCGAACGGGTATCCGAATATCCGAAAAAACAAGTTATATTTTTTAAAAATAAGATAAAATGACATCAAATCCACTTGAACCCGTGTTAGATACAAAGAGTAAGTATATTTTTACCACCAGACCACGTTTTATTTATTATGTTATATTATAAATATATATGGTATTTCTATATTAAAATATGATAAATATTTATTATTAACATTTTATTGATTTGAACTCTTGTTGGATTGACTAATATATAAGCGTGTAAACCCTAAACCATTTAAATTAACATATTAACTTATATATTCTGTATATATATATATTTGATTTATATATTAAATGGGTATCCAGAACCGAACCGAAATCTCATAAGTATCTATTGGGTATACGAATGATTTATCCGATATACCCGGAACCGAATGGTTCCTATCCGGAACCGACCCGAATATCCGAATGCCCATGCCTATTCTCATGTAAATACTCAAGTCCCTTAGCTGCATCAACAGCTATCCCAACATGTTGGATCCAATCAAGAGCCAGACCTGGTTGTGCTCCTTGAACTCATTTCCTCCCGAACGGTCATTGGTGCTAGTCAGATTCTCTCGAAGCTCCGGATAGCAGGATCATCAAAAAAAAATATATAACAATAATCGAAATAAATATCTATTGATTCTCTAAATATTCAAGTTAAACTAATTTTTTTTATCTTTAATGTAAAATATAATTTATATGAGTTAAAGATCCAAATAGAACTAGAACCATAATTTATAAATATTTGTCTAACATCCAAACCAAATTCGAGTTTTGTTCTTCTGTCTGACTAAAACTTTACATTCAACATCGTTAAAGCCGACGGAAGCGGCCATAAGGCCCAACTGGAGCCCAAAAGAGGAGAGGTTAATATAAAAAGGACGTTGCGTTGCTTGGACAAAAAGCTAAATCACAGAGAGAGGCGTGGAGATGGGGCGGGGGCTGAAGGTGAAAATGGGGCGGCGACAGACGTTGAAGATAAGGCGGCGCCAGCGGCGGCGGGAGCGGAAGGTGAAGATGGTGAAGATTAGGATTGGAGCGAGAGAGCTTAAGGAGAGGTATGCTCGTGCAATGGCCTTATACAATGAATCAGTGACGAAATCAGAGGTAATTTGTTGTTTTATTTTTTATTTTTTATCTTGTATGGATCCGAATTGTCACTAATATGTTATATAATTTTGCTCTCAGGGGTTCGATATTTGTGTAGGACCAATCTCAGCTAATCCACTGAAAGTTTTCTACTGTGATGATGGTTGTCCTGAGTTACCCATCCTTTATGCCAGGATGGGCATTCACCGTTACAATTTACTCCGGGTTAGTTAGAGCATCCCATCAATGAATAAAATTCATCTTTTCCATTTTTTATTATTATTCTTTTTCTTTTTCTTTTCGATTTTCGATTTTTTTTATAGTGATGAACTTCAGACTAAAAGGGTTCAGTAGAGAGAGAAGAGAGGGTTCATAGGATTTAATTATTTTAATAATTTTTTAATCTTGGAAAACGTGTGAAACTTCATCTAAACTTTTGATGGGTTCTTAGAGCATCCACATCAATGAACCCCTTCTTGAGGTTCATTAAATCAATTTTTTATTATTAAAATTTTTCTGTTTTCTTTTTGATTTTCTTTTTTAACGTGGTGAACCTTAAGAGAGAGGGGTTCACCCGATAGAACTTTAGGAGAGAGGATTTCATAGATTTTTATTATTTTTTTATTTTTTTTTCTTGATTTCCGTGTGAATTCCCTTATCAGCCCTCAATGGGGATGCTGTGTTTGCTTTTTTTTCTTTCTTTCTTTTAATTTTATATATCTATTTATTTGCTTGCTATTTTTTAGGGGAAAAACTTGCAGCTCAGCAGAATGAAGAAATACAACAAGACCAGTGTTACTCATCTTAACCGTTACTACATCACTTTGGAATCTGAGGATCCAGACATCTGTGGTGGTTCTCTCCAAATTTTTCAGACTAGAGTTAATGAAAGAATGTTCCGCGAGTTCGCTCTCTCGTGCACAGTTGCTAGACTTGTAGGTAAAATATATACTTCCATTTCTTATTACCAGTTTCACAACAAGTCATCAATCATATCATCATGTGTCTTTGTATAGGTGCAACCAAAAACACCAACACACATGTCGAGATTAAAGAACGTCCCATCTTGCCTGAGTTGCCTCAAGAGAACCCTTTTGTTGAAGATGGCACCAACCGATTCCGCTTGGTAAATTGATTGCTTCCTTCTTAGTTTTGATTATTATAATTAATTAAACAACTAGTAGTAATTAATGATATATTTTTTTTTTAATTTTCAGCTCAAGGATTCAGAGCTTGAAGACAATGACTGGATCCGTTTGTACTTGGAACTTGCAGTTGCTACAACCAATAGGAGCTTCGAGCTCAAGGATCTCAGTGTGACCAATTTGAAGATTCAGAAAGTGGCTATTGAAAGTAGTAGCCAGAGTCTTGGAGACTATGATGCACTTTTCTACATAAGGTATGAGGACGATTGCGAGGCTCGTGTTGGTAAGGATCTCCATCGCGTTGCTGTTGTCAGGAGAATCTTGGATAACAATTCGCAAGTCTTGAATCTCCTTGGTGTTAATGAGAGCATAAACAAAATTGCTGCCATGGAAGAAGAAGCTGCCTCATCCTCTCTACAAGACTAGTTCCATTTTGATTATCTATATATATATGTGGATCAGAGTATTCTATGCAATCTGTTGAATACTAACATTGCTAGACCTGTGTGTTTTTATTGAATATTTGGTGAATTGTATGAAGAAAACTGAAAAGTAAAGGAGAGAAATAAAAAAAGTAACCAAACAATTGTCAAGCGGCACCAACCAACACCCTACACATAGAAGGAGAGATGAGCCTCAACAAAGTCTCTGAAGAATATATTTTTGTAAGGTATGAATGTATTTGCATGATATGGCCACACATGAAACAGAAACCAATCTCCTATTATAACATAGAAGAATCAAGTTTCCTGGGATGGAACAGCTGCTGGTGTTGTTGTTGACCTCAACAATGGTTGTAGAGCTTTTACCACAATGCTCATGTTTGGCCTAAACTCTGATTCGTATTGCACACACAAGGCTGCAACAGCCGCAAGCTGAAAACACAAGAAAAAGAAGAAAGAAAACCTCTCATAATTATTCAAAAGTGTTTCCACAAGTTAGAGATGAAACCAATAAGAAGCTGTTTTTTTTTTTACCTTTGCAACTGCTTTAGGAGGATACTCTCCTTTGAGTTTGGGATCAACACATTGCTTCACTTTGTCTTCACTCAACCTTGGAGTGGCCCAAGTGACAAGACTTTGCTGACCACGTGGCATCGTGTGATCAACAGGTTTTCTACCAGTCAATAGCTCCAAAAGCACCACACCAAAACTATAAACATCACTCTTCTGAGTCAGCTGACCAGTCATCGCATACTCTGGTGCATGATAACCAAAAGTTCCCAAAACTCTAGTAGAATGAAGACGAGCAGCCATATCAGGACTCTGATTCGACAGATTAAAATCAGCAACCTTGGCTTTAAACCCATCAAACAAAAGCACATTACTAGACCGAACATCTCTATGTATCACTCCAGGTTTCACCTTCTCATGCAAATACTCAAGTCCCTTAGCTGCATCAACAGCTATCCCAACACGTTGGATCCAATCAAGAGCTGGACCTGGCTGAGCTCCTTGGACTCCTTTCCTCCCGTGTAAAACATCATGTAAAGATCCCATCGTAGCAAACTCATAGGCGAGTACACGAAGGTTCCCTTCAACGCAGTAACCAAACAGCTGAACGAAATTCTCATTCCTCAGCTTGGAGACTCTTGAGACTTGAGTCAAGAACTCATTGTTTGATTCAGGCTCAGCTGCATTATCAAGCTTCTTAACCGCCACAGCTTTCCCATCTTTCAAAGTTGCATAGTAAGCTCTTCCGTATGAACCTTCACCGATTAAAGCCTTTGATCCAAAGTTATCAGTCTTTTCTTTCAACTCATCTAATGACAATGCAGGGACGTCGATAGCTGGTGGCTCTTTTAACACATCATCAGCTTGTGGTTTCTTATCCTTCCCTTCAATACAAGAAATAAGATGAATGAATGAGTAAGTACCTTATAACCTATTCATACGGTTTCCATATTAAGTGTCATTTTAACTTTGTGTACACAAACTAAAAAAATAATTAATTTTGTATATTTTCTATATAAAAACACAATTTTCTATCCACCTAACCATATTTCAACCAATAAAAAAATAAATTGTAATATAAAATTAATAAATTTTGTATCGAAAATCGAAAAACACTTATTTTGTAACAAATTTTTTTTTTCTACAACGATATCCCCTATATATTAATTGAGAAACATTTGAAAAGATGTAACCTCAAGTTTGTAATAATTAAAAACTAACCTTGCTTAGTTGTCAATCAATTAGCATACCAATTAAATGACGTGGCAGTTTTAGGTTCAATTGAAATTTGCTAGGGAAAAATAATTAGAGACGCATATAACGCATGTAACATAGTTTATATATATCTATATATATATATATCGCACGCATGTAATGGAAGAAAAGGAAAATATACGATTTGATAAAGATTTGCATATATTAATTATAATAACTTCATTCCTTTTAATTTATGGAAGTGTATATGTAAAATGGAAATTACTTTGTGACCAAGTACATACTTAATGGTAAAGGCAAGAACGTTTATTATATGAATATATCTTTTGATCATTTTGACAAAACAATGAACGATATAAAGATGCCCAATCTATTATTTATAAACGTTTAAAGCTTAAACGTTTACTATATGAACGTTTATTAAATTATTATATGAACGTTTATTATAAACGTTTATTATAATAGCTTATATATAATAATTATTATAAGGCAAGAACGTTTATTATATGAATATATCTTTTGATCATTTTGATCAATAGTTTAACATTTTTATTATAAAAAGATACACTTGATTATAAAATCATATGAGTAAAAAGTATCATTCAATAATAAAAAAAATATATATATATATATTAAACTATATACCATATAAGATTACATACTTATTTTAATTTCAAAAATTTCAATGAATTTTCAAGAACATTTATAAATTATAAACGTATAAAATTTTTCACATTGAAAATTTTTGTTATCAATGATTTAAATATATTAGTTCTTTCTAAAAATTTTCTATTTTTTAAAGATATTAACACAGTCGATAATATGATTATTTTTGGTATATACCATACAAACT
>CAKOAT010602932.1:84463-104575 GCA_932364175.1 Eruca vesicaria subsp. sativa
CCGTAAGATTTGGATATGGTTTGATTTATAATCGATTAAACTGAAACATGTAAATATGTATATCTATTTGTTACATAAGTTGAACTATAATTATGATTTGTAAATCACTTGAATCACTTGAAATATAATTAACTAACAATTTAATGCAACTGAGGCTTCTTATTTTCTTCGTCTTTTTTTAATCTTTTTTTTTCTTTTTATTTAATAAAAACTAAACTGAAGTAAAAATTATAAATTTGATGGACAACAATTAGTTGAAATTCTTTACAATTTTTTTTTAATCTTTAAACAAACAGAGTTGTGTTCAATCGAAGATATTAATTTGATGAACACTAAATATGGAAGAATATAAAAACTTTTCTTTCATGCTTCTGTTTTGTTTTTATTTTTATTTTTATTTTCAAAATTTAGAGATTTGATATTAATTCTAGATTTGATCATTTTATTAGATCATAGAAGCCTTTTTTTGTTTTTAATTCTTTAATATATTTTTTTAGTAAATGACTTTTTGACAATATGACTCTAAATATGATCATATTATTTATTTTATAATATGTAATATGATTTCAAACTAAATAATGATATATTTTGGTATAAAATTGAATAAACTGAAAACCAATATATAAACCAAATCAAACTGAAGTAAATATGGATTTAGAATAGTAGTTATATTTTAATAACCAAAATACCGAAACCCGATATCCAGGTTGAGCATTCTTAATCTAGATGAAATCGAACTTTTGTTTCATTTTCCAAAACATAATAAAAATAATAATTTCATCCCGCGCAAGGCGCGGGTCTTATCCTAGTTTAATATGAAACGCGGAGACTATTTACTAGTTGGAGATAAAAGATCAATACCATACCATAATCATTATAGTGCTTAGGGCTTCTCAGGTGTTCATTTTCAGGAGAATGGTAAGGCTCTTCCACGTGGCAAACACAGCACAACCACCTACGCATCTTCCCTCTCTTTTTGCTTATATAGAGATCGTCTACAGCTCTTGGTTTATCAAGTCGAACAAAGTAGCCTGGTGAAGTATCGTTCGCCTGCAAATGTCATCAATACATTCATCATAACTCGTTCAACACTCACAAAGACAAAACCTTTCTCATATCTACCCAATCAAATACAGAGCCAAGTAGAGCTTCTTCAAAAGTTGTGATCTTATAAAAATTCTAATATGCGTAATGATTTGAGATTCATGATAAAGTTAAGACCTTTACACAAACCCACGAGCTGCTTAAACTCTAAGAACATAAACTATTCATGATAAAGTTAAGACCCTCACACAAACTCACGAGCTGCTTAAACTCTTAAGAACATCAAGTTTGGAAACTAGAGACGGATTCGAATAAAAATCAAAGCTTTTGGGTATAAATCTTACAGCTGGACCATGGCGATGATAATCAGAATCCATACAAACAATCAACGGAGATCCAAATTTAAGAGATTTCTTTAGAAAAATGAAAAACAGAGATGAAAAGAAGAAGAAAACAGCTAAGAGAATGTGTTAAAAGCAAAGAGAAACAGAGAGAAATGATTAAGAATAGACACACTTGTCGCCAAAAAGACAAAACAAAGTTACCTGTAAAGTATGTTTCTCTTTATCTCTTTGTGTGTTGTGTAATGAGTATTTATGTATCAAAACGTTGGTTTTTTTTATTGTTGTGTGTTTGTTGGTTATTAGAGAGAAGAAAGCAGGCGTGGGTGAAATGAATTTTTAGGACACAAAAGCTTTGAGCAAGAACATAGATATGTAAATATGTAATGGAGGAGGAGACAGAGATATATACATGGTGGAGAAGACAGAGAAAGCAAACGCGCTTAAGGAAAATCTTCGACAAAGATATCTTTTTTATATATTTAAATATTAAAAGATATTTTCAGTGTCTTCTTCTTCTGTAGCTTTGCTTTCTGTCAACATCAATCTTCTGGATGAACATTCTATAATCATGACTTTTTTTGGCGCGTCTTTTGAGTTGTTACTTGTTACAATAACGTTTTGATCTGCAGAAATAGTTACAGGTTAGACTTTAGAGTCACTTCCTGTAAGATAAAAAAAAAAACACAAGTCTTCTGTGAAGAAAGTAACTATACAGTCCTGTCTCTGATCTCTCTATCCAAACCACCATGATTTTGATTGTGTTTGGACATACTCTCTAGCTTCTCTGTACTTTGTAATGCGTTTACATCTTCTAAGCTGGTCAGTAAAAGGTTAAAAAACTTCTTTTATGGTTTAGGTTTCGAAGTTTTGTTACCATTACTTAGCAGCTTCATAATCTTTCTTTGTCTAAGACTATACAGATGATTAGTTTAGTGACATTGATAAAGTGATCTTTATACAAATCTATTAAGGAATTAATCCTCCAAGAACACAATCGTTCCCCCTTGTTGAAATTTCTCTCCTTGAAGACATTATTAGTCCATTAAAATTCTTGAAAATTCTTATTTTGGTCATTCAACTTTAAACAACTTCTATTAATCAGAACTGAATCGTCTACACTTAAAAAAAATACAAAGAATGGTCCAAGACGAATTGTCTAAAAAGACAACAACATTTAGACAACACTACATGAAAAATGAAATAAATCAGACAACATCAGTGGCATCAGTTTGATAAGCTTCTAGGACTTCCGGTGTCTTCTCCCATCTCTTCTTAAACTTCACGATCCCCTTCACAAAACCACTTTGATTATCCTCTTCCCCTAGGTCTTCCGGTTTCTTCACAAACAAGTTACTCCATCTCTTCTTAAACTGCAAAATCTCCATCACAATTGCAAACGCTCCAATACCACATATGATGGCAGTGTATGCAATCTTCCACCCACTTCCAGGTTGCAATATAACAAACCCTTTGTATATATTGTAAACACTCAGCACAATCACAACATATCCCACCGTGTGATGGTACCAGTTCCAATAAGTTCTGTATTTATGATCTTTACCGGGTCTTGCTTTCAGCGCAAGTATCTGCAAAAACCCTAAACAGAATATTAAAATCCCTATCACGGTATGCGCTGTACTTCTCATCCCGGTATGCCACGCCATGTAGATAGCTGTTCCTAGACCTCCGAGTAAACCGGCTAGATAACCAGTGAGTTGGCAAATTATGTGTACATAGAACCATGTGGGATCTAATGTTTCGTAGGTCTTCATGTAACGTGCAGCCATAACTCCAATAGGCATGAGAATCCCCCAGCTCACTGTGTTGACTAATCCATGGATTCGTTTGACCAACAACATGTTTCCATTAACTGATGATGATTTTGTCTCTGTGACTTGTCCGGAAAGTAAGTCCAAAGTAGACATGGATTTGAGATGATCTCCACTCATTGCGTGCATCCCAAGCCTATCTCCTCCCTTCAACGGCCCATCTTGCCATAACTGATTCACAACGGTTGTGTTTGGAGGCAACACCATGGTTGCGAATATCGTCATCTCTCCACTAACATACTCAGCGGATACTTGCGTTACACGGAAGCTAAGTGGAGATTCTTGAAGCATAGTAGCGTAGCTGTTGATGTTTGAAGTATAAGCACGCATGGCGCCAGATGTTGAGTTACGGTAAGCCACGAGAGCTTGAGCGCCTAACATTCCTTTTTTGGTAGGGTTTATGGCCCAAGCGATCCAACTAGATGACTCAAGATTGGCATGACGGTAAGCAACTTCGAGAACTCCGGTTTCTCGAGCATAACTGAAGTGTAAGAACGAGTCTAACACGGGAAGATCCTTGCAAGAACGGTAGTGTTTTCCGTTGTTGAAGCTGTGAGATTCGCATTGAGGCTGAAGTGCTTGATCTGTTGTTGTTGTTGTTGTTGTTGATGACGTAAAGAGTGGTAGACACGACAAGAACAGGAAGCATGTAACGATGAGAGCGGCTCTTGAAGACAAAGACATGATGTTGATGATTGCTTGGAGAACACGAAGGTTAATGAATCTTATGAAGGTAGAGTGAGTTTTTGTTTTTTTTTCGAGTAGTAGAAAGCTTTGCCCTATTGCTGCATATATAGTGTATAGAGTTTCCATATTGTTGTTGTAATTTTCCTTTTTTCTTTGTTTCCATATTGTTGTTGTTTTTTCCTTTATTCATCGTTTTGTGAATCAAAATAAACGATTCCATATCTTTATCTTATCCATACGTTTTGACGATTTCCTTATTTAAATTAAAAGAAAATATCTCTTAAGTTCTTGATTTTTTTGTTTAGAAAGTTTTTTCAAATATGCAGCAATTTAAAATATGTTTAGATAAGTACACAAAATAGTGTATTATGACATTTATCTCATCCAATAAAATTTGATGATAACCAAAAAGAAATTCTTTGCCAGAATTTTTTTTATTAAAAAATCAAATCGTTATCTTATCTTTTTTTTTTCTTGCAATTCAAGATTACATAACAAATATAAATTAATAATCGATAAATTAACATATACTAAAAATTTCTATAAATTAATATAATTTTATAGTCTAAATTAGGTTTTTGATTCAATTAATATATCGATACATTAATAATTTCTATAAATTAATAAAAAATTATAGTTTTGGTGTAGTCTAATATTAATAATTTATAGAGATTTAACTGTACGTTGGCAAAAAAGATTACATAACATACATGTATACAGTGTGAAGTTGCAGCTACACTAGCAATATCTAGTCCCTTTGAATCTCTGCTTGTAAACCATAGACTCTGTTTTGGCAGTACAAACTTATACACTTCTGTTTTGTTCTCATAGTCTTGCCAAAGTATGAGAACAAACATGGACTTATTACAGAAGTTTGATCAATAACAATTGATAACTATGAAGAGGGAAAAAAAGTTTTATTTGATCTTAATTTAGTTGTAAAAACAGAACAAGATTTTACTTTTGAGAACAACATGGACTTATTACAGAAGTTACTTCAAATGTATCAACTTCTACTTTATTCTTTAGCTTACTATGATAATGTAAGAAGCGGCGGCATCTCCACACAGCTCTAGTAACGGTCACTTGAAAGCTCATCTTTATGTACACAAACGTCAGAGCAAAGAACTCGTGTAAGCACACCAGACAGATCCAGTGGCAAGACAGCTCCTTCCTCTGTTTAATTATTTTGTTACCGCTTCTTTTAACGGTATGCGTCTTTCAAACTCTCATCGTTAGACTTCAACTTCCTTCTGCGTGAGCGTGGGAACAGTAGCTGATGCATCTTCTTCTCTGCTGCCATTTCTGTTGTAGCCTGTCACACACACACACACAAAAAAAGAGACCAGAATAGTCATATGAATGTCCTCTACAATCACAACATTGTATCTTTTTTAATGCTTTGGTGTTAGCACTTACCCTTGTTTTGAAAGGGAAACGGTGAGTTTGGACTTGTGCGCCTGCAAAAACTCTCACATCCATACCAAGACTATCAACACTGATCAGGTTAGCTTCCTGCATAACATTATTACCATAAGATTGGTATACAAAATGTAAAAAAAAAAAAAAAGACAGAATGGTAACAGCAAGAGTGATACCTCTGCATGAAGACCTTTCTTTTTGCAGAGAGCTTTAAGTGCAATGTCTGAACTAATCCCTCTGTTGTTGAACCTCTCTATGATTGCAGAAGTAGAGTGTACTAAGATGTCAGGTTCAGCATCTTGAAAGTCTTGTAAGCTTATAGAAGACTGAAAACGTCAAAGAATCTTGACATCAACGCACACTTTTCCTTTCATCCAAATGAAAGAAACTAAGATGGTTGCAAAAAAACATACCTCTGTTCCATAGAGGGAGAGAAGCTCAATTCCCACAATCTCTAACCTATATAGACTTGAACTCATATCATTCTCATCATGTCTTGAACTAGTGTTTGGATTATTATCACCTGAAACACACACAACCTGTCAGTAACAAAACTTTACAATGTACAATTCATCACATCTGATTCGAATGTGAAAGGGACCTTGAACCTCCCAGGTATAGTCATCTCTATCTTCCGAGAGAAACAATCTTCTTATATAAGATTCCTCGTCAAGGAAAGCTGGCCTAAGGCATCCAAGTATAGATACACCATTAGATGGATAGTCCATTTTCCTGTCATAGTCCATGTTGATAGCCTGAATGATAACATAACATGTCACTCTGATTAGGTGTTTTTCATCATATGCTATTGCAAATTGTATGGCTATTCATTATAAGAACCTTTGACATGTGTTTGGCAAAGTAGATAGGATGAACACCATTGGAAGTGTCAGGCATTCCCCAATCAACAGGAATATCTCCAGCTTCAGAATCCATCATCTGCAGCAAGACACATTGGTATGTTTTGCAAGGACACTTAGAGAGTACAATAATAGATTCAACCTACCTCGAAATAATGGTCATCAAAGATGATTTGGTCAAGATTGCCAATTTCTGAAATGTTATATTCCTCATGGAGCCGTGAGTTTTCGTAGCGTGGGACATCCATTCCAAAAAAGGCTTTCTACAAAAGTATATGATGGTGAAAACTCAGATGAAGAGATGCTTGACGTTAATGTACAGATACATGACAGTCTAGTTGATCAATGACAGGGTTACCACTGGATTGCTAGCTCCAGGATCTTCTAAGATGTTCACATCATCAGGAATGTCAAAGAAGATATCTAGATTAGAAAGAAAAACAGAGCTGGTGAGAAAGAAATTGATCAATACATATACTACATTAAACATGAAGCAAGAAAAATAATAGACTAACCTCCATAATCATCAATGACATACTTAAACTCAGACCATGAGTTATGATCGTGTGGTTCACAGTGAATGGCTCCAGGAAACACCAACACAGCACTGCTGTTAGCCTACAATGAAACAAGGGTCAACACTATTCTACTTCATATAGCAAAAATCAACATTAGTGGTCACATAATGTCTACGGACCTCGACAGTAGTCCTAGCTACTTCAGCAGGAGTGAGTTTTGTCTCCTGGACTCTTTTGCCAGGCTTCAGATCTTCTAGTGGATGATAGCCGTAGAAAGAAGAATCAGGAACAGAGTCAGAGTAATCAGCAGCAACGTTAACTTTGGTGAGGCCAAGGTCATGTCCACCGGTTGATACATGAAAGGCTGATCCAAAAGAAGGTATCTTGCATCTGGAACTGAAACACAAACATTTTCATCAAGAATCAATACCAAAAGTAAAAACAATGGTCAAAGAATCAAGGAAGAGACCATATTTGTCAATGCATAAACACAATGTTAATTAAAATACCTTAAAACAGAGAGATTAGCAGAGGCAGAACCATCAAAGACACGGTTTCTTGCGTTGCTGTGTCTTTTGTAGGAAGAGGAGTCATCCGTGTAAGAGTAATGGCAATGAGATGGACCTGTTGAATACATATACCAAACAATGTTCAGTGCCAACCCCAAATTTCAGTAAAAAATAAATAAATAATTGAAAAATTACAGGAAAATATCAAAACTTTATAAACAGATATACAAAATCTCTAACAATGAGATAAACATATAACTCCTCTCACATTATAAAAAATCAAACTCGGAACATAATCTAAAGATTGAACAAACAGATTTAAAACAGAGATAACCCAAATTTCAGAAATTATTGAAAAAAATAGAGCTAAAGAAGAAAACATTAAGCCTTTATAAACAGATTCACAATGACATTAACAGAAAAATCTTCCCACATAAAAAAAATCTTTACTCAGTAAATAATCTGAAGATTGAACAAACAGGTTTAAAACAGAGAGAACCCAAATTTCAGAAATAACTGAAAAATTAGAGCCAAAGAGGGATGATTAAGACTTTATAAACCGATTCACAAATCTCTAACAATGACATTAACATATAACTCCTCCCACATTTAAAAAACAAAACTTTACTCCGAAAATAATCTGAATATTGAACAAACAAATTTAAACAGAGCTTTTTTTTTGGTTTAAGATTTAAAAACAGAGTTAACCCAAATTTCAGAAATAATTCAAAAATTACAAAAACAGAGGAAAGATTAAGACTTTGATAAACAGATTCACAAATTTCTAACAATGACATTAACATATAACTCCTCCAACATTCAAAAAGTCAAAACTTTACCAAACAAAATAATCTGAACAAAAAAGCTGAGCCAACCAAAAAAGAATCTTCAAAATGCTTTCACCATTAATAAAAAGGGTATGATGATGATTAAGCTAATTAAATTCGTGTCACGGAGCCATGCATAATCCATTACAAAGCTTCAAATTAATCAATGAAGAGAGAGAGAGAGATGGAGATTTTGTAAAAAGTTAGGTGAGGTACCGAGGGAAAAAGAAGAAGCAGCTGCGATCACCATGATCAGATCAGAGAAACCTCAAATCTCAGAAATGTCAAAGAAGATGATCGTTGTTAGGAATCTCCGCCGTATTCTTCGCCGTCGTGGAGGCTGGATCACGTTTCTGTCTCTTTGTTTGTGTTTACTGTCGCGTCTTAATATTTAATTTTTGCCATAAGACTTTGAGAACACTTTCAGCTTTTTCAGCATCATTATATTATTCGTTATTTTGTTTTCTTGTATTCATGAGATTTTTTTTTTTTTTTATTTATCTGTTTGGGTCATGAGATCATGGGAGGGGTTGTTGTGGTTGGTATTTCTTACGGAAATCTGAAATTTCGCTTCCTTTTTATCTAAAAATAAAAATGATAAATGGATATTCCTTTGATTCTTTGTTTAATATACTCTTGAGAGAAAAAAAAACAAAATGAAATTCTTGATTCAGACAAGACCAATTGTGACTACTAATAGGTACGGTTTTGATGGTATTGTTGGTCTGGTTTAGTGAATTTAGATGAATGATTGTAATAGATTTGCTAGGCGATGATACCAAGAACAACAATGTGCAAGTATCTTTCCTTACTTTTTCTGTCTGTTTTTTTTAAATATTTTTCAGACCTGATATATGTTTACCAATTTCCTATTTTGAATACCAAAAAGTTCTGGACTAAGTCCATAAACCCTCAAATCCAAAACCACAACATGTCTTAGCCAATACTCGAATTGGGAATCTCTTGCACAATGATCAGGATTCATTTTAGTTAAGATAATAACATTTTGTCTCTTTTTTTGGATCAATAATAACTATTTTGTTTCTAATAATTAACTATTTGGCAGTTTCTAAAGATAATTAACTATTTAGTCAAATTTTTTATAAGTTATTACATATTTTTCTGAGGTTGGCAAGTAAATATGTTTTTTTTTTGAGAAAAAGTCGGCAAGTAAAATATGTTGTTAGATAGTTTTTGCAATTATTATATTCATGTTTACACATTTATACAAGGATAAGACAGAACTGCAATATAAAAAATTTACAGAAATTAAATAAATAAAAATAACATGTTCAAGTAGAATAAAATTTCCTTAATGTTTTTAATTTCCATTAAAAAAAAAACTCTTTTACAATTCAAGTAAAAAAACAAGGCTTCATGTTGACATAACATGGCTTACTAATTTTTCAGAGGTCAACATGTATCCACTATCCACCCAATTAAAGATGGGCCTGATAACAGCCCAAGCACATACTTAACACGTGTCTTTCTATGATTGGATACTATTAAAAAATTCTTGTGCGTCAATACTTCGTTCTGGTCATCGGTCTTGGCCGTGTTTCTTCCTAACACTTTTTTTTTATTACACGAACACGAAGTCACGAACCAACAAAAAAAAAAAAAACAAAACAGAACCCTAGATTGTTCTATCGCCTTCTTTTCCAGGTTTATCTCTCTCTCTCTCTCTCTCTCTCCCCGCCCGCGAAAAAAAAACGAATCCAAATCTCGTTAACGAAAGAAAGAAAACATCTTTCTTAATCTCAATCGATCAATTAATCAGCTATCAATGGTGAGTTTGGTTTCTTTTGATTAAAGTCATTTCGTTTTAGCTTCCCTTTTGGGTTCCCTTGTTAGTTGATTTGTTTGAATCCGATAGATTTGATTGGTGCCTATAGATTATCTTTGGCTAAAAAGGTCTGTGCTTAATATCTCATTTTCGTTTTCTAATTTACAGGCAGGGAGAATCATTGCGCAACTCATTGTGATGGGTACTGGGATTATAGGCCGTGCTGTCTTTCAAGCCTATCGTCAGGCTCTTGCTAGTGAGTTTCATCACTTTCTTATTATATATGTGTTAGCTTCTTTTCTTGACAAAATTGCATTTTCATAGTGAATAATGATTATGACCCTGTGAATTTTCTTGTAATGGTTTATATGTTTCCAGCAACAGATTTGCTCTGTTTTGATTTACTATATGATTGTTTGTATGTATTTGCTAGCTTTTTTTTTTACATCAAATAGTTACTTCTTGAATCCAATGATGGCTTGCTCTCTCTCTCTTAGGAGATCTGTTTTTTATCAATTGATAGATTGGTTACGAGTTTCATTTTCATGCTGACTAATGATTTTGTGTTTTTACTTTGTTTACTACTACTCAATGTTTTAAGACATCTCCAACCCAACTTCATTTTCTACTTCAAAATAGAGTAAAAGTGATTATGGAATAAAAAATGCTCCAATCCCACTCCATATCTTACTCCATAATAAGATTTACTTAATCCATTTTTTTTGTTCATTACGTTAGAAATAGAGTGGGGTTGGAGCATTTTTACTCCATAAACCATATTACTCCTTTTTGGAGTAAAAAATGGAGTTTTACATTGGAGATGCTCTTAAGGTGATAGTTAGGCCCTTTACAAGGGATTATTTGCTTAGGCGGGAGGGAACCTAGACCTGTTTTTTAATGCCTAAGCAATTTTTTTAGATTTTCCGCCTAGTCGCCATGTAGACCGATGTTTAGAACACTGCTACTACTAAAACATGTTAAATGTTTCCTCTATTTGAGGGTTTTTAGAACACTGCTACCACTAGTACATGTTAAATGTTTCCTGTATTTGAGAGTTTTTAAGACACTGCTACCACTAGAACATGTTGAATGTTCCCTCTATTTGAGAGTACATTGAATTTGTGATGTAATTAAGACAAAGGGTCTTTGTGTTTGTAATAAAGGAGGCCTATCTTACTCAAGAAACTTTTTTTTTTTTTGACAGATGCGTCTAAAACTGGCGTTGCGCAGGAAGCTATGCAGAACGCAGTACGTAAAGCAGGAAAATCCATTACTGAGCAAGAAGCTAGGCAGATTCTTGGTGTAACCGAGCAGACCTCATGGGAAGAGATAGTACAGGTAAAAAACATTTCTCTGTCTTTCTTTGTTTTCTGTCTGGTCTGAAACTATGGAGTTAATAACCTAAAGGAGTTGGTTTGTTGGTTGTTCTGTATATAATGAATTGCAGAAATACGACAAGCTGTTTGAGAATAACGCGAAAGCTGGGAGCTTTTATCTTCAATCTAAAGTTCATCGAGCCAAAGAATGTCTTGAAGAGGTGTACAGGAGCAAAGCCAACGGTACACCTAGTTAAAGACTTTTTTTATCTTCTTTTGTTTTTCTCTCTTACACAACAACACTTCTTGCTCGTTATGTAAAATCGAAGACAGTATCACAGTTCTTTGAGATGATGTGTAAAAACTTTGAAAGACAGGCTATAGCTTTCTTCACCCATTGTTTACTAATAATGAAGAGTGCTTACTCTGTTCAGTTGATCATTGTCAAAGAATCTCCTTAATAATTAGTGTGGATTTTTGTTCTATTCGTGTATGTTGTATCACTCACTACTAAGACTCTTTTTAGAGTTTTTTTTTTTGAATACAATATGCTTTCTTGAATAAAATATGCCTTATTTCATTAAAAATGTTTTAATCCAGGGAGATCAACAAAATATTTGGTTCCCTTAAACGAAAAAAGAAAATACTTCTATTCGTAAAGCACCTATTGAGTGAAAATACTCTTTCGGTTTTGTAAAGAATGTTATTTCAAAGCTTTCTACAAAGAAAAAAAAAAGCTTTCTACAAAGATTGAAAAGGGTTTATGCTTTTTTTATTGATTACACCTATTTTTAACTAATATTATTTAATACAAATATAATTGTTTCTGAAATTAATGTATTTTATAATTAATTTAACCTCAAATAAATATAAATGGTGTTAGAATTTTAAAATGACATTATTATGTAAAAAAAATGGTAAAATGGCACTCTGTGGAAAAGGAAGAATATGAAAACTTTGAAACTGGAATTAGACTAAACTTTCTTAGGTTATGTTTTGCTCAACATAGATATGATGTCAGATATAAGACTCAAAACCATCTGAAAAATATAATAAATAGTATATACTAAGGTTATTGTTTCAGAGTTTTCACTCTGACCTCCAATACTTAGCCATCTCAAAACCATTCTCACCATTGCGGTAATCCCAAATGGTCCCATCAATCTCAGCCTTTGTGTTCATCACAAATGGCCCGTGTTGAACCACAGACTCCCCTATAGGTTCTCCTGCAATCAACAAGAACCTCAACGGCCTATAGCTTGACGTATTCCACACGCTAACTTCATCCCCTTCTCCAAACACCACAAGAGTGTGTGCTTGCACTGCATCAGAGTCTGAGGAGCCAAACACACCTTCATTGCAGTCTATAACATAGGCGAAGGCGGTCCACGACTCTGGAATATCCTGGTGGATTTGAGATCCTGGCTGGAGAGTTATGTCAAGGAACATGATTGGTGTTTTTGTGTAGAAAGGAGATTGGACTCCCATTGACTTTCCGGCTATGACTTTGACCTCTACTCCTTCTTCATATGCTATTGGCATCTCATAACTCGATACTTCGACGTTTGCTGGGTCGATCCTGAGCAGAATCAAAGAACATGAATCTTAGTAACATTGAGAAAGCTGTGAAGTAAAGTGTAATCTTAATATATTTGAAGAATCTTGTTTTACATTTTGTCACTTGAAGGGAGGTTGACCCAAAGCTGTAACCCAATGTTAGTGTGTTCTTTAGGCATTTCAGAATGAATAATTCCTTTACCTGCTGTTGTCCACTGCAATATACAAAAAGAAACACAATAAAACTACAAAGCTCAGAGTTTAATTAGGGTTTTATGTTTTAGGTTTTTTTTCTACCAGAACATCTCCTTCAAGGACTGTACCCTTGTTACCATTGAAGTCTTGGTGAATGAGTCCTCCCTGAACAAGTTAAAATGATTTACTAAGCAACAAAAAAAAAAAAAAAATTTGATTATTGATTTGATCCATGAAGACTTGTTTCACCTCCAACATGTATGTAACACTCTCAAAACCTACATGCAAAGAGTTGATCAATTACATGAGACAAATTATAAAACAAAGTAAGTCTTTTGTATATGTAAATAAAGAATGAAAAGATGATTTTCACCTCTATGAGGATGATCTCTGAATCCACCTGGAGGTGAAACTGATAAGAACAAACAAACAACAATGAATAAGTAAAAAATCAAAATCTCAAAATTTTAAATTACACATTGCTAAAGTAATAAGAATTACCAGAAAATTCAGCAAGCGACACGAACGGGTCCAACAACTCATGGTCACTCCTGAATTAACATAAAAAGAATTTAAAAATATGAAACTTGAAGATGATGTCATTGGTTTTTCATGGGAAAATTGAGAAAGAAAACAAGAAACTCACTTGGTGATGCCTTGTCTAATGTTAGCACCATCGTTGCTATTCTCAAAATTTGCAAATATCGTCTTCACGACCTGTCTGGATGACATAGTGATGATTATGACAAAGTTCGATGATAGAATTAGAGAATGTGAATAAGTACTGAGTTGTGTTTAATATGAAAATATAAGATATACATATATAGTGATATCATTAACATTATGCTAATATTCATACAATGTAAAATCTCTTTTTTTTTTTATAACACATACAATCTTATATATTAAAACAGAAGTCATGACTTGATTTCATGTGTGATTTTTTTAAAAAATGGACTATTACTAGAAAGTTATGTTACATTAACTCTCTAATAATCTTATCATTATTATATATTATAATATGTTTAACAATTTGGTTTTGGTAAATTATCCCACACTTTCCAACTTAGTCACACAAAATATGTCAATAGATATAAGTTTAGGAATCTTCTATTATATATAAGGAAATATGTCAATAATAGTTAAATGTATCTACAATATATTAACAAAAATCACATCTTAGTAATATGGAATATTTATATACGCTAAAAAAAATTACACGCTGTATATATTAGATAAATTTATTTCGATGTAAATTTTTAAAATTATATTATTTCAATAAAAAGAAATTGTTTAAAAATTATTTTTTGATAAAATTTTTTATAATATTAATTTATGAAGCTATAAGTTTAGTTTTTGCAAAAAATTCTTCGAAGTTTATATTATCTTTGAAAATTAAATTACACTAATATTTAATCAAGCTCTATTTATATTACTTTATCTAAAAATAAAATACTAATCTAACAAACAATAAAAAATAGAAGAAGAAACAAACACATATTTGAAAAACATGTAGAATATAGAAAATTTGAAACAATCTATTTGATTAAAACACTTATTATATAATATTATTATGTTTGAAAAATATTTATTATACATATCGTAAATATGTGATTACTATAATATATACCAATTTAGTGAAAACAAAATGTTTATATAACTAAATATAAACGAAAACAAACACCCGCGCGGTTGCGCGGGTCAAAATCTAGTGTAAAATCTCTTAAAATTAAACACACACAAAGGAAACATGCTAAAACTAATTTAAGATCTATTTAATTTAAAATCTTTCCATTTAATATTCATGAATATCACGGGTTTCTATAAAGTCTTTTACAATTTTGATATGCAAAATACACATTTTGATATATTTTTTTGTTAACAATTTAAAGCTTTTTAACGGAGGATGGGTTAGTTTTTTGATTTTTTTTTGGCATGTGTACATATTTATTACTCCATGCATATATATCAAAACATTGAACCATCCCTTGTAATCATCACTAGAAGTCTACAACCCTCAACGGCTTTGAGGTTAACTTATTCCACAGCCTAACTAACTCCCGTGGTCCCAAACACAAAAAAAAAAAAAATTGTAGGTGTTAATCAACACACTAGCCATTATATTTTTGGTTTTGGTTGAAGTTATCCGTATAGTCTTAATCTATACTATTAAAACATAATCTCTAATAGGATTATGTCCTTAATTTTTAGAGTTATTTACGATGGTATGCCATTCTTATATATAAGGTTAATAACATTAATTATGTTCAAACTAAAATGTTATAAATTAATTTTCAGCATTAAATCACCTAAAATCTTAATAAAATCAGTTAAAGCATCTTAATCTTTGCCTACCATATTTAATTATATGGTATAATTACTAGATTAATTACATATAAGATTTTCTATTGAAATCATTTGAATTCAGAATCGGTTAATGCAATTGTTTTTTAAAACACTCATATGCATCATACGGATACACTTTTTAAACTACATAATTATAATATGTATTTCCTCTGCACTTAGTTCGCAGCTCATACATAAGTACATCACCAAATAAAAATACACTATATCACCTTTACTAGAAAATAAATATCTATTCACAAAAGTCTATGGTCATATTGTAATATTTTCGTTTGACGTTTTTCATATTATAACCGTTTATTTCACCTTACAATAGACTTGGAATATTGGCATATTATAATTGTTTAAGTTCACATTATATATGCTGAAATTTTCAATCACTATGGATGTTTACTATTAATAATTTGATGTAAACTGTTAATAATACATCTCCTAAGCCTTAATTACATTTCTTTTTTTTGTTCTGATATACATGATATAGTAAGTTCCTAATTACATTTCTGGCACATCACCTCATACATTATAGGTTTAATTGGTATAAAACTCACCTAACTACTATAACTAATATGGTTCTAAATTTTATCACATAGTTAAACTTTAAATGAGATTAACATAAGCAACATGAACAAATGGGTACTAATGTGATATCGATATGTAAGCAAAAATTGTAGTAGACTTTTGAAACTGTGCAAATATTTTAAATTTTTATTTTTAAATAACAATATTTCATTATAATACGGGTTAAAATCTAACATAATTATATAAAAAAAAATATATAGTATGAGTGAAAAAATTAAAATTTTTAATATAACTCACCTGCAAAATTATTCAAATAAATCATATACACAATACGAATTATGTAAAAATAAAACAAAATAAATTATATAAATTTTGAATTGAATATTTTTTTGTTAACCAAATAATAATTCCGCGCTTTTAAAGCGCGGGTCAAAATCTAGTTTATTATATTATTACACATGAATTGCTTAAGAACACGGACTTACTATCTAGTAGCATATTTTTTTATTTGTAATTATGAAGTTATGAACATGTTTCTCTTTGTTCATGCATAATTTCGATTTGTAGTTAATCTTGAGTCTTATCAACTTGAATGTGAAATAAAGAAAACAAAACCCCAAAAAAAAAACATATGGTTTGTGTTTACAAACTCTTTTCTCTGTGAGTATGTGACCTTTAACTACTCTTAACCCTTTCAAACCCGTTCTTAGCCTTCTGATAGTCTTCAAAAGCCATATCAATCTCTTCCTGCGAACTCATCACAAACGGACCACACTGAACCAAAGGCTCACCGATCGGTTCCCCTGCAATCAACAGAAACCTCAATGCCCTAGAGGCTGACTTGTTCCACACGCTAACTAAATCCCCTGGTCCAAACACAACAACATGGTGAGCCTGAATTGCCAAAGAGTTCAAGGAGCCGAACACACCCTCATCACCCTCTAAAACATAGGCGAAAGCGGTCCAAGATTCTGGAACGGTCTGGTGGATTTGAGATCCTGGCTTGAGGGTAAAGTCAAGGAACATGATTGGTGTTGTTGTGTAGTAAGGAGATTTGATTCCCATTGAATCTCCGGCTATGACTTTGACTTCTACTCCATCTTTTGCTGCTCTTGGAATCTCTAAACTTGACAGTTCTAGGTTCTTTGGCTCCATCCTGTCTCAAACCAAACAGAACAAAGACTCAATACTAGAATATTGACATGAAATATAGATGATAATGAAAAAAACTTGTCTCTCTTTTACATTCTGTGAATGGAAGGAAGGTTAATCCAAAGCTGTAAGCCATTGTTGACTTCTTCTTCTGGAAACTCAGAATGAATGATTCCTCTTCCTGCTGTCATCCACTATCAAAATCAAGAACCAAAACTGAGTGAATCAAGAAAACTCCTAGAGGGCTCAATTTTTTTTTTTTGTGTGTTTAGTATGTTTTTCACCTGAACATCTCCAGCTTTGATTGCAGTTTCATGACCTTTGAGATATTTGTGAATAATACCACCCTGCATTAATTTTTTTAAAAGATTTTAATATAAATTAGAATCTTTCAAATCAAGATTCAAGAATCAAACTTGAGAAAAAGATTCTCACCTGTAGCATGTAAGTAACACTTTCAAAACCTGCATAGAGTTGATCAAATTACATGAGTCATTACAGTCTTTGTGTATATGTGTTTTTTTTTTATATATTTACATATGCGTGTGAAAGAAGTTATCTGTGATATTGACCTCGGTGAGGATGATCAGGGAATCCAGCTTGAAGAGAAACTGATAAAGAAACAGAGCAAAACAGAATAAACATAAATGAATGCTCTAGATTATTATCTTATAAATACGTATAAACATGAGCAGAAATTTACAGGAAAATTCAACTAGCAGCACGAATGGGTCTAGTAACGCCTGGTCAATCCTGAATATAACCACACAAGGAAAAAATATTATTATATAATATGAAGATAATGGATTGTCATGAAAAATATTTGTAGAAAAAGGAAAAAAAAAAACTCACTCTGTGATACCATTCCTAAGAAGAGCACCTTCGCCTTCTTTCTGAAGCTTTGCTAAAACATTCTTGATTACCTGTCTCGTTACTCTATCCGAAGAAGCAGACATGGTGAAGATGATGAAACCTATTTGGTTAATTAATGGAGTAAGTAATTATTTGAATTTTCTTCACATACAATTCTGTTTTCAGTGTGTTATATATATATAGAGAGAGAGATGCAGTGGATCGACTAGAACTGGTAGCTCTCTAAATGAAGGTGAGTGGGTCTTATGGACCAACTGTTTGTATTTGACATACATTTGATTTTTATTTTGTTTATTGGATTAAAAGCTGTTAAATATGATTAACCAAACGAAATTATTCATCTGAAAATGAAATATAAATTATAAAAATATGGGTTGACGCTTTGAATCATAGATGTTTGATTACGGATGCTAAAAGTTTTATATATGTTGTTTAATCTCAAAGAGAGCTGAAAATAATCGAAAATATTCATGTTCACACATACAAATGGTATAGGTGCCACGTGTGTGCTTACGGTATAGGACACGTGAACATGTGCATGTATGCAGAAATGCAATGTAACAGTATAATGTACATTATGCACATGTGAGTGTGAATATGAAATCGCATGCGTGTGCTATGCATTTTCTTGCCAAAAATAACATCACTTGTCTGTTTAAATCATGTCGTAAAATGATTTGGTCGCACTTTTTAATAAGAAATGATCAAACAAAAGATTTCTTTTAAAAAACAAATTCTTCCTTTTTGACAATTTTCTGCTTACTGATTAAAACATTTTAGTAAGAAACATTGCATATGTATCTGTACTAGTCATGCCGTCTATTTGCAGCAACAATTCGCATATGACTCTTAACTACTGTATTTAATTTCGTTTTAAGAAACTTAGTTATTCACAATCTTTATCTAACACTATTAAAACAGCAAATTATTCAAAACTAAATTATTTCAACAAATATGCATATATATACATCCTTTTTTGTAACAAATGAGGGCTTTAAATTTTACATGTCGATTGTCGAGGACCTTGTAAAACGGCTGTTGTTATTTTGTGAAAAGAAATGATTCATTCACATCTAATGGTCCATACAAAAAAACTAAAATCTTTAGCATATTAATACACAAATTGAGTACTATATATTTCATAACTCTGTGATGTCTTGACTCTTGAAGAGCCAACATGTTTTGACCACGAACATATGGTTTTCCATTAGGTGTTCACACTACGTCTTAATGTATATATACTCCATAAGTCCCTAAAACAATGTAGTACGAGTACGACGACTCAAACCTAATTTTCTGATTATTTGAAACAAATAATGATATTTTAGAAAGCTGTTAGTTATCGTGCTACGGTGATATAATAACAGGGGCTGCTTAAAACAATATTTTCAAGATTCTTGATTGTCTCTTGTCAGGCTCTAAAATCTACAAAATAATAGTAAAAACTATTATTAAACTATATATCAGTCACATGTTAGAGTTTTCCTATATAAAAGCTGACAAAAAGAAAAGTTGGTGGATGATTTGATGAACCTCCGCATTTTATTCAAGGTAAATGAATACCATCCCAACAAATAGTTCTAGAAATTCGAATACTCGTTTGGGTATGAATCGTTCCTTCGGGTGTAGGATTATTTGGGTTTTGAATTCAGGACCCATTCATGTATTACACATTTTCCGATGAGGTTCGAGTTGGGTCATTCCGAGTTTGATGGGTTTGGTTCTGATGTATAAAAACATGAAAATAACTAAATAACCAATGTATCTGAAACAAATTCGATTATAATCATATTACCCGATTTTGTTTGGGTAATTTGGATCCAAACTAATCTAACCTAAAAGTAACCAAAAATACTCGTTAAGTACAATTTTGTTTAGGTATTTTCTATCCGAAATATCACATTTTATCTAAAATACTCAAAAATACCAAAATAACTAATATATTTAATTTATAATTTTAATTTTAAACTATTAAAATAATTATAAGTATAATTACAATAACATTTTCAGATATATATTTAAATTTTGGATACTCATTCAGTTTTTCGGTTGGGGTCAGATTTGGGACAGGTTATTCAGCTATAGCAATTTAAGACCTATTCAGTTATTTATCCTGAGTCCGATCGAATTCATGACCCTAATTTTTGGATCGGTTTTGGGTCAATTTTTCAGATCCGGATATTTTGCCAATCGTACCAACAAAAATGTTCTTGCGTTTTTTTCTAAGAAAGAAATGTCCAAATTTTTAGAACAAGCAATGAGAACCCTAGCGTTGGACATCCGAGTTTACGGTCTGGATCAGGTCGGCGT
>CAKOAT010602932.1:104675-150980 GCA_932364175.1 Eruca vesicaria subsp. sativa
AAAAAAAAAAAAAAAAAAATTTAAGCACCCCACTTTTAATAAAGTGGGATAAACATGCTCTTAGGTTTGGAGCATTTTAAACCCATTTAAGAACCAATTTTTTGTATTGGATTGGTTCACATCAGTTTTCTATTTTTTATGAAACCGAACTATAACCGGATTTTTTTACAAAACAAAAAAAATACTATAACCGAATTACAAACAGTTTTGATTTAGTTCAGATTTAAATTCAATAAAACGATAACCGAAAACTCAAATTAAATTCGAAGAAAAAAAAAAGTTTCATGATATGCTCTGATGGGACCACAGGTATCTTAACAGACTAAAAAAGTAAAATGGACCACAACTTCTTTATACACCACCATTACCTTCTCTATCACACAAATCCATAATCCAAGCACTACTCATATACATATATCTACTAATCTCAATTAATATCAAAAATTGCAAATTCCATCTAATTGAAAGATTATGTCTCTAATGCAAAGAAAAATCAGATTTTAAAAAATACCTAAGATGTCTTTCTGTTCTTTGAAATAGTACGTCTATTTAAATTTTAGTTACTTTTAAAATAGTTAATCTTTATATAGTAAATATGTTTTTTGAAATGATGTGTCTATTCAAATATATAATGTAATTATATCATTTAAAATAATTACCTAAAATTAGATAGTTATGACTATTCATTAAAAACAACTAATTTTAATTTAAAAAGTTGTGACTAATTTAAAAAGTTGTGACTAATTTAACAAGAAAAAGCCTAACCTTATGTATATAACATTTTTCAGAAAAATTGATATTTTTGTTGGGGTTAACCCACAGATTTAAAAAATAAATGAGAAAAATGATATTTTTATTTTAATGCGTAGATGCATCAACCTTTTTGTCTCAATTTCTCTAGTATATAGAGATTTCATAGGTTTAATTCTTGGTTTAGGTGGTATATTAAATTTTATTAAATAACTCGTTGAAAAATTATAACTGATGCCCATGTACCATAAAAATAAATTTAGCATACATTAGTATAAATTTTGAATGTGATTAGATATTTATTTTAAAAACAGTAAATACGCTACACTTAAGTACAAATAACATTTTTCAGAAAAGTCGATCTTTTCGTCGGGGGTATAGCTGAATCCATAAATGATATATGATAAATATAAAAGAGTTTTGATACCTTACTTGTCCAATGTTCTCTTGAAAATAGGGATTGAAGAGGGTTTAGTTCATTGATTTTGGTGGAATATGAATTTTTATTAAATTACTCATTTAAATATTAGAAACAATGCCCATATACCATGAAATTAAGTTTAGTATACATTAATATAAATGTATAATGTGATTAGTTATTTAAAAAAAAAAAAGAAAAAACCTAACCTTATGTATATAACATTTTTCAGAAAAACTCGATATTTTTGTAGGGGTTAACCCACATATATCAAAATAAAAGAGAAAATATGATATTATTATTCTAATCCGTAGATGCATCCAAAACAAATATAGGATGAAGATCAAAGATGTATGACACTTTTTTTTCCCAATTTCTCTAGTTTATAGAGATTTCATAGAGTTTAGTTCTTGGTTTAGGTGGTATATGAAGTTTTATTGAATTGCTTGTTGGAAAATTATAACTGATGCCCATGTACCATAAAAATAAATTTAGCATACATTAGTATAAAATTTTAATGTGATTAGAATTTTTTTTTTTTAAAAATGAAGACGCTAGGCGTAAATACAAATAACATTTTTTTTTTAAAATCGATCTTTTCGTAGGGGTTAACCCACATATTTCAAGATAAACTAGAAAAATGGATTTTTTTTTATTATTTATGCATAGGTGCATCTATAAATGATATACGATGAATATAAAAGAGTCTTGATTCCTTACTTGTCCAAAGTTCTCTTGAAAATAGAGATTTAAGAGGCTTTAGTTCATTGATTTTGGTGGAATATGAGTTTTTATTAAATTGCTCATTTAAATATTAGAAACACTGCCCATATACCATGAAATCAAGTTTAACATACATTAATATAAATGTATAATGTGATTATGTAATTTAAAAAAACAAGAAAGAGCTTAACCTTATGGGTTAACCCAAATATTTCAAAATAAATGAGAAAAACATATTTTTATTTTAATGCATAAATGCATCAAAAACATGTATAGGATGAATATCAAACATGTATCAAACAACTGACTTATTTTGTTTCATCTTTGTTATGGCTGATTATTAGCAAAAAATTAATTTCTAAAATAGCATTCATGTTTTGACTGACTTACGGTATACTTGGTGGCTGACTTATTGTGGCTGTCTTAAGTGTTCGTTTGGTGGCTGAATTACCGATTTTCCATGTCATCATCCATGTCAGCTTTTATTTGCCATGTCATTACTAACTACAACAATGAAATTAGGATTTATGTTACAGACGCCGCTTTATGTTCTTCACCTTCTTCTCTTTCTCTAAAATATCATGGATCCAGTAATTATTGTTTCAGGTAACTGAGACTAGTGATATGGGACTGTTGATTTTCCAGTGTAACTGTTTATGACACAAATTTGTGACGTGGATTGCCTACATATTTCAAAATAAATGAGAAAATATGATATTTTTATATTAATGTGTAAATGCATCCAAAACATATATAGGATGGATATCAAAGATATATGACACCTTCATTTTTTCCAATTTCTCTAGTTTATGAAGATTTCATAGGGTTTAGTTCTTGGTATTGGTGGTATATGAACTTTTATTGAATTGCTTGTTGGAAAATTTAACTGATTCCCCTGTACCATAAAAATAAATTTAGCATACATTAGTTAATTTTTTTAATGTGATTAAATATTTTTTAAAAACACTATAGACGCTAGACTTAAGTAAAAAAAAACATTTTTCAGAAAAAGTCGATCTTTTTAGGGGTTAACCCACATTTTCCAAGGTAAACTAGAAAAATATGGATTTTTGTATTTATGCATAGCTGCGTGTATAAATGATATATGATGAATATAAAAGAGTTTTGATAGCTTACTTGTCCAAAGTTCTCTTGAAAATAGAGATTTAAGAGGGTTTAGTTCATTGATTTTGGTGGAATATGAATTTTTATTAAATTACTCTTTTAAATTTTAGAAACAATGCCCATATACCATGAAATAAAGTTTAACATACATTCATATAAATGTATAATGTGATTAGGTATTTTAAAAAAACCAAGAAAAAGCCAAATGTTATGTATATAACATTTTCATAAAAACTCGATATTTTTGTAGGGTTAACCCACAAATTTCAAAATAAATGAGAAAATATGATATTTTTATTTTAACGCGTAGATGCATCCAAAAAATATATAGGATGAATATCAAAGACATATGACACCTTCATTTTCCCAATTTCTTTAGTTTATATAGGTTTCATAGGGTTTAGTTCTTGGTTAAGGTGTTATATGAACTTTTATTGAATTGCTAAAATTAAACTGATGCTCATGTACCATAAAAATAGATTTATCATACATTAGTATAAAATTTTAATGTGATTAAATATTTTTTTAAACACTAAATACGCTAGACTTAAGTACAAATAACATTTTTCATAAAAAGTCGATCTTTTCATAGGTTTTAACCCACATATTTCAAGTTAAACTAGAAAATATGGATTTATTTATTTATTCATAGCTGCATCCATAAATGATATATGATGAATATAAAAGAGATTAGATACCTTAATTGCACAAATTTCTCTTGAAATAGAGATTTAACAGGGTTTAATTCATTGATTTTGGTAGAATATGAAGTTTTATTAAATTACTCATTTAAATATTACAAATGATGCTCAAGTACCATGAAAATAAGATTAACATACATTAATATAAATGTATAATGTGATTAGGTATTTTTAAAAACAAGAAAAAACCTAACCATATGTATATAACTTTTTTCAGAAAAAATAGATACTTTTGTAGGGGTTAACACACAAATTTCAAAATAAATGAGAAAATATGATATTTTTATTTTAATGCGTAGATGCATCCAAAACATATTTAGGATGAATATCAAAGATATATTACACCTTCGTTTTCCCAATTTATCTAGTTTATAGAGGTTTATTGGGTTTAGTTCTTGGTTTAGGTGGTATATGAACTTTGATTGAATTGCTTTGTTAGAAATTTGAACTGATGCCCATGTACCATAAAAATAAATTTAGCATACATTATTATAAAATATTAATGTAATTAAATATTTTATAAAAACACTAAAGACGCTAGACTTAAGTACAAATAACATTTTTCAGTAAAAGTCGATATTTTCGTAGGGGTTAACCCACATATTTCAAGTTAAACTAGAAAAATATGATTTTTGTATTTATGCATAGCTGCATCCATACATGATATATGATGAATATAAAAGAGATTTGATACCTTTGTTGCAAAAAATTCTCTTGAAAATAGAGATTTCACAGGGTTTAGTTCTTTGATTTTGGTGGAATATGAAGTTTTATTAAATTACTCATTTAGATATTACAAAAGATGCTCATGTACCATGAAAACAAGTTTAACATACATTAATATAAATGTATAATAAGATTATGTATTTAAAAAAGATACGAAAAAGCCTAACCTTATGTATATAACATTTTTCAGAAAAATCGATATTTTTGTAGGGGTTAACCCACAAATTTCAAAATAAATGAGAAAATAAGATATTTTTATTTTAACGCGTAGATGCATCCAAAACATATATAGGATATCAAAGACATATGACACCTTCATTTTCCCAATTTCTTTAGTTTATAGAGGTTTCATAGGGTTTAGTTCTTGGTTTAGGTGGTATATGTACTTTTATTGAATTTCTTGTTGGAAAATTAAACTGATGCCCATGTACCATAAAATTAAATTTAGCATACATTAGTATAAAATTTTAATGTAATTAAATATTTTTTAAAAACACTAAAGACGCTAGACTTAAGTACAAATAACATTTTTCAGAAAAAATTGATCTTTTCATAGATTTCAAGTTAAACTAGAAAAATATGGATTTATTTATTTATTCATAGCTGCATCCATAAATGATATATGATGAATATAAAAGAGATTTGATACCTTAATTGCACAAATTTCTCTTGAAAATAGAGATTTCACAGGGTTTAGTTCATTGATTTTGGTAGAATATGAAGTTTTATTAAATTACTCATTTAAATATTACAAATGATGCTCATGTACCATGAAAATAAGTTTAACCTACATTAATATAAATGTATAATGTGATAAGGTATTTTTTTTTAAAACAAGAAAGACCCTAAACTTATGTATATAACATGTTTCATAAAAACTCGATATTTTGTAGGGGTTAAAGCACATTTTTCAAAATAAATGAGAAAAAATGATATTTTTATTTCAATGCATAGATGCATCAAAAACATGTATAGGATGAATATCAAAGATGTATGACACCTTTTTTGGCCCAATTTCTCTACTATATAGAGATTTCATAGTGGTTTAGTCCTTGGTTTAGGTGGTATATTAAGGTTTATTAAATTACTGGTTGGAAAATTGTAAGTGATGTACCATAAAAATAACATTAGCATAAATTAGTAATTTTTAATGTGATTATATATTTTTTTAAAACACTAAAGACGTTAGACTTAAGTACAATTAACATTTTCAGAAAAAGTCGATCTTTTCATATGGGTTAACCCACATATTTCAAGATAAACTAGTAAAATATTGATTTTTGTATTTATGCATAGCTGCATCTATAACTGATATATTATGAATATAAAAGAGTTTTGATATCTTACTTGTCCAAAGTTCTTTTGAAAATAGAGATTTAAGAGGGTTTAGTTCATTGATTTTGGTGGAATATGAGTTTTTATTAAATTACTCATTTAAATATTAGAAACAATGCCCATATCCCATGAAATTAATTTTAACATAGATTAATATAAATGTATAATCTTATTAGGTATTTTTTAAAATAAACAAGAAAAATCCAAACCTTATGTGTATAACATTTTCAGGAAAACTCGATATTTTTTGTAGGAATTAACCCACAAATTTCAAAATAAATGAAAAATATGATATTTTTATTTTAACGCGTAGATGCATCCAAAACATATATAGGATGAATATAAAAGACATATGACACCTTCATTTTCCAATTTCTTTAGTTTATAGAGGTTTCATAGGGTTTAGTTCTTGGTTTAGGTGGTATATGAACTTTTATTGAATTGCTTGTTGGAAAATTAAACTGATGCCCATGTACCATAAAAATAAAATTTGCATACATTAAAATATTTTTTAATGTGATAAAATATTTTTTAAAAACACTAAAGACGATAGACTTAAGTACAAATAACTTTTTTCACAAAAAGTTGATCTTTTCATAGGTAACCCACATATTTCAAGTTAAACTCGAAAATATGATTTTATTTATTTATTCATAGCTCCATAAATTATATATGATGAATATAAAAGATATTTGATACCTTAATTGCACAAATTTCTCTTGAAAATAGAGATTTCATAGGGTTTAGTTCATTGATTTTGGTGGAATATGAAGTTTTATTATATTACTCATTTAAATATTACAAATAATGATCATGTATCATGAAAATAAGTTTAACATACATTAATATAAATGTATAATGTGATTAGGTATTTAAAAAAAACAAGAAAGACCCTAACCTTATGTATATAACATTTTCATAAAAACTCGATATTTTTGTAGGGGTTAACCCACAAATTTCAAAATAAATGAGAAAAAATGATATTTTTATTTTAATGTGTATATGCATCCAAAACATATATAGGATGAATATCAAAGACATATGACACCTTCATTTTCCCAATTTCTTTAGTTTNCCCACAAATTTCAAAATAAATGAGAAAAAATGATATTTTTATTTTAATGTGTATATGCATCCAAAACATATATAGGATGAATATCAAAGACATATGACACCTTCATTTTCCCAATTTCTTTAGTTTATAGAGGTTTTATAGGGTTTAGTTCTTGGTTTAGGTTTTATATGAACTTTTATTGAATTGCTTGTTGGAAAATTAAACTGATGCCCATGTACCATAAAAATAAATTTAGTATACATTAGTATAAAATTTTAATGTGATTAAATATTTTTTAAAAACACTAAAGACGCTAGACTTAAGTAAAAATAACATTTTTCAGAAAAAGTCGATCTTTTCATATGGGTTAACCCACATATTTCAAGTTAAACTAGAAAAATATGGATTTTTTTATTTATTCATAGATGCATCCATAAATTATATATGATGAATATAAAAGAGATTTGATACATTAATTGCACAAATTTCTCTTGAAAATAGAGATTTCACAGGGTTTAGTTCATTGATTTTGGTGGAATACGAAGTTTTATTAAATTACTCATTTAAATATTACAAATAATGATCATGTACCATGAAAATAAGTTTAACATACATTAATATAAATGTATAATGTGATTAGGTATTTTAAAAAAACAAGAAAGACCCTAACCTTATGTATATAACATTTTCATAAAAACTCGATATTTTTGTAGGGGTTAACCCACAAATTTCAAAATAAATGAGAAAAAATGATATTTTTATTTTAATGTGTATATGCATCCAAAACATATATAGGATGAATATCAAAGACATATGACACCTTCATTTTCCCAATTTCTTTAGTTTNCCCACAAATTTCAAAATAAATGAGAAAAAATGATATTTTTATTTTAATGTGTATATGCATCCAAAACATATATAGGATGAATATCAAAGACATATGACACCTTCATTTTCCCAATTTCTTTAGTTTATAGAGGTTTTATAGGGTTTAGTTCTTGGTTTAGGTTTTATATGAACTTTTATTGAATTGCTTGTTGGAAAATAAAACTGATGCCCATGTACCATAAAAATAAATTTAGCATCATTAGTATAAAATTTTAATGTGATTAAATATTTTTTAAAAACACTAAAGACGCTAGACTTAAGTACAAATAACATTTTTCAGAAAAAGTCGATCTTTTCATATGGGTTAACCCACATATTTCAAGTTAAACTAGAAAAATATGGATTTTTTATTTATTCATAGATGCATCCATAAATTATATATGATGAATATAAAAGAGATTTGATACATTAATTGCACAAATTTCTCTTGAAAATAGAGATTTCACAGGGTTTAGTTCATTGATTTTGGTGGAATACGAAGTTTTATTAAGTTACTCATTTAAATATTACAAATGATCCTCATGTACCATGAAAATAAGTTTAACATACTTTAATATAAATGTATAATGTGATTAGGTATTTTTTAAAAACAAGAAAGACCCTAATCTTGTGTATATAACATTTTTCATAAAAACTCGATATTTTTGTAGGGGTTAACCTACAAATTTCAAAATAAATGAAAAATGATATTTTTAATTCAATGTATAGATGCATCAAAAACATGTATAGGATGAATATCAAAGATCTATGACACCTTCGTTTTCCCAATTTTTCTAGTTTATAGAGATTTCATAGGGTTTAGTTCTTGGTTTAGGTGGTCTATGAACTTTTATTGAATTTCCTGTTGGAAATTTAAACTGATGCCCATGTACCATAAAAATAAATTTAGCATACATTAGTATAAAATTTTAAGGTGATTAATTATTTTTTAAAAACACTAAAGACGCTAGACTTAAGTACAAATAACATTTTTCAGAAAAAGTCGATCTTTTCGTAGGGTTAACCCACATATTTCAAGTTAAACTAGAAAAATATGGATTTTTGTATTTATGCATAGCTGCATCTATAAATGATATATGATGAATATAAAAGAGTTTTGATAGCTTACTTGTCCAAAGTTCTCTTGATAATAGAGATTTAAGAGGCTTTAGTTTATTGATTTTGGTGGAAAATGAATTTTTCTTAAATACTCATTTAAATTTTAGAAACAATGCCCATATACCATGAAATCAAGTTTAACATACATTAATATAAATGTATAATGTGATTAGGTATTTCTTAAAAACAAGAAAAAGCCAAACCTTATGTATATAACATTTTCAGAAAAACTCGATATATTTGTAGGGGTTGTTAACCCACAGATTTCAAAATAAATGAGAAAATATGATATTTTTATTTTAATGCGTAGATGCATCCAAAAAAGTATAGGATGGAGATCAAATATGT
This sequence comes from Eruca vesicaria subsp. sativa, assembly GCA_932364175.1. Classification (NCBI taxonomy): domain Eukaryota; kingdom Viridiplantae; phylum Streptophyta; class Magnoliopsida; order Brassicales; family Brassicaceae; genus Eruca; species Eruca vesicaria. The sequence goes on from CAKOAT010602932.1 coordinate 113,842, forward strand.
ATGACACCTTTGTTTTCCCAATTTCTCTAGTTTATAGAGATTTCAAAAAGTTTAGGTGGTCTATGAAGTTTTATTGAATTGCTTGTTGGAAAATTATAACTGATTTCCATGTACCATAAAAAAATAAGCATACAATAATATAAAATTTTAATGTGATTAGATATTTTTTAAAAACACAAAAGACGCTAGAATTAAGTACAAATAACATTCTTCAGAAAAAGTCGATCTCTTCGTGGGGGTTAAAGATAAACAAACTAGAAAAATATGGATTTTTTTATTTATGCATAGCATCATCTATAAATGATATACGATGAATATAAAAGAATTTTGATTCCTTACTTGTCCAAAGTTCTCTTGAAAATAGAGATTTAAGAGGCTTTGGTTCATTAATTTTGTTGGAATATGAATTTTTATTAAATTACTCATTTAAATATTAGAAAAATGTCCATATACAATGAAATTAAGTTTAACATACATTAATATAAATGTATAAAATGATTAGGTATTTTAAAAAAAACAAGAAAACCCTAACCATATGTATATAACATTTTTCAAAAAAATCGATATTTTTGTAGGGGTTAACCAACAAATTTCAAAATAAATAAAAAATATGATATTTTTATTTTAATGCATAGATGCATCCAAAACATATACAGCATGCATATGAAAGATATATGACACCTTCGTTTTCCCAATTTCTCTAGTTTATAGAGGTTTCATAGGGTTTAGTTCTTGGTTTAGGTGGTATATGAACTTTGATTGAATTGCTTGTTAGAAAATTAAACTGATGCCCATGTACCATAAAAATAAATTTAGCATACATTATAATAAAAAGTTAATGTGATTAAATATTTTTTGAAACACTAAAGACGCTAGACTTAAGTACAAATAACATTTTCAGAAAAAGTCGATCTTTTCGTAGGGGTTAACCCATATATTTCAAGTTAAACTAGAAAAATATGGATTTTTGTATTTATGCATAGCTGCATCCATAAATGATATATGATGAATATAAAAGAGATTTGATACCTTAGTTGCAAATATTTCTCTTGAAAATAGAGATTTCACATGGTTTAGTTCTTTGATTTTAGTGGAATATGAAGTTTTATTAAATTAATAATTTATATATTAGANTATTTCAAGTTAAACTAGAAAAATATGGATTTTTGTATTTATGCATAGCTGCATCCATAAATGATATATGATGAATATAAAAGAGATTTGATACCTTAGTTGCAAATATTTCTCTTGAAAATAGAGATTTCACATGGTTTAGTTCTTTGATTTTAGTGGAATATGAAGTTTTATTAAATTAATAATTTATATATTAGAAGAAATGCCCATATACCATGAAATTAATTTCAACATACATTAATATAAATGTATAATGGGATTAGATATTTAAAAAAATATTAAAAAGCCTAACCTTATGTAAATAACATTTTCAGGAAAACTCGATATTTTTGTAGGGGTTAACCCACAAATTTCAAAATAAATGAGAAAAAATGATATTTTTATTTTAATGCGTAGATGCATCCAAAACATATATAGGATGAATTTAAAAGTTATATGACACCTTCATTTTCCCAATTTCTTTACTTTATAGAGGTTTCATAGGGTTTAGTTCTTGGTTTAGGTGGTATATGAACTTTTATTGAATTGCTTGTTGGAAAATTAAACTGATGCTCATGTACCATAAAAATAAATTTAGCATACATTAGTATAAAATTTTAATGTGATTAAATATTTTTTAAAAACACTTAAGACGCTAGACTTAAGTACAAATAACATTTTTCAGAAAAGTCGATCTTTTCATAGAGGTTGATCTACATATTTCAAAATAAATGAGAAAAAATGATATTTTTATTTCAATGCATAGATGCATCAAAAACATGTATAGGATGAATATCAAAGATGTATGACACCTTTTTGGCCCAATTTCTCTACTATATAGAGATTTCATAGTGGTTTAGTCCTTGGTTTAGGTGGTATATTAAGGTTTATTAAATTACTCGTTGGAAAATTATAAGTGATGTACCATAAAAATAAATTTAGCATACATCAGTAAATTTTTTATGTGATAATATATAATTTTTAAACACTAAAGACGTTAGACTTAAGTACAAATAACAATTTTCAGAAAGTCGATATTTTCGTAAGGGTTAACCCACATATTTCAAGATAAACTAGAAAAATTCAAATTTTTGTATTTATGCATAGCTGCATCTATAAATGATATATGATGAATATAAAAGAGTTTTGATATCTTATTTGTCCAAAGTTCTCTTGAAAATAGAGATTTAAGAGTGTTTAGTTCATTTATTTTGGTGGAATATGAGTTTTTATTAAATTACTCATTTAAATATTAGAAAAACCCATATACCATGAAATTAATTTTAACATAGATTAATATAAATGTATAATCTGATTAGTTATTTTTTAAAAAACAAGAAAAAGCCAAACCTTATGTATATAACATTTTCTGAAAAAATCGATATTTTTGTAGGGGTTAACCCACAAATTTCAAAATAAATGAAAAAATATGATATTTTTATTTTAACGCGTAGATGCATCCAAAACATATATAGGATGAATATAAAAGACATATGACACCTTCATTTTCCCAATTTCTTTAGTTTATAGAGGTTTCATAGGGTTTAGTTCTTGGTTTAGGTGGTATATGAACTTTTATTGAATTGTTTGTTGGAAAATTAAATTGATGCTCATGTACCATAAAAACAAATTTAGCATACATTAGTATAAAATTTTAATGTGATTAAATATTTTTTCAAAACACTTAAGACGCTAGACTTAAGTACAAATAACATTTTTCAGAAAAAGTCGATCTTTTCATAGAGGTTGACCTACATATTTCAAGTTAAACTAGAAAAATATGGATTTTTTTATTTATTCATAGCTGCATCCATAAATTATATATGATGAATATAAAAGAGATTTGATACCTTAATTACACAAATTTCTCTTGAAAATAGAAATTTCACTGGGTTTAGTTCATTGATTTTGGTACAATATGAAGTTTTATTAAATTAATCATTTAAATATTACAAACGATGCTAATGTACCATGAAAATAGGTTTAACATACAATAATATAAATGTATAATGTGATTAAGTATTTTAAAAAACAAGAAATACCCTAACCTTATGTATATAACAATTTTCATAAAAACTCGATATTTTTGTAGGGGTTAACCCACATATTTCAAAATAAATGAGAAAAAATGATAATTTTATTTCAATGCATAGATGCATCAAAAACATGTATAGGATGAATATCAAAGATGCATGCCACCTTTTTTGGCCCAATTTCTCTACTATATAGAGATTTCATAGTGGTTTAGTCCTTGGTTTAGGTGGTATATTAAGGTTTATCAAAATATGGAAAATTATAAGTGATGTACCATAAATATAAATTTAGCATACATTAGTAATTTTTAAAATGTGATTAGATATATTTTTTAAAAAACACTAAGGACGTTTGACTTACATAGAAATAACAATTTTCAGAAAAAGTCGATCTTTTCGTAAGGGTTAACCCACATATTTCAAGATAAACTAGAAATATATCGATTTTGATATTTATGCATAGCTGCATCTATAAATGATATATGATGAATATAAAAGAGTTCTGATATCTTACTTGTCCAAAGTTCTATTGAAAATAGAGATCTAAGAGGGTTTAGTTCATTTATTTTGGTGGAATATGAGTTTTTATTAAATTGCTCATTTAAATATTAGAAACAATACCCATATACCATGAAATTAATTTTAACATAGATTAATATAAATGTATAATCTGATTAGGTATATTTTTTTTTTAAAAAAAACAGAAAAATCCAAACCTTATGTGTATAACATTTTCAGGAAAACTCGATATTTTTGTAGGGGTTAACCCACAAATTTCAAAATAAGTGAGAAAATATGATATTTTTATTTTAACGCGTAGATGCATCCAAAACATATATAGGATGAATATAAACGACATATGACACCTTCATTTTTCCCAATTTCTTTAGTTTATAAAGGTTTCATAGGGTTTAGTTCTTGGTTAGGTGGTATATGAACTTTTATTGAATTGCTTGTTGGAAAATTAAACTGATGCTCATGTACCATAAAAATAGATTTAGCATACATTAGTATAAAATTTTAATGTGATTAAATATTTTTTTAAACACTAAATACGCTAGACTTAAGTACAAATAACATTTTTCATAAAAAGTCGATCTTTTCATAGGTTTTAACCCACATATTTCAAGTTAAACTAGAAAAATATGGATTTATTTATTTATTCATAGCTGCATCCATAAATGATATATGATGAATATAAAAGAGATTAGATACCTTAATTGGACAAATTTCTCTTGAAATAGAGATTTCACAGGGTTTAATTCATTGATTTTGGTAGAATATGAAGTTTTATTAAATTACTCATTTAAATATTACAAATGATGCTCAAGTACCATGAAAATAAGATTAACATACATTAATATAAATGTATAATGTGATTAGGTATTTTTAAAAAACAAGAAAAAACCTAACCATATTTATATAACATTTTTCAGAAAAAATTGATATTTTTGTAGGGGTTAACCCACAAATTTCAAAATAAATAAAAAATATGATATTTTTATTTAATGCATAGATGCAGTCAAAACATATATAGCATGAATATCAAAGATATATGACAACTTCGTTTTCCCAATTTCTCTAGTTTATAGAGGTTTCATAGGGTTTAGTTCTTGGTTTAGGTGGTATATGAACTTTGATTGAATTGCTTGTTAGAAAATTAAACTGATGCCCATGTACCATAAAAATAAATTTAGCATACATTATAAAAAAATGTTAATGTGATTAAATATTTTTTGAAACACTAAAGACGCTAGACTTAAGTACAAATAACATTTTCAGAAAAAGTCGATCTTTTCGTAGGGGTTAACCCACATATTTCAAGTTAAACTAGAAAAATATGGATTTTTGTATTTATGCATAGCTGCATCCATAAATGATATATGATGAATATAAAAGAGATTTGATACCTTAGTTGCAAATATTTCTCTTGAAAATAGAGATTTCACATGGTTTAGTTCTTTGATTTTAGTGGAATATGAAGTTTTATTAAATTAATAATTTATATATTAGANTATTTCAAGTTAAACTAGAAAAATATGGATTTTTGTATTTATGCATAGCTGCATCCATAAATGATATATGATGAATATAAAAGAGATTTGATACCTTAGTTGCAAATATTTCTCTTGAAAATAGAGATTTCACATGGTTTAGTTCTTTGATTTTAGTGGAATATGAAGTTTTATTAAATTAATAATTTATATATTAGAAACAATGCCCATATACCATGAAATTAATTTCAACATACATTAATATAAATGTATAATGGGATTAGATATTTTAAAAAATATTAAAAAGCCTAACCTTATGTAAATAACATTTTCAGGAAAACTCGATATTTTTGTAGGGGTTAACCCACAAATTTCAAAATAAATGAGAAAAAATGATATTTTTTATTTTAATGCGTAGATGCATCCAAAACATAAATAGGATGAATATAAAAGATATATGACACCTTCATTTTCCCAATTTCTTTACTTTATAGAGGTTTCATAGGGTTTAGTTCTTGGTTTAGGTGGTATATGAACTTTTATTGAATTGCTTGTTGGAAAATTAAACTTATGCTCATGTTCCATAAAAATAAATTTAGCATACATTAGTATAAAATTTTAGTGTGATTAAATATTTTTTAAAAACACTTAAGACGCTAGACTTAAGTACAAATAACATTTTTCAGAAAAAGTCGATCTTTTCATAGAGGTTGATCTACATATTTCAAAATAAATGAGAAAAAATGATATTTTTATTTCAATGCATAGATGCATCAAAAACATGTATAGGATGAATATCAAAGCTGTATGACACCTTTTTGGCCCAATTTCTCTACTATATAGAGATTTCAAAGTGGTTTAGTCCTTGGTTTAGGTGGTATATTAAGGTTTATTAAATTACTCGTTGGAAAATTATAATTGATGTACCATAAAAATAAATTTAGCATACATCAGTAAATTTTTTATGTGATTATATATATATATATATATATTTTTAAACACTAAAGACGTTAGACTTAAGTACAAATAACAATTTTCAGAAAAATCGATATTTTCGTAAGGGTTAACCCACATATTTCAAGATAAAATAGAAAAATTCAAATTTTTGTATTTATGCATAGCTGCATCTATAAATGATATATGATGAATATAAAAGAGTTTTGATATCTTACTTGTCCAAAGTTCTCTTGAAAATAGAGATTTAAGAGTATTTAGTTCATTTATTTTGGTGGAATATGAGTTTTTATTAAATTACTCATTTAAATATTAGAAAAAATGCCCTTATACCATGAAATTAATTTTAATATAGATTAATATAAATGTATAATCTGATTAGGTATTTTAAAAAAACAAGAAAAAGCCAAACCTTATGTATATAACATTTTCTGAAAAAATCGATATTTTTGTAGGGGTTAACCCACAAATTTCAAAATAAATGAAAAAATATGATATTTTTATTTTAACGCGTAGATGCATCCAAAACATATATAGGATGAATATAAAAGACACATGACACCTTCATTTTCCCAATTTCTAGTTTATAGAGGTTTCATAGGGTTTAGTTCTTGGTTTAGGTGGTATATGAACTTTTATTGAATTGTTTGTTGGAAAATTAAATTGATGCTCATGTACCATAAAAACAAATTTAGCATACATTAGTATAAAATTTTAATGTGATTAAATATTTTTCAAAACACTTAAGAAGCTAGACTTAAGTACAAATAACATTTTTTCAGAAAAAGTCGATCTTTTCATAGAGGTTGACCTACATATTTCAAAATAAACTAGAAAAATATGGATTTTTTTTTATTTATTCATAGCTTCATCCATAAATGATATATGATGAATATAAAAGAGATTTGATACCTTAATTACACAAATTTCTCTTGAAAATAGAGATTTCACTGGGTTTAGTTCATTGATTTTGGTACAATATGAAGTTTTATTAAATTAATCATTTAAATATTACAAATGATGCTAATGTACCATGAAAATAGGTTTAACATACATTAATATAAATGTATAATGTGATTAGGTATTTTAAAAAAACAAGAAATACCCTAACCTTATGTATATAACAATTTACATAAAAACTCGATATTTTTGTAGGGGTTAACCCACATATTTCAAAATAAATGAGAAAAAATGATAATTTTATTTCAATGCATAGATGCATCAAAAAAATGTATAGGATGAATATCAAAGATGCATGCCACCTTTTTTGGCCCAAGTTCTCTACTATATAGAGATTTTATAGTGGTTTAGTCCTTGGTTTAGGTGGTATATTAAGGTTTATCAAAATAACTTGTAGGAAAATTATAAGTGATGTACCATAAATATAAATTTAGCATACATTAGTAATTTTTTTTAATGTGATTATATATTTTTTTTAAACACTAAAGACGTTTGACTTACATACAAATAACAATTTTCAGAAAAAGTCGATCTTTTCGTAAGGGTTAACCCACATATTTCAAGATAAACTAGAAATATATCGATTTTTTATTTATGCATAGCTGCATCTATAAATGATATATGATGAATATAAAAGAGTTTTGATATCTTACTTGTCCAAAGTTCTATTGAAAATAGAGATCTAAGAGGGTTTAGTTCATTTATTTTTGTGGAATATGAGTTTTTATTAAATTGCTCATTTAAATATTAGAAACAATGCCCATATACCATGAAATTAATTTTAACATAGATTAATATAAATGTATAATATGATGTGGTAATTGTTTTAAAAAAAAAATAGAAAAAGCCAAACCTTATGTGTATAACATTTTCAGGAAAACTCGATATTTTTGTAGGGGTTAACCCATAAATTTCAAAATAAATGAAAAAATATGATATTTTTATTTTAACGCGTAGATGCATCCAAAACATATATAGGATGAATATCAAAGACATATGACACCTTTGTTTTCCCAATTTCTTTAGTTTATAGAGGTTTCATAGGGTTTAGTTCTTGGTTTAGGTGTTATATGAACTTTTATTGAATTGCTAAAATAAAACTGATGCTCATGTACCATAAAAATAGATTTAGCATACATTAGTATAAAATTTTAATGTGATTAAATATTTTTTTAAACACTAAATACGCTAGACTTAAGTACAAATAACATTTTTCATAAAAAGTCGATCTTTTCATTGGTTTTAACCCACATATTTCAAGTTAAACTAGAAAATATGGATTTATTTATTTATTCATAGCTGCATCCATAAATGATATATGATGAATATAAAAGAGATTAGATACCTTAATTGCACAAATTTCTCTTGAAATAGAGATTTCACAGGGTTTAATTCATTGATTTTGGTAGAATATGAAGTTTTATTAAATTACTCATTTAAATATTACAAATGATGCTCAAGTACCATAAAAATAAGATTAACATACATTAATATAAATGTATAATGTGATTAGGTATTTTTAAAAAACAAGAAAAAACCTAACCATATGTATATAACATTTTTCAGAAAAAATAGATACTTTTGTAGGGGTTAACCCACAAATTTCAAAATAAATGAGAAAATATGATATTTTTATTTTAATGCGTAGATGCATCCAAAACATATTTAGGATGAATATCAAAGATATATGACACCTTCGTTTTCCCAATTTATCTAGTTTATAGAGGTTTATTGGGTTTAGTTCTTGGTTTAGGTGGTATATGAACTTTGATTGAATTGCTTTGTTAGAAATTTGAACTGATGCCCATGTACCATAAAAATAAATTTAGCATACATTATTATAAAATATTAATGTAATTAAATATTTTATAAAAACACTAAAGACACTAGACTTATGTACAAATAACATTTTTCAGTAAAAGTCGATATTTTCGTAGGGGTTAACCCACATATTTCAAGTTAAACTAGAAAAATATGATTTTTGTATTTATGCATAGCTGAATCCATACATGATATATGATGAATATAAAAGAGATTTGATACCTTTGTTGCAAAAAATTCTCTTGAAAATAGAGATTTCACAGGGTTTAGTTCTTTGATTTTGGTGGAATATGAAGTTTTATTAAATTACTCATTTAGATATTACAAAAGATGCTCATGTACCATGAAAACTAGTTTAACATACATTAATATAAATTTATAATAAGATTATGTATTTAAAAAATACGAAAAAGCCTAACCTTATGTATATAACATTTTTCAGAAAAAATCGATATTTTTGTAGGGGTTAACCCACAAATTTCAAAATAAATAAGAAAATAAGATATTTTTATTTTAACGCGTAGATGCATCCAAAACATATATAGGATATCAAAGACATATGACACCTTCATTTTCCCAATTTCTTTAGTTTATAGAGGTTTCATAGGGTTTAGTTCTTGGTTTAGGTGGTATATGTACTTTTGTTGAATTTCTTGTTGGAAAATTAAACTGATGCCCATGTACCATAAAATTAAATTTAGCATACATTAGTATAAAATTTTAATGTAATTAAATATTTTTTAAAAACACTAAAGACGCTAGACTTAAGTACAAATAACATTTTCAGAAAAAGTCGATCTTTTCATAGATTTCAAGTTAAACTAGAAAAATATGGATTTTTTTATTTATTCATAGCTGCATCCATAAATGATATGATGAATATAAAAGAGATTTGATACCTTAATTGCACAAATTTCTCTTGAAAATAGAGATTTCACAGGGTTTAGTTCATTGGTTTTGGTAGAATATGAAGTTTTATTAAATTACTCATTTAAATATTACAAATGATGCTCATGTACCATGAAAATAAGTTTAACATACATTAATATAAATGTATAATGTGATAAGGTATTTTTTTTTAAACAAGAAAGACCCTAACCTTATGTATATAACATGTTTCATAAAAACTCGATATTTTTGTAGGGGTTAACCCACAGATTTCAAAATAAATGAGAAAAAATGATAGTTTTATTTCAATGCGTAGATGCATCAAAAACATGTATAGGATGAATATCAAAGATGTATGACACCTTTTTGGCCCAATTTCTCTACTATATAGAGATTTCATAGTGGTTTAGTCCTTGGTTTAGGTGGTATATTAAGGTTTATTAAATTACTCGTTGGAAAATTATAAGTAATGTACCATAAAAATAAATTTAGCATACATTAGTAAATTTTTTTAATGTGATTATATATTTTTTTAAACACTAAAGACGTTAGACTTAAGTACAAATAACAATTTTCAGAAAAAGTCGATCTTTTCGTAAGGGTTAACCCACATACTTCAAGATAAACTAGAAAAATATGGATTTTTGTATTTATGCATAGCTGCATCTGTAAATGATATATGATGAATATAAAAGAGTTTTGATATCTTACTTGTCCAAATTTCTCTTGAAAATAGAGATTTAAGAGGGTTTAGTTCATTGATTTTGGTGGAATATGAGTTTTAATAAATTACAATGCCCATATACCATGAAACTAATTTTAACATAGATTAATATAAATGTATAATCTGATTAGGTATTTTTTAAAAAAAACAAGAAAAGGCCAAACCTTATGTGTATAACATTTTCAGGAAAACTCGATATTTTTGTAGGGGTTAACCCCCAAATTTCAAAATAAATGAGAAAATGTGATATTTTTATTTTAATGCATAGATGCATCCAAAACAAATATAGGATGACGATTACAGATGTATGACACCTTCGTTTTCCAAATTTTTCTAGTTTATAGAGATTTCATAGGGTTTAGGTGGTCTATGAAGTTTTATTGAATTGCTTGTTGGAATATTATAACTGATTTCCATGTACCATAAAAAATAAGCATACATTAATATAAAATTTTAATGTGATTAGTTTTTTAAAATACACTAAAGACACTAGACTTAAGTACATATAATATTTTTCAGAAAAAGTTGATCTCTTCGTGAGGGTTAAAGATAAACAAACTAGAAAATATGGATTTTTTAATTTATGCATAGCATCATCTATAAATAATATATGATGAATATAAAATATTTTTGATTCTTTACTTTTCCAAAGTTCTCTTGAAAATAGAGATTTAAGAGGCTTTAGTTCATTGATTGTGTTGGAATATGAATTTTTATTAAATTACTCATTTAAATATTAGAAAAATGTCCATATATCATGAAATTAAGTTTAACATTCATTAATATAAATTTATAAAGTGATTAGTTAATTTTTTAAAAACAAGAAAAATCCTAACCATATGTATATAACATTTTTCAGAAAAAACAAAATCGATATTTTTGTAGGGGTTAACCCACAAATTTCAAAATAAATGAGAAAATATGATATTTTTATTTTAATGCGTAGATGCATCGAAAACATATTTAGGATGAATATCAAAGATATATGTCACCTTCGTTTTCCCAATTTATCTAGTTTATGGAGGTTTCATAGGGTTTAGTTCTTGGTTTAGGTGGTATATGAACTTTGATTGAATAGCTTGTCAGAAAATTAAACTGATGTCCATGTACCATAAAAATAAATTTAGCATACATTATTATAAAATGTTAATGTGATTAAATATTTTTTTTTAAAACTAAAGACGCTAGACTTAAGTGCAAATAACATTTTTCAGAAAAAGTCGATTTTTTCGTAGGGGTTAACCCACATATTTCAAGTTAAACTAGAAAAATATGGATTTTTTTTATTTATGCATAGCTGCATCTATACATGATATATGATGAATATAAAAGAGATTTGATACCTTAGTTGCAAAAAATTCTCTTGAAAATAGAGATTTCACAGGTTTAGTTCTTTGATTTTGGTGGAATATGAAGTTTTATTAAATTACTCATCTAAATATTACAAAAGATGCTCATGTACCATGAAATAAAGTTTAACATACATTAATATAAATGTATAGTGTGATTAGGTTATTAAAAAAATACGAAAAAGCCTAACCTTATGCATATAATATTTTTCAGAAAAAATGATATTTTTGTAGGGGTTAACCCACAAATTTCAAAATAAATGAGAAAATATGCTATTTTTATTTTAACGCGTAGATGCATCCAAAACATATATAGGATGAATATCAAAGACATATGGCACCTCATTTTCCCAATTTCTTTAGTTTATAGAGGTTTCATAGGGTTTAGTTCTTGGTTTAGGTGGTATATGAACTTTTATTGAATTTCTTGTTGGAAAATTAAACTGATGCCCATGTACCATACAAATAAATTTAGCATACATTAGTATAAAATCTTAATGTGATTAAAGACTTAAGTACAAATAACATTTTTCAGAAAAAGTCGATCTTTTCATAGGGGTTAACCCACATATTTCAACTTAAACTAGAAAAATAAGATTTTTATTTGTTTATTCATAGCTGCGTCTATAAATGATATATGATGAATATAAAAGAGATTTGATACCTGAATTGCACAAATTTCTCATGAAAATAGAGATTTCACAGGGTTTAGTTCATCGGTTTTAGTGGAATATGAAGTTTTATTAAATTACTCATTTAAATATTACAAATGATGCTCATGTACCATGAAAATAAGTTTAACATACATTAATATAAATGTATAATGTGATTAGGTATTTTTTAAAAACAAGAAAGACCCTAACCTTATGTATATAACATTTTCAAAAAAAACTCTATATTTTTGTAGGGGTTAACCCACAGATTTCAAAATAAATGAAAAAAATGATATTTTTTTATTCCAATGCATAGATGCATAAAAACATGTATAGGGTGAATATCAAAGATGTATGACACCTTTTTTGGCCCAATTTCTCTACTACATAGAGATTTCATAGTGGTTTAGTTCTTGGTTTAGGTGGTATATTAAGGTTTATTAAATTACTCGTTGGAAAATTATAAGTGATGTACCATAAAAATAAATATAGCATACATTAGTAAATCTTTTAATGTGATTATATATTTTTTTAAAACACTAAAGACGTTAGACTTAAGTACAAATAAAATTTTCAGAAAAAGTCGATCTTTTCGTAAGGGTTAACCCACATATTTCAAGATAAACTAGAAAAATATGGATTTTTGTATTTATGCATAGCTGCATCTATAAATGATATATGATGAATATAAAAGAGTTTTGATATCTTACTTGTCCAAATTTCTCTTGAAAATAGAGATTTAAGAGGGTTTTAGTTCATTGATTTTGGTGGAATATGAGTTGTTATTAAATTACACATTTAAATATTAGAAACAATGCCATATGCCATGTAATTAATTTCAACATACATTAATATAAATTTATAATTTGATTAGGTATTTAAAAAAATACGAAAAAGCCTAACCTTATGTATATAAAATTTTTCAGACAAAATCGATATTTTTGTAGGGGTTAACCCACAAATTTCAAAATAAATGAGAAAATATAAAATTTTATTTTAATGCGTAGATGCATCCAAAACATATATAAGATGAATATCAAAGATATAATACACCTTCATTTTCCCAATTTCTCTAGTTTATAGAGATTTCAAAAGGTTTAGTTCTTGGTATTGGTGGTATATGAACTTTTATTGAATTGCTTGTTGGAAAATTTAACTGATGCCCATGTACAATAAAACTAAATTTAGCATACATTAGTTCATTTTTTAATGTGATTAAATATTTTTAAAAAATACTAAAGACGCTAGACTTAAGTAAAAATAACATTTTCAGAAAAAAAATCTATCTTTTCGTAAGGGTTAACCCACATTTTCCAAGGTAAACTAGAAAAATATGTATTTTTGTCTTTATGCATAGCTGCATCTATAAATGATATATGATGAACATAAAAGAGTTTTGATAGCTTACTTGTCCAAAGTTCTCTTGAAAATAGAGATTTAAGAGGATTTAGTTCATTGATTTTGGTGGAATATGATTTTTTATTAAATTACTCTTTTAAATTTTAGAAACAATGCCCATATACCATGAAATAAAGTTTAATATACATTAATATAAATTTATAATGTGATTAGGTATTTTAAAAAAACAAGAAAAAAGCCAAACCTTATGTATATAACATTTCAGAAAAATCTCGATACTTTTTTAGGGGTTAACCCACAGATTTCAAAATAAATGAGAAAATATGATACTTTTATTTTAATGCATAGATGCATCCAAAAACATATAGTATGAAGATCAAAGATGTATGACACCTTCGTTTTCCCAGTTTCTCTAGTTTATAGAGAGTTCATAGGGTTTAGGTGGTCTATGAAGTTTTATTGAATTGCTTGTTGGAAAATTATAACTGATTTCCATGTACCATAAAAAATAAGCATACATTAATATAAAATTTTAATGTGATTAGATATTTTTTAAATACACTAAAGACACTAGAACTAAGTACAAATAACATTCTTCAGAAAAAGTCGATCTCTTCGTGGGGGTTAAAGATAAACAAACTAGAAAAATATGGATTTTTTTAATTTATGCATAGCATCATCTATAAATAATATACGATGAATATAAAAATATTTTTGATTCCTTACTTGTCCAAATTTCTCTTGAAAATAGAGATTTAAGAGGCTTTAGTTCATTGATTGTGTTGGAATATGAATTTTTATTAAATTACTCATTTAAATATTAGAAAATTATCCATATACCATGAAATTAAGTTTAACATTCAACAATATAAATTTATAAAGTGATTAGTTAATTTTAAAAAAAAACAAGAAAAAGCCTAACCATATGTATATAACCCACATATTTCAAGTTAAAGTAGAAAAATATGGATTTTGTATTTATGCATAGCTGTATCTATAAATGATATATGATGAATATAAAAGAGTTTTGATAGCTTACTTGTCCAAAGTTCTCTTGAAAATAGAGATTTAAGAGGTTTTAGTTCATTGTTTTGGGGGAAAAAGAGTTTTGATAGCTTACTTGTCCAAAGTTCTCTTGAAAATAGTTTTGATAGCTTACTTGTCCATAGCTAAATCATGCACTAATATATGATGATTGATGAATATTAAAGAGTTTTGCCAAATTTCTCTAAAAAAAATAATTGCATAGCTGCATCCACCAATGATATAGGAAAAATATAATTTTATAAAAGATACAAATAATAAGAAAAAAAAACTGCATGTATAATTTACCAAAAATAACATGTTAATAAAGAAGATCTCTTAATATTGCCCTATAATGATATTTTGACTATATATATATATAAGTTAGTATTGACATATTAAATTAAATTATAATCTGAAATTTCAAAATCAATATTAACTTTTAGTAGCATCTGTAAATAAATATAAACACATGTAATCTACATTGTACATATGTTACAAGGATTTTGTTGAAAACAAAATAAATAGTATTTTATAAAACTATTAATTATAAAATATGGTATATTTATTTTTATAAAATGAATCTTCAACAGATTCCTTACCTACTATATATAGAAAGTATATAGAGAGAGAGGGAGATATGTGTGAATGTATGTACAGAGATAGGAGATGTGAACATCATTTTTATATTGATTCTGACTTTATTCATCATATTCTCCTAATCCAAATGGTCTAAATGGCCCGGCCCAATTACACTAACTCAATCGTTTGGTTTCTCACCAGTTAGGCTCACTACCATTCACAAAATGCAGCATTACAAGAGAATAACAGTGGCTGCTTCAGTAAGTTAGCTCTCAAAGAATGAGTTCAGAAGAAAAGCATTTGTGGTTTAACACCACATAAACTTAGCATCCTCAATTTTAAAAAAGTATAACTAAAGCATAACAAACCAGTCAATCAACTAAGAAGCTGAGCAGAGTACAAAAGACACTAAGCAAAAGGAAACAAGTGCTTTGAGTTTAGGTCACAGCCTTGAGAAACCAGGTATACTCTTCTTTTGGAGGAGCAGACCATTTCTTAGTCAAGGAAGAAGGCACAGTGGAGGACAAGCTAAGATTCTGTGAGATCACTTGGATATTGCACTTTGGTGAAGCAATTCTAGGAATACTCTGAAGCTTCTTGGATAACTCAAACACTGAATGCTCATATGATATGTCAAAGTAAACAATCAACTGATCGAGCTGTGGCATTTTCTCCAAGAAATGCTTTATCTCCTCTACTTCACTCCCCTCATCATCAATGTGTACAGACAGAATGATCTTTAGCACCTTGACAGTAGAAGATGAAATGTAAGAAGGATCCTTCAGAGGTTTACAAAGGCACATCTCCCCACATCCTTTAGTACGTTTGTGGACAAGACCCTGAAAGAAGTATCAAGGATGGTCTCAAAGTCAAAGCTAAAAAGTTACCAAAAAGAAGTATGTCATGTGACTGATAAACAAAGATACCTTGAAAACAAGTGTCTCTAGGTTTGGACAATTCTTTAGAAGACCTGGCAATGAATCCCATCCAAATTCTTCATCACTCTCAACCGTTAACTGAATCAGGTTGTTAAACACAGGTGTTGCTTCACAGCAGAACGCAAGTACCTGACAACAAAAAAAAAACAAATCAACTCACTACTAAAGCCATTGGAGCCAATATTACATTAACAAAGACAAGAATGAAACAATATTACATTAACTCACTACTTTCTTAGTCTTTCAAAGTATTCTTATAGAATGAAGATGGGATTAACATACAAACCTCAAGTGTTTTGGCAGATAGATAGAGGATCTGAACATTACATATCCCTTTAAAGAAATTAGTTGCATTACCAGCCATATCTTTCACCTCACCATCATCACTTTCATAGAAATATTCATCTTCTTCATCAGAGACTGCATCTGCACTCTGATCTTCCGTGAGTCTAAGACTGATATGAGCTTCAACAAGGGAATTAAACTTAACCTTAGGATACTTCTTCGCAATATTATCAGAATACTCCAAGTATACAAGATTCGGAGTATCAAACGAAACACTCTTCGGATTCTCATCATTATCCTCACAGAAAAACTTTAATCTCTTCAAACTTTTAGCTAACACAGAGCAAGACTTCCAATGTTCCCACCCTAGATTCATCAGAACCAACTCCTCAAGGACAGGACAGCCAGAGAGAAGCTTCACAAACCCAACACCACCTTCCTCAAACTCAACGGATTCAATCTCAAGTGTCTTAACCTTTGGAAGCAACACTTTTGCAACATCAGCGGTGAAACTTAGACCTTCTCCTCCTTCTAACTTCAACTTCACCAGACTCTTGCTAACAAAGATCTCAGGAGGTAAAGGATAATCAGAAACACTTAGAACAATCTCTGAAACGCCGCGTTTTAACACGTTTAGTATCCAACCAGTGACAGTATCTGGATCAGGATAGTCAGTGAAGTTTAAAGAGAATCTGTTTAACTTAGCATTCCCTTGCAAAGCCAAGACTCTATCCACAAAACCCACAAAGGTTGGACTCTCTTCATCTCCCTCGAAGTCAAGATTTGTTACGGAGATGAATAAAAGACGCCATCTTTTGGAGAGAACTGATGTGGAAGCTGCTTCCTTTGTTGGAAGGAAAGAGAGTATGTGGGAGATAATAGGGTTTGGTAGACGGTTGAACATATCTTCCATCTTTTTTTCGGACAGGAGATTCAACAAACACTTACAAGTTACAACCTAAAACAAGTACAAGAACCAAAAGGGGTTTTAGAACGACATTGTCTAATTGCAAAACAGAACAAAACAAAAGTCTTGTCCTTTTAATACAGTCATGAGTTCTCTATGAGATTCCTAACCGGAGAAAACCAAAGGAAGCTAATTTAATTGCAGGAGAAGTTTAAGAAGAAGAAGAGACTTACATGGGGGTGGTCAGTGGTGGTGGGAGGAACCTTGAAAATGAAAAGTAGGGTTTTTTAATTTCTTCTTCTATGGTTGCTGTCACAGTGAGTGATAGCAATGTGGCGGGATGAGTATTCCAATGCTAAACGACGTCGTATAAGTTGTGAGTGGTTAACCCCAAAACCCTCCTAAATTGTAGTTTTTTTATACTGTATAATCTCTTTAAATTACTATTCTATAAATTAATATACATCAAAAATTTCTATAAAATAATATAATTTTAATTCCAAATTAATTTTTTGTTAAATTAGTATATCGATAAATTAGTAATATCTGTGAGCTGATTAAAATTATAACTTTGGTGTAGTTTCAATATTATTAATTTATAAAAGTTGTATAATGTTCTTGTGTAGTTACATTCCTTTAACATAGTTTTAAAGTTATAATTTTATAATCTTTTAACCAATTATTTAATAATTATAAAATTTTGTTGGTCGAACAATTTCCAATAAAATTAAAAATAACTTTAAAACCTCAAAACATATTTTAAATTTTCAAAACATTTTATATTTGAAAAAAAAACATAGACTTTCTAAAGCTATCATATAACTAGTCCTGAACAATGTGATTAGAGTAAAATACTCAGTGTATATCAAGAGAAGCTGAAACAGTAAGACATTGAAGGATAAAAACAAATCATATATGGCTTCAAAATAAGAGAAACTTGCTTAGAGTTGTAGACGTTTTAGCAAACTTTTTACAAGAACTTGCGCATAGCATCAACATTAATAACAAGAAAGAACAGAGACAAGACTTTGCTGATCTTCCCTTCAAAAGATGCATCCATATTTAGCTACAAAATAACAAAAAAGGTCATGATTGATCCAGAAGAGAGCGCCAAAACCAGAAAGGTTCTTCTAAAGACGACGACGCCATTTATTAGTCACCGAAGAGGGCACCGTAGCTGACAAACAGAGGTCATCTGAGATCACTGAAAGCTTGCACTTGGATGAAGCCACTCTAGGATGCCACTGAAGTTTTGCTAACAGTTCATTCACATTTTCCTCATTAGATGTGTGATAATATACTGTAAATTGTTCAAGATTTGGCATTTTCTCTAGGATGAGTTGCATCTGATTTATCTGCTCCTCACAGTATTCATCCCAGGTTTCACCGTAAAACTTCAATATCTTTAGAACCTTCACTGAACTTGATGACAGGAAAGTAGAAGTGTCCCACCAAGGACAGTTATCAAATAGGAGATGGAAGCCCTGCATAGCACAAAAGACACACAACTTCAAACATCTAATTGAAAAGAAGTGTGAGAGAAACCATTGTTTATACAAAGAGTAATGTGTTGGTACTTCAAAGACAAGGGTTTCAAGTTTTGGACAGTTCTTGAGTAAAGCCGGCAGTGATTCCCAAGATACTTCTGTGTCAGTCTTGATGGTTAAGTGAACCAAGTTGTTGAATTCTGGCATTTGTTTACGGCGGTAAGTAAGTACCTGCAACACACCAAAACCAAATCATATCAGGAGCTAAACAATTTAAAGATACAAAAGACCGAGAATTTTAGACCAACCTCAAGAGTGTACTCAGACAAGTAAAGGATCTTAACGTTACATATTCCCACAAGAAAATCTGCCGCATTACCATCCATGTCATGCTGCTCTAAATCAGATGGAATTTGAAGATCTATGCTAGCTTCAACGAGTGAAGTAAAATCAACTCTTGGATACTCGTCTGCGAGAGTATCAGAATATACGAGGTAGACAAGATTTGGGGTACAAAATGACACATTCTTGTGGTGCTCACGGCAAGTATCTGAATGAGCAACCACTAGTCTTTTGAGGGTCTTGTGAGAAACAGAGAAAGATCCCCTAACGTCGAACAGATTGTCCACAACTAACTCTTCAAGCACCGGACAGCCCGAAAGAAGCTTACAAAACACACTGTATTTCACCATGACATAGTCAATACAGAGGCGCTTAACCTTTGGAAGAAAAACATGTTTCACCTTATCAATGGTCACCTTATCAATGGTCACCTTATCAATGGTGAGAACAGCGCTTAACCTTTGGAAGAAAAACATGTTTCACCTTATCAATGGTCACCTTATCAATGGTGAGAACATCTCCAAGTACTAATTTCAGCCTAACCAAAGTCTCGTTCACAAACATCTCTGGAGGGAACGGGTAACCCAATAGCGAGGAGATGTTTAACTCAAGATCTAACACACCATGTTCCAAAACCTTGAGTAACCAGCCAATGACAATAGCTGGATGAACAACATCTACACACTTGAGGGAGAATCTGTTTAGAGGAACATGTTGGTGCAAAACCAACACTCTATCCACAAAATCCACAAAACTTCTTGGAGCTTTGCATTTTTTCCTTGGTATCCACGGGGAAGTAATCTTCTTTTGGTTACCCTTTTCAGGATTCAGGTAGATAGAGTCATCGAAATCAAGATTAGGTGTGAGAGCAAAGAGATATCTCCACCTTTTCGCTAGGACAGAAGTGGAAGCAGCTTCTTTAGTGGAAACGAAAGACAAGATGTGGCTTATAAGACAATCTGGTAAGGCGCTGATGTAATCTTTGGAACCAAGATTCAACTTTTTGGAAGACATAGCGTTACAGGATCAGCCTGAAACATAAGCACATGAGAGTAAGACATTTCGGACAAACACTTTTTTTTCATTTCAAAGGTTCTAAAAATCACTAACAAGAGCTAGAATCGAAATTTTAAACACACAAGTGGCCGCTAAACAGCGGGATGAAAACTAGGGTTCTAAAAAAACATAACAGAATCTTGAAGAAGCTAGACATCGGCTCACAACAACAAAAAAAAAGGGACAAAATCAGAAGAAGGAAACTTACTTAGAGATTAAAAAACAGAATCTTGGAAACATTTAACCTGAAACTGAGAGGGAGAAAGGTGAGACTGAGAGTGAGAGCAGAGTGTTGAGTGTGGGAGAATGTTATAAACAGAAAAGATACACCAACAATGATGCTCTTAGTTAACCTTTTAAATGGGTTTAGGATTTGTTGCATACTATGGACCTGGGCTTATATCTTCCATTTGCGTTGGATAGTTTGACCCACAAGTTCTTATGTTGTAGAACATACTGTCATTTTATTTCAACAATCAGATATCTTTCCCTTATAAATTTTTATTGTAATTCTATACTGTTTTTTATCAGTTCTACAATTTTCTTTTGAAAATAAGATTCTGAAAACATAGAATGTATTTAATCGTTTATTAATTTTTTTACACATTACATTCATTCATTACGCAGTTCTAAATTTTTTTTTCAATTTACGGCCACTACTCGGTCTATTTTAATTTTATTTTAAAACTATTAATATATGGTCATATATTTTAGTATAAAAGTATGTATAATATACTCCACTAAAAACCAGAATAGTCAAATGGTATAACAACATTTTATTATAGTGGGAAAAGTAAGAAAATAAAAATAGTGATTTTAGTTATTGTGATTTCGTGACAAAAAAAAGTACAAAGATTGTGATTAATACAATGTTACAAAGGCCCGAGCACCTGAGCAGCTGCATGTATAATGGACATTTGTATATGGCTCCAATTTGTGAGGGTCAGTAGACAATATTTTTTATATATTGATTAATGTATAAATAAAATACTATTTCATCTTAAACAAAAATATATGTAAATCACATCGGTTCTTAGTTATAAACTAGGTGTTGTGCCCGCATATGCGGGCATAATTTTGTTACAAATATTTATTATTTTTTTGTTTTATTAATTCTAAATAATATTATAAATTATTTTTTATAGTTTTAAAAAACCTAAATCAAACTGTAATACAATATTTTTAAAAATATATTTATATTTTTTCTTAATATTTAATTTTAAATTATTTTATAACTTATATTTTTATTTTTCATAATAAAAATATTATTTCCAGATAACTGTATAATATTCTAGAAGATATCTTATGTTTTGAATATGCATGATTGTGGATAATTATCCTACTAATTTATAATAAATTAACTAATATAATAACATATAAATTTCAATCACTAACATATAATTCGTTTTAACTAATTTATATATAAATATATAAATTTCAAAGGTATTATTTAAGTCTAAATATTTTTAATTAATCTAATATTTATAATCGAATTTATTAATCTTTTATATTGCATAGATTTTTAATTAAGTATGTTTTTATCATATGTTGTTACAATATTATATTCAGATAATAATAACATATATAAGAATTATCTTTTTTATTTTTTTTAAACTTATTATATTAATTATTCTCAGTTATCCAAGATAATAACATACTTATCTAGACATTATCATGTTGTTACAATATTATATTCAGATAATTATAAGAATTATTCTCAGTTATCTAAGATAATAACATACTTATCTAATTTTATTTTTTAAATTTCGTTTTTAATTATAAAATTATTTCTATATAAAATTTTCATTAAGGGTAAAATAGATATTAACCGCTCTAACTTTTAACGTGAGAGCTCCGTTGCGAAAAATCACTTCTTAAATAATAGTATAGATATGTGGGTTGATCAAGAAATTTATAAAGAACCACCTTATTCTAAATTTTTAAAACAAAATATAAATGATGCTCAATAAGAAACTCATTATCCTCCAGGAACCGTGATCTAATCAAAGTTCTTGTAGCCAAAACGTTTTGATGGTTTTGTTTTTTGGTCCAAATACTTTTGTAACAAGTTGGGTCTCATGTTAACCATTCTTTTTAAACCATACAGGCAGACACAAAAAATATAAGTACAAACAAAGCATGAGTTACAACTTACCATTGCTGGGCGAAAAGCAAAGCATTACCAAGATTTTTGATAGAGTTTTAGAGCTCTTAGCAGCCTTACAAAAGATAAATCCATATTTGGCTCCAAAATAACCAAAAAAAAAAGAGGTCATGATTGAACCAGAAGAGAACACCAAAACAAGAAAGGTTCTTCTAAAGAAGACGACCCCATTGACCCATTACGGAACATGGCACGGTAGCTGATAAGCAAAGGTTAGCAGAGAACACTGAGACCTTGCACTTGGGTGAAGCCACCCGAGGATGCCATTGAAGTTGTGCGGACACTTCATTCACATCTTCGTCAAAAGATGTATCATAATACAATACAAGTTGTTCAAGATTCGGCATTGTCTCTAGAAAGTGTTGCACCTGCTTTATCTGCTCCTCTATTTTTTCATCACCAAAGATTTCTCCAAACTTCAGTATCTTCAGAAGTTTCACTGGACTTGATGATAGACAAGTAGGAATGTCCTCATCCTCCCAAGGTTTGCACAAGCACTTGTCCTCTTCCCAACAGTTTCTAAACTTGTGATGGAGTCCCTGCCAGCATAAATGACACGCAGTGACACAACTTCAACATCTAAAGTGGTTTGAAAAAAAGGGTGAGCATATGTATTAAATAAAATGTGTTGGTACTTGGTACCTCAAAGATTAGGGTTTCAAGTTTAGGACAATTCTTGAGTAGAGCAGGTAGTGACTCCCAAGATACATCTTGTACAGTCTGAATGGTTAAGTGAATCAGGTTGTTGAATTTTGGTATTGGTTTGCAGCAGTAAGTAAGTACCTGAAAAAAACAAATCATATACTACAAAAACAAGAGCTAAAATCATTTAAGATACAAAAGAGAGAGTATTAGACCAAACCTGAAGAGTGTTATATGACAAGTAAAGGATCTTAACATTGCATATTCCCATAAGAAACTTTGTTGCATTACCAACCATCTCTTGATCTGGAGGTAGTAATCTATCAATATCCTCATTTGAAATTGCCTCGACAATCTGATCACTTGTCATTCGAAGATTGAAACTAGCTTCAACCAGCGAGTTAAACTCCACTTTTGGATACATGTTTGCAATAGTATCAGAATACTCAAGGTAGACAAGATTTGGGGTACTAAAGGACACACTCTCATGGTTCTCATCAAAAGTTATTGAACGACTAACCACTAGTCTCTTGAGTGTGTTATGAGAAACAGAACAAGATCTCTCAACCTCGAACAAGTTGTCAAGAACTAACTCTTCAAGCGCATGACAACCAGACAGAAGCTTAGCAAAGACACTGTCTCTTATCATGACATAAGCAAGACAGAGTGTCTTCACCTTTGGAAGAGAAACATTTTTCGCCTTATCAATGGTGAGAAGATCTCTAACTTTTATTTTCAACCTAACCATTGTCTCGCTCATAAACATCTCTGAAGGGAGTGGACAACCCATTTCAGACAAGATGTCTAGATCAAGATCTAATACACCACGGTCCAAAACCTTGAGTAACCAACTAATGATAATAGCTGGATGAATGAGATCTTCACACTTGAGGGAGAATCTGTTTAAAGGAACATGTTGGTGCAAAACCAATACTCTATCCACAAAATCCACAAAACTTCTTGGAGTTTTGCTCTTTTTTCGTGTTGTCCACGGGAAAGTAATCTTCCTTTGATTAGCAACTTCAGGATTCAGAGAGATAGAGTCATTGAAATCAAGATTAGGTGTAAGAGCAAAGAGATATCTCCACCTTTTCGCAAGAACAGAAGTGGAAGCAGCTTCTTTAGTGGAAACAAAAGACAATATATGGCAGATAAGACAATCTGGTAAGCCGCTGATGTAATCTTTGGAACCAAGATTCAACTTTTTGGAAGACATAGCGATACAATCACCCCTGAAGAAAACACATGGTGTAAGAAATATAGGATAAACACTTTTTCTTTTCATATTTTTTAAAATCACTAACACTAGCACTTACCTTAATTATTGAAAACTCAGAAGTGACCGTGGAAGATGAAAAACTAGGGTTCTAAGTTCTAACATAACATCTGTTTATATATTTTTATTAGATAGCCAGTGATATTTACCAAGTTAATTTGTTATAATTATATAGTTCTGGTTTATATCTTCTGACACAATACACTTGCTGAAGCTTCTAAACAGTATAGATGTGACTTTGTTCGGCGGACATTAAATGCAGCTCTGTGTCTAATAAGTTCTTTTGACATGACAAAAATACTATTTTATAGTCTTTAACCAGTGTATCAGAGATTACCTCCTAGTTGAGTAGACGATAGACAAAAAGTAACTTAACACATTATCTGACTAGCCAACAAGTCACTATTACAGACAGTTCTTCAGAGTTGTTGGATCACAACTTTTGATGTATAATCAGTTTACTTAATTAGCATATATAGATCTTGCTGCCGATGAATAATGTTCTTTAGCCAGTTTGTATCTTACTAGTTGATATAACTCCTGAATTTTCTCCTAGTTTTTCTTAATTATCATAATCTATGCTTTAATAATGATAACACAGTCACCTACTCACCTGTTAAGCGTTGCAAAAATATGCAACCAATGTGGCTAAAATAGAATGCATACCGAGAGAAAATGAAATGGTAAGACACTGATGAAGAGGATGTGTTCAGAAGAAGAAAAAAAAGAAACTGATGGAGGAAGACAAAGCATAGCATATATAAACCCAGAAGTCTTTTTGAACAACCAACACATATAAGATAGGCTTGCTTGGAGTTTTCTAGACGTTTTAGCAAACTTTTACAAAAACTTACACACACCATCAACATCAAATATATAACAAGAAAGAACAGAGACAGGACTAAGAGTGACAACCAAGGCTTTACTAATATTCTCTTCAAGCTGAGAAGGTGTTTTCAAAGAATCTCAGCTGTTAATGAAGTGGAGTGCACAGTAGATGATAAGGTGATATTATCAGAAAACAACTTGGATCTTGCACTTGATTGAGGCTACTTTTTCAAGCATCTGAAAAGCAGTATGATCATCTTCATTTGGAGTATCATAGTATAAGACCACTTCTTCAAGATTAGGCATTGTTTCCACAAAGTACTTGATCATATCCATCTGCTTATCCATGTCATCAGAGTAATCACAGATTTCTCCAAACTTCAATACTTTCAGCTTCTTTACTGGACTTGATGATAGCCATGCAGAAGAGACTTCCCAAAGAGTGTGATCTGTATCTTCACAATGTAGTCCCTGAGGTACAATAAAGGAAATGGTTATTACATAATGTGAGCGGGATAAAAAATGTCAAGCAGATGCAGTAAAGAGTATGAGTTGGTACTTTAAAGACTAGGGTTTCAAGTTCTGGACAATTCTTGAGTAGAGCAAGTAATGACTCCCAAGCTACTTCTGGGCTAGTCTTAAGGGTTAAGTGAATCAGGTTGTTGAACTCTGGTATTGGTTTGCAGCAGTAAGTAAGTACCTGAAACACAAAACCAAATCACATACAATCAGAAACAAGATCTTAAACTCTTAACACAGCAGCAATAAACCAATTTAAGATACAAAAGAGAGTAAAAAACCAACCTCAAGAGTGTTATCAG
This sequence comes from Eruca vesicaria subsp. sativa, assembly GCA_932364175.1. Taxonomy (NCBI): domain Eukaryota; kingdom Viridiplantae; phylum Streptophyta; class Magnoliopsida; order Brassicales; family Brassicaceae; genus Eruca; species Eruca vesicaria. The sequence goes on from CAKOAT010602932.1 coordinate 140,041, forward strand.
ACAGGTAAAGGATCTTAACATTGCGTATCCCCATAAGAAAGTCTGTTGCATTACCAACCATCTCTTCAGGATGTGATAAATCATCATTTGAAAGTTTTGCCTTGAGAAGCTGATCTTTTGTCATTTGAAGATCTAATCTAGCTTCAACGAGGGAAGGTAACTCCACAGTGGGATACTCGTATGCAATAGCATCAGAGTAATCAAGGCAGACAAGATTTGGAGCACAAAACGACACACTCTTGTATTCATCAATAATTCTTGAACAACGGACCACTAGTCTCTTGAGTGTGTTATGAGAAACAATGTAAGAACTTTCAGCCACGGATAAGTTGTTAAGAACTAACTCCTCAAGCGCCTCACAACCATTAAGAAGCTTAACAAATTCACAGTATACTACTATGACATGGTCAAGACAAAGTGTCTTAAGCTTTGGAAGGTTCACGATAAAAATGGCTAGCATATCCTTAACTCGTAGTTTCAGCCTAACAAGAGTCTCATTATCAAATATCACAGAAGTGAGGGGACGATTCATGTCTAGATCAAGATCTAGCACACCACGTGCCATCACCTTGAGTAACCAACTAGTGATAATAGCTGTATCAACATAACCTTGACACTTGAGAGAGAATCTTTTTAAAGGAACATGCTGGTGCAAAACCAACATTCTATCAACAAAATCCACAAAACTTCTAGGAGTTATTCTGCTTTTTTCAGGATTTTGATAGTCAGTGTCATCGAGTTCCAGATTAGGTGTTAGAGCAAACAGATACCTCCACCTTTTGGCGAGAACAGAAGTAGAAGCAGCTTCTTTAGTAGAGACAAAAGACAAGATGTGGCTTAGAACACAATCTGGTAAACCGCTGATGTAGTCTATGGAAGACATAGCGACGGGATCAAGACTTTAAAAGACCTGAACAAAACACACATAAGAGTAAGAAAAAAAAGTTTGAACAAAAATTAAGCAAAAGATTAGGTAGAGGAAAGGTTTACCTTGAGATTTAAACGCTGAAGAAGATTACCAATAGGGTTCTAACGTAACATATGATTGATTATATATATTGTGTGTGACATTGTCAAGTTAATTATTTTTTGTTCAATATCTTTTGAGTACTGACACAGAAGATTTGTTCAAAGCTTCAATGCAGTAAAGATGTGACTTTGTTACGCGGACACTTTAATACTGCTCAGTAGCTAATTAAGATTGTGTTTCCAGCTCTTTGACATGACAAATAGTATATTTTATAATTTGAGATCTTTACTTAATGTATCTGATGATGTCAAAAAGAAAAAATGTTTGGTTTGAATATTTTGTCTACTCCTACAAAATATGAACAAAGAATTATATAGTCAGCACACATATATATGAGATGTTGGATAGAAGTCGATGCAGATGAATAATGTTGTATAGATAAATCATACCCTATTTTCATTATAGATGTTATTTATTTTTGTCCACATAAATTAAAAAAATAATTAATTTTGTATATTTTGATTTAAATTAAATGTCTTAGAGCATGATCTTTTTTTTATAACATAAATGTTACTTTTTGATTTCAGTACAATCTTTTTATAAATTTCTCTCTTTTAACTCTAATTAAATTAAGATAAACAATAAATTTATGTAGCTATAATTAACAAAGGCAAATTTAAATATTTAACTAGTTTCTTAATTTGTATACAAAACTATAAAATGTCAACTAATTTAAAACAGTAGTAATCTGTATGTTGCTTTTTAGTTTCTACAGAAAATTAAATGACTTATATCAGTGAAGCCTTACAGAAATATGTAACCAGCCTGATTAAAGTAAATGCGTATTGAGAGAAGATGAAACAGTAAGACACTAATGGAAAAAGACAAAGCATATACAAAACCAGAGAAGTCTTTTTGAACAACCAACATAAGATAAAGCTTGCGTTGAGTTCCAGACGTTAAAGCAAACTTTACAGAAACTTACATATGTCATTGTCATCAACATGAATAAAACAAGAAAGTACATATCAAGAAGCTGAAAGAACAGAGAACTAGACTAAAAACTAACAACCAAGGCTTTTATTATCTTCTCTTCAAACTGGGAAGGTGTTTTTAAAGAAGACTAATCCAGCTGTTGGTGAAGTAGAATACACAGTCGATGCGAAGCTAATATTATCAGAGATTACTTGGATCTTGCATTTAGTTGAGGCTACTTTTCTAAGCATCTGAAATGCGGTTGATACTATCGTCTGATCATCTTCATTTGGAGTATCATAGTATAAGACCACTTCTTCAAGTTTCGGCATTATTTTCACAAAGTACTTGATCATATCCATTTGCCTATCCATGTCATCGATGTAATAAGAGATTTCTCCAAACATCAATACTTTCAGCTTCTTCACTGAACTTGAAGATAGCCATAGGGAAGTGCCTTCCCAAGGAATGTGATTTATATCTCCATAATGTAATCCCTGAAGTATAATAAAGAAAATGGTTATTGCAGAACTTAAATGTATGTGAAAACAAAAATGTCAGCTGATGCAGAGAAGAACATGATAGTACTTCAAAGACTAGGGTTTCAAGTTTTGGACAATTCATGAGTAGAGCAGGCAGTGATTCCCAAGCTACATCTAGGTCAGTCTGAATGGTTAAGTGAAACAGGTTGTTGAATTCTGGTATTGGTTTACAGCAGTAAGCAAGTACCTGAAACAAAAAAAATAATTACAAATCATATACTACAAAAACAAGAGATAAAACCATTAAAGATACAAAAGAGAGGGTACTAACTAGACTAACCTCAAGAGTGTTATATGACAAGTAAAGGATCTTAACATTGGATATTCCCTTAAGAAAGTTAGTTGCATTACCAACCATCTCTTCAGTAAGTGGCATATCATCATCTGGAAATTTAGCCTTGATGAGCTGATCCTTTGTCATTCGAAGATCTAAACTAGCTTCAACAAGAGAACTAAACTCCACTTTTGGATACATGTTTGCAATAGTATCAGAGTACTGAAGGTAGACAACATTTGGGGTATTAAACGACACACTCTCGTGGTTTTCATCAAAAGTTCTCGAACGTCGAACCACTAGTCTCTTGAGTGTGTTATGAGAAACAGAACAAGATCCTATGGGCTCGGATAAGTTGTCAAGAACCAACTCCTCAAGCGCCTGACAACCTGACAGGAGCTTAGGAAGAAATACATCTTCCACTTTATTAATGCTGAAAACATCTCTAACTCCTATTTTCAACCTAAGCAAAGTCTCACTCACAAACATCTCTTGAGGGAGTGGACAATCCATTAGATCAAGTTCTAACACACCATGTTCCAACACCTTGAGTAACCAGCCAATGACAATAGCTGGATGAATGAGATCTTCACATTTGAGGGAGAATCTGTTCAAAGGAACATTCTGGTGCAGAACCAATACTCTATCCACAAAATCCACAAAACTTCTTGGAGTTTTGCTCTTTTTTCTTGCTATCCGCCGATAAACATTCATTTTTTCGTTACTCTTTTTAGGATTTAAGTAGATAGAGTCATCGAAGTCAAGGTTAGGTGTAAGAGCAAAGAGATATCTCCACCTTTTCGCTAGAACAGAAGTAGAAGCAGCTTCCTTAATGGAAACAAAGGACAAGATGTGGCTTATAAGACAATCTGGTAAACCACTGATGTAATCTATGGAAGACATAGCGACAGGATCAAGAAAAGCCTGAACAAAAAACACATGAACACAAATGGAGTCAGAAAAATTTCGAACAGAGTTCTAAAAGTAACTAACACTAGCATAAGATTAGAGTAAAAGTTTACCTTTGATATTTTAACACAGAAGCGGCCGTGCAAGAAAATGACGATTAGGGTTTTAAAGAAAGAAATAAAAACGTAGAAGATGAAAGAGTTCTAACATAACTTTTGATAGTGGAGTATTTGTCAAGCTAATATTTTATTGTTAATTTTTGTTCATATCCTTGAGTTCTGACGCAATTAGATTTGCTCGAGCTTCTAGGCAGTGTAGATGTAATAATGTTCGGCGGACACTTAATGCTTTAAGGTTAATTATGGTTGTGTTTCCAGCTCTTTGACATGACAAAGATTTTATAATTTGAAATTTAAAACCCAACATATCTGAGATCAGTTCCTAGTTGAGATGTAGACAAGAAATCAATTGAACACATTATCTGATATGCCATACAAGTCATCATTAGAGTCTTAAATATTGTTTTGGATCATAATTTTTGATTAACAATGAGTTATATATATATGTTGTGTAGATATAGATGTAGGTGCAGATGAATAATGTTGTATATAGGCCTGGCCCAGTAATAACTAATGCCTAAAGCAAAAATAATTTTGGTGCCTTAGAAACCTCGAACCCGTCACTCTATATACAGAGAGGACATGCACAATCAATAGACTATAGAAACTTTTATGTACTTTTGATGCCCTTAAATTCTTATTCTCTTTTGGCGCCTAAAACCCTAGCTTCACCAGCTTTAGGTCAGGGCCGGCCCTGGGTGTATACATAAATCTTGGGGTTGTTAGGTTTAATTTGGTTTAACAAACCGGTATGCCATCACTTGTCTATTCTATTAAAATAGAGTCATTCTTTTTATCTACTGATATAAGTTGTCATTTAAATTTGGACTCTTTCTAAAGTGTTACAAATAATACAAGTCATATTGTTGATTGAACCGCATTACTTAAATTAAACCGGTAGTTATTTATGGAATAAAATTTTGGGCTTACTTTTGTTTTTATGACAAATTATATAGTTTGGGTTTTGGGCTTAGTATTAAAGAAAAACTCCAAAAAAATATTGAATAAATGTTCTACCTTAATGGATCAAAAAATCAATTAATATTTTAAGGCCCAGAAGTTATTTAATATTTTAACAAAACAAAATTATATATTATTAATCATTTATTTAAATCATGTACTTTAAAATATGTTAATATTTTTTTTATTTTAAATAACAATCACTCTGTCTTGATAAATTTCAATGGTAACTCTTATAATAGTTTATTTTTTTATTTTTCTTAAATAATTTACTGATTTAAAAAAATAAATGTAAAGCAAAACTAAAAACCAAATCTAAAAATTAAAATCCAAAACCAAAAGCTGAAAACGAATGTTATATTTTTTATTTTGTTTTGTTTATTTACACAAAATAAACTATTGCGTTTTTTAAAATAAAGTTTCTCATCTTTTCAGTTTTAAATTAGATGTTCGATTCTTTGAAATTTGTTTGTTGGTAATTATGAGTTGAAACTAACTCAGCAGATCTAAAAACTTAAAACTCAAACCAAAAGCTGAAAATCAAAACTAGAAACTTAAAAACTAAAAACCAAAAACCAAAATCTAAAATCAAATCTAAAAATAAAAACTGAAACTAAAAACCAATGCAAAGCAATCATTACCACAAATTTTGGATTACTGATTTTATACCAAAACATACTTTAAATTAAGACAAAACCTAATTATATAAACTTTTAATCAAAAAAAAATTCCGCGCTTTTAAGCGCGGGTCAAAATCTAGTTTGTATCTTAAAATAAATAAAAACAAAGCAAAACCGTAACAAAAACTAACTTTCCACTCAACGTTACTCCTAAACTCTATTGGCTTGCTTTTGTTAATTTATCCAATTACGGTCAGTAACCATCCAGGAAACTGACAATTGGATTCAAACTTGAAGCGTGTGAAATCGGGAAACTTGAAGTATGTGATAAAGAAGGATATATATTTCATCACGTACATGAAATCGGGAGGGCCTTCTAAACTAGTGTTGGGCCTTTGGGTCTATAATATAAAAGATATTTAAATATAAATTTGGTAAGTTTTTTCGTTGACGTTTATCTGTTTTATAATGTAACGATGATTTTGGCGAGTTCAGAAAAACAAATTAGTTTTAACATCACCTGCAAAGTTGTACGCAACCGTCAGAAAGATAACATTATATATGCAAAAACAGATAAACGTCAACGTAACTGGATCACGGTTATCATTTATTAAACTTTTTAATTTTGAAAATTTGTGTTCGTTGAATGTCACTGTAAATACATCACATAAAGTCGACAAAAATAATATATACATCAGAAATAAATCAGAAATACAAAAAAACTCTAGTCTAGGCCAATCTTTATTAATACAAAATGAATACACTTGTGAAATTTCAGTATAACTATTAATTTCATAAACGTAATGTATAGTAACTCGTGCATGTTTGCAATGATATATGTTGTGATAAGTGATGAAATATACAGTTTGATTAGATTGCAGACGATGGGACATGCTCAAACTTCTCCTCCGCTTGAGAGACCTTACGATAACAAAATAACAATGAAATGAAAGCTAACACATGGACCTGAAAATTAAAGGCAACAAAAGTCCTACACAAGAAAAGAAAAGAAAAAAGAAAGTTGTCTTCCAAACAAGTAGGGTTTTGACGTAGCAGATGACGTTGTAAGGGAAACAGCCAAACAATTTCACTTTTTTTATTTTTGTTTTAGTGGTAACCAAAAGCTTGTCGTATATCTCAGTAGAAAGCAGAGGACTGGCTTCAGCTTTAGCTTTCTTAGGAAAAAGGTCAAAACAATGTCGTCCCTTACTTTTTTATTTCCATTCTTGTGATAATGTTCATGTTCATGTCTTTTCTTTTTTAACTTATAACTAAAAACATAATTAGTACTTTTGAGGTGGTAAGAACATATACATTTCCACTTTATGGTGTTTCAAAAAAAAAAAAAAAAACTTTTTATATTTTAGTTGACAGATATGATTTACTATGTATATCTTCATTTGTTAATATAATTAGTAAAAGCTAAACATTTTTTTTTATTAAAGTTAAAGCCAATCATTTAGTTAGAAAAAAAAAAAGCCAATCATTTTGAAGGTTCAGTTACTTTCTTACAAAATGTTAGTTGTAAATGTAAAATGTGGACAGCTGCCAAGTAGACATCACAATTATTTGCTACTCTATGTAACTCATGAAAGTTCGATTATTATTGTTATTGTTACTTTTTCGTGATTTTATTTCACTTGTGGTGTTTTATGTTAGGTTTTATTTTGATATCTCTATGAAAGAAGCAATCCTGCCGATAATATAATATGAAACAAAATACACAGAAATCTAATTGGTTGTTTATATACATTACAAGTTAAAATGATATCGTATTAATGAAATAATTTACAGATGTTTTAGCAATCTAGCTAGCAAGTTGCATCCCATCTCTTACCGTTCCTTTGCATGTGAATAAGAAGAGGTAGCATGTTTAGCTCTGGTGATATAGAAAACAGAAGATAATTTAAATTTGTTTTGTCTTGTTTCAAAGGTTATGTCAGGTTTGTGAATTTAGTTACTTTTTTTGTAACAACAAAATGAATTGAATAACCTAAACGTATAATTAATGTACTGTTATGATAATGAATAATGAGATAGAGACAATTTACTAAAGATTTTACTGATCTTATACATTAATGTTTAAGTTTTAAATGTATGCGAAATTTACCGTAAGTATCTTCATTAGCCTATTCAACAGAATCAACACACACCATTAGCTAAGCAACCAACGACTTCCACTTGTCAGTAAATAATTCATCTCATCTAATTTAAATATTTCAAAGAGTATTATATGCTCCCGGTTTAAACTTGATCTGACCTCAGATCGAGAAGACGTGCACATGCGAAGGTGTTATAAAAACACAAATGGTATAGCCGAGAATTTTGGAATATTTGTCTTCCGCTCCTAGGATCTATCGTCCCTTCAGATGCTTGAAAGTGATCTTACAATCAGACAAAAGCTTATGTTAAAAGATATACACAAATACGATTTAGAGTTATATGAGATATACACATACAACTTGCCTACTGTCATAAACAAGTATTCATATCGTACCTACAAATACTACAACTATGTATAAATTATCGTTATTATATGTGAAATTTAGTTAGGACAGGTCACTAGATTTTATAGCTAATAGCACATTTGTCAAAAAGAGAGAGAGCTATGCCTATAAAATATTTCATAATATACACTTGTCTCAGTTCTAGACAGTGGCGGATGTAGAGAGGGAGTAAGGTGGGCAGCTGCCCCATATGAATTGTTGAAAATAAAATTATTTCCATTGATTTTTTTTTGAAAATTTATGAGTAAATGTTAAAATCTCTTCTAATGCCCACCATGTTTAGGTTCAAACTTTATACTGCCCCAGATGAATGTTTTGGCTGGCTCCGCCACTGGTTCTAGAGAATGGAGAAGGTTGGCCCTGTCCTAGGGTGTGTTAAGTAAAATATTTGCGATAAACTCCTTAAATTTTGAAGAAAGTTATATAGATATAGATCTTAAGAAAAAATTTGGACTCCTGAATTTGTGGAAAAAAAAACTACATAGTCACAAGCCGCAAAATCTCGGAGCCTGACCCTGTGGAAAGTGATATGAAAGTTTACCAACCATATATTTGCATAAAAGTTACTAAGTACCAACCTTGTTTTAATTTGGTCAACGAAAAATACCAACCTTGTAATGTTTATTAATAAAATGGCTTTCTTGGTTACTTTTAGGTCGAGCAGATGAATTTCACTATTTATATACTTTTAACTATTCACAAATCAACAAGACTATAGAAGGAATTATGGCTTTGAGTTTTTTTATTCGTTCACGTGATGACCCTCGAATTATTGGTTTGGTAGAATGCAAGGCCACTGGGTCACGTAAGATAGAGAAACTAAATGGAAGTTAGTAAATTTAATAGAACATTTAGAAGCTAGTAAATACATGTAACTGATCAATATTTCAAATTTAAACTGAGACTATGCAATGCCAAATTAATACGTATATATGTATGTATGCATGTTGCAATTTATTCTGTTTTAGGTTATTAATAGCTAGAATTAAAAACTTAATTAAACCGAAAAAAGAAAATAGCTGCTGACAAAAAACAAACAAACTAGCTAGTAACTAAAATCAGAATTGAACACTTCACCTCGCTAGCATCTACTCAGAGTTGGCGTTATGCGGCCACTTAAATATCACAACAACAAAGACTAATTATATCACTAATGTAATCCTCTTTGTGATTAGACAACAGCGAAACGAAATGGTTAGAAAAAAAAAAGAAAGACAGGATGTCGATTTTCCACCAATAAAAAGAATATTATTTGATAAGAAGTTGTGAAGAGTTTTAGTTCCATTTGGATCTGACTTCTGTGAGCGTTGCTGTCGTTACACTCTCACGAGACATGTTTTCTTGTGGTGCATGCTTTCATATCTCAATCTCATAATAATGCGATTGGGATACCAAAAATATATAACGTGAATCTGAATTTATAAAGTATCCCACTACATAATGTCTTGTTGCTTTCTACTTTATACCCTTTTTATTGTATGCGATAATTCGAGTTGATATGCGAAGAATAACGTATCGCGAATCTCAATATTCAGCTAGAGTATTATTTTGATTTATATACAAACAAACTTCAGATGTAATTTGAGTAGTAAAATCTATACTATATAAAAGTTGAGGCTATAAGCCATTGAAAGCGTCCACGTAGGATTTAAGTCCTCCAATCGTAAAATGACACATCATTATTTTAGTTTATTATTTTTAGAAAATGTCATTGTTTCCAAATTATATTAAAAACGAAATTAATATTCCATATATAATTTAACTAACAAAATAAATATTAACATTTTACAAATTACTTAAAAATGTTAACTTTTATTAAAAAAATGGAAATCAAAAATAAAAACGTAATATTAAAAAAACATTATTGTCTTTTTAGATATACTAAATGTAAAGTATCATTTTTATAAAATGTCAATGTTTCCAAATTATATTAAAAACGAAATTAATATTCCATATATAATTTAACTAAAAAGTTAAATATTAAAATTTTACAACTTACTTAAAAATGTTAACTGTTATAAAAAAATGGAAAAAAAAATATTGACAAAACATTATTGTCTTTTTATATATACTAAATATAAAGTATATTTTATACAAAAATAAAATAATAATCTAATAGTAAAATAGTAAAGTAACAAAAATCATCTTACAAAAATAAAATAAATTTAATTTTTTTTAAATATCACTGTTTCCAAATTAGTTTAAATTAAAAAATATATATTATCTAATAAACTAGGTTATTAATATAGATTATTAGTTTTAAAATGTTAAGATTTCCAAATTTATATGTTAGGATTTCCAAATTTCTCTATATTAACATTAAATAGAATAAAGCAAATTATTAATATAAATTATTAGTTTTTAAATTGTCAAGATTTCCAAATTTAAATGTTTGGATTTCTANATAAAATAAGAAATTTTATAATATATGAAGTATTGGGTGACTATAAATAACTGTTAAAGTTCTAAAAGTTTTCAAAATATATGTTGAGAAACAGAGAGATATTGGAAAGAGAAAAGATATATTGATACAATGGTTGTTTTGACTTCTTCTTTGGTTTTCGAGGATCTTAGAAAATGTTTTAATAAGAATGAAGTTCTTGTTAGAATGATTCACTTTTGGGAAGCACGTAATATCTATAAGGCTAATTTGCTAATGAGTTTCGAATTATTACTTATTGATCGGTATGAATAGATTTATTTAGATATTATCTATATTATATAAAAGTTAAGGCTATAAGCTATGAAGACATCCACATAGAATTTAAATCCTCCAATCATATCATGACACATAAGTTTTTTGATTTGTTATTTAAAAAAATGTTAATGTTTCTAAAAAATATGTATAAGGGAAACTTAAAAAAATAAAACATTATATATAATTTAATTTTAACATTAAAATAACAAGTTATCTTAATTTTAATATTTCTGAAAAATTCAATATAACTATAACGACCACATAGGATTTAAGTCTTCCGATCATATCATGATACATAAGTTTTTTGATTTGTTATTTTTAAAAATGTTAATGTTACTAAAAAATAGTAGTAATAATAAATATATA
>CAKOAT010602932.1:151745-202037 GCA_932364175.1 Eruca vesicaria subsp. sativa
TTATTATATTTACAAATACAAATAACTAAATAGCTTATAAGATAACATAATTATAAAAAAATATAAATACTAAAATAATGATTATATTTTAAATAAGAAAATTATATTACTCACTTAATGTTTTGGTTTTAAGTTATTTTAAAACTAAATTAAATTATTAATACAGACTCGCGCGTAGCGCGAGTATAAAATCTAGTAATGAGAAATCATTTCTTGATAGGATTCTCTTTGTAGACTTTTTTGTGTTATAAAACATTATTAAATAACAATTTACTGGAAACAATTAGACGGACGTTTTTCGTGGCAGCTTGTACAAAAGACGAACTGAAACGCGTTTTTCGTGGCAGCTTGTACAAAAGACGAACTCACCAAAGAAATGGTTTTTTTTATAACACTTTAATAGAATTCGAGGTGATACAGGAAAAAAAATATAAAAGAAATAAGATAAGATGTCATTAGACATCAAAAAAAAAATGATAGAGATTTCACCAAACTCTTTTATTGCTGAGTCTCCGTGACGATTGAGTGATGTAATTACACTGGAGCATTGCGGGAGATGTATGATTGGTGACGTCGATCACGAGTGACGCTTACTGTAGTTATTGTTGCTGCTTCATTGCGTTCTGGACGAGCGTGATCTAAACTATATAGATCTATTCTTTGCAGACGAAATCATATATTGTGGCGAATAATGCTGAGGTTATGGTGTTCGTCAGTCATTGTGAAAACATCATGTAGGCTCTCTAAAGAAATGTCTAATCTGAATTATATTGAGAAAAATGTTTGATTGGTAATTTTTTTTCAACTAACAATCTAAACTATAGGATAAGTGATAGCCAGTCAAATTGATTTTCCGAAACACATCTCCGTCTAGCTAGATCTAAGCAGATCTGATCTATATGGAACAAAGGATTGGATTGGTAATATATACAGAGTAAATTGGAGTGAATTTGAATAAGATTAGAGAGAGAAAAATATGTTTCTTTTTATGTTCTTCCAATTCCCACTTGTTTTAGTAGAGTAAAGAAAATGTAAACACAACAAATAGAAGATTCCTTTTCTAGAGTAAATGAGTGAAAAAGTTATTTTCACCTTTTCATCTTTGATTGGATGTAATTAAGTGAAACTGGGAATGAAAATTTTAACGCTAACTTTCGTTACTCTATTCATACCATCCAATCACACACAAAACCTACTACTCATCCTTTATTTTTTTTTGTGAAAAAACATAAAAATATATTAATGAGAAATTTTAAGGAAGTTATTAACGAAATATAATTTTTAATTTTTTTTTAAAAAAACATGTTCTTAAATAAGAGTCAATTTTAGTTAAAAATTAAGAAACAATTTTTTTTTATATTCTACTACCAACCTTCCATTAATTATGTTCTAAATTTTTTTTTTTGAGAACATTTTGGTTAGAAAATGTGGTGTTTGATAATATTTACATCTTTAACAAAATGTGGTGTTTGATAATATTTACACTAAATGTGGTGTTTGATAATATTTTTTTTTGATAATATTTACACTAAATGTGGTGTTTGATAATATTTACAAAATGTGGTGTTTGATAATATTTTTTTTTTAGAACATTTTGGTTAGAAAATGTGGTGTTTGATAATATTTACAATTGAACAAAAAGTTTTGTAAACAATTTGCAAAATCAATTATTTTTTTGGAAACTTGAAATGAATACAATTGTGTAGTCATTTGTTATTAATAAATCAAATTACCGTAGATTTATGCTCGTTTCTTTGTTCTAACCGAAGATTCATGCTCATTCACAGTAAATATTATATATTTCTATATATTGATCTAATCGAGACAAGAGTGTCAGAGTGATCAGTAAAACAAAATAGAATTATATAAACGACATATTAAATATAATATAGTACGTTCCTTGTATATATCTTTGAAACGTCAAATATTTTCAACAAACAGAGAAACAAACTAACGAATATATTGGTTAAAATAAGAAACAAATATTCCTTTTTTTCCATTTAATAAACACATGTATTGCGAGTTCTGCATTTAATCACGAAACCTAGCAGAGAAAGAGAGTCCTGTTTTCTTACGTATTCTCCATCCTCACAGACTTTTCAATAAATCTTCTTCCATTTTCTTTTTCCCTGGAAAAACATGTTTCTTGATTAAGGAGAGAAGAAAACAAGAAAAACGAAAATGAGTGAAAAGTTCTGGACCTTGTTCTGTGGAGATCACCACACATCAAAATGCACTCTCCAGTTTCTGCAAACATGTTTCGGTATCACTCTCTCATTCATAACTCTCTGTATTTGCTTGTTTCACAAGGAACCTCCCAAACATAACCACCGCTTCCATTACCTTCCTCTCCTCTCCGCTCTGTTCAACGGTTTCATCGGATCTCTAGATTTATTTTTAGGGATATGGGTTTTACACAAAGACACAAACAAGCCCTTAGCTCTCTGGCTAGTGATCTCTGTCCAAGGCTTTACATGGCTGTTCATCAACCTAGTTGTCTGTCTTAGAGGAACAAGAATCAAGAAACCTTCTCTGAGATTGTTGTCTATTTTCTCCTTCTTCTATGCCTTGGTCTCAGCCTATTCATCTGTTTCTACTAAGGAGATAGAGTTTAAGACCGTTCTTGATGTTTTGTTACTACTTCCTGGTTCAGTGTTGTTACTCTTAACCGCTTATAAGGGTTACAGATTTGAAGATTCTGTTGAGAGCTCCTTGTATGAGCCTCTTAACGTTGATGGGTACAATGCAAAAACTGATTTTGACAAGGTCAGTGAGTTTGCAAGAGCTGGCTTGTTCAGCAAGTTATCATTCTGGTGGCTGAATCCTCTGATAAAGAGAGGGAATGTTAAAGACTTGGAGGAAGAAGACATACCTAATCTACGTGAAGAAGAGCGTGCAGAGACTTGTTACTCTTTGTTTGAAGCCAATCTCAACGACCAGAAGAGGAGTTCTTGTCGGCCATCCATCTTGAAAGTAACCGTTCTTTGTGTATGGAGAGAGGTTTTAATCTCTGGCTGCTTTGCCTTCATGAAGATAGTCTCTGTCTCCTCTGGTCCTCTCCTTCTCAACGCTTTCATCCTTGTCGCTGAAGGCAACGAGAGGTTTAGATACGAAGGTCTTGTGTTAGCTGTGTTACTCTTTATAGCAAAGAGCGTTGAGTCTTTGTCTCAGAGACAATGGTACTTCAGAAGTAGACTTGTCGGCTTACGTGTCAGGTCTCTTCTCACCGCAGCTATATACAAGAAACAGCTGAGACTAAACACCTCTTCAAGACTGATCCATTCAGGGGGAGAGATCATGAACTACGCAACCGTTGATGCTTACAGAATCGGTGAGTTTCCGTTTTGGTTTCACCAGCTTTGGACAACAAGCTTTCAGCTACTGATAGCGTTAGGGATTCTGTTTCATTCCGTTGGTGTTGCTACGTTTTCAGCGTTAGCTGTGATAGTGGTTACTGTTCTGTGTAACGCTCCTATCGCTAAGCTTCAGAACAAGTTCCAAAGCGAGCTTATGACGGCTCAGGACGAGAGGCTCAAGGCTTGTAATGAGTCTCTTGTTAATATGAAGGTGTTGAAGTTATATGCGTGGGAATCACATTTCAAGAAGGTTATAGAGAAGCTAAGGAACATAGAGTTGGTATCTCTGAGAGCTGTTCAGATGAGGAAAGCTTACAATGCGGTTCTGTTTTGGTCATCACCGGTGTTAGTCTCTGCAGCGACTTTTGCAACTTGTTACTTTTTGGACATTCCGTTGAGAGCGAGTAACGTTTTCACGTTTGTAGCGACGTTGCGTTTGGTGCAAGATCCAGTGAGGATGATTCCTGATGTGATTGGTGTGACGATTCAGGCTAAAGTTGCGTTTAGTCGTATTGCTACGTTTCTTGAAGCTCCTGAGCTTCAAGGTGGGGAGAAACGGAGGAAGAAGAGATGTGGAGGTGGTGGTGAAAGTGCTATTGTGATGAAGTCTGCTAGCTTTTCATGGGAGGAGAAAGGTTCAGTGAAACCAAACTTGAGGAATGTGAGTCTTGAGGTTAAGTTTGGTGAGAAAGTGGCTGTTTGTGGTGAAGTTGGGTCAGGGAAGTCTACACTGTTAGCTGCTATTCTTGGTGAAACTCCATGTGTCTCAGGAACTGTAAGTCATTGTTTGATCTAGTCCTGAGATTTTGAACCGAACCGAACCAAAATTTTGGTTAGTTCAGTTAGAAGTTCGGTTCGATTTGGTAGTTTTTTTTTTTTAAAAAAAATCGGGTTACTTCAGTTTTTTTCTTTAAGAAAATTATACCTGAACATACCAAAAATCCGAACGAACTCACTGAACTAACCGAGTTATCTGAAATTTTAACAAAACTAAATCAAAATCTAACCGAAATCAAACCATGAACTGAACCGAAGTTTGCTTAGTTCGGTTCGATTTGGTAGATTTTCTAAAAAAACTTCGGTTTTCGGTTTGGCAGTTGGTTAGGTCGGTTTTCTTTTACCAAAAAATTATACTCAAACCATACCAAAATCCCGAACTAGCCAAATTTCAAACCTTACTAATCGAAATGACTAAACTAATCGAAATTAACCGAGTTTATCCAAAATTATAACAAAATTAACACCAAAATCTTCTCGAAAATAAAACAACTTTGGTAGGATTTACAGAAACCGAACTAACCAGAATACCGAACCAAAATTTATTTTAGATTTATTCTGTAAGAATTTTGTTGAACCGAATTACACGAAAACTGAATTACCTGAACTTGCAGGCCTAGTTTGATATCCTCTTAAGCTATATACATTCTAACATTGTTTGATTATTCAACAGATAGATTTCTACGGTACCATCGCCTATGTTTCTCAAACAGCATGGATTCAAACGGGGACAATACGAGAGAACATTCTCTTTGGAGGTGTAATGGATGAGCAACGTTACCGTGAGACAGTTAAAAAGTCTTGCCTAGACAAAGATCTTGAGCTTTTACCTGATGGAGACCAGACTGAGATCGGTGAGAGAGGTGTTAATCTAAGTGGAGGACAGAAACAGAGGATACAACTCGCTCGTGCGCTTTACCAAGATGCTGACATCTATCTCCTTGATGATCCGTTCAGTGCTGTTGATGCACACACTGCTACAAGTTTGTTCAAAGTAAACACTTACTTGTGTAAGACGTCACATTGTCACTTTCTTGGAGATGTTTGAAGCTAATGAGTTGTGATTGTAGGAATATGTTATGGACGCTCTTGCTGGAAAAGCTGTGTTACTTGTTACACATCAAGTGGACTTCTTACCTGCTTTTGATTCAGTCTTGGTAACTTGACCTACAAGTTTTCTTTTATTTTAGGGTTTTGTCTCGTTTGCTAAATTGTACTTTCTTTCTCTAGTTGATGTCAGATGGAGAGATCACTGAAGCTGATACTTACCAAGAACTGTTAGCAAAAAGCAAAGACTTTCAAGAACTTGTGAACGCTCACAGAGAAACCGCTGGTTCAGAAAGAGTGTTTGCTGTAGAAAGCCCTAGCAAACCGGTGAAGGAGATCAAGAAAGTACCTTACACTCAATCCAACGTCTTGAAACCGAGTCGTTTGATCAAACAAGAAGTGAGAGAGAAGGGAGACACAGGGTTGAAACCATACATACAGTACTTGAATCAGAACAAAGGCTACATATTCTTCCTCATATTGAGCTTGGCTCAGGTCATGTTTGGACTTGGACAGGTTCTACAAAACTCATGGATGGCTTCAAACGTGGAGAACCCACAAGTTACTACTTTGAAGTTGATCTTGGTCTACTTGTTGATTGGACTGATCTCAGTTCTCTGCTTGCTGGTTAGATCTATCTGTGTTGTGATCATGTGCATGAGGTCATCAACTTCTTTGTTCTCTCATCTTCTGAACTCTCTTTTTAGAGCGCCTATGTCGTTTTATGACTCCACTCCTCTTGGAAGGATTCTTAGCAGGGTAAGTAAGTGGTGATGAAGTTGATGTAACATTAGTGTTTTCTTTGTTGTATAGTACTTTTAATGTGGCTTTTTTTTTTGCAGGTGTCATCTGACTTGAGCATTGTAGATCTTGACGTGCCTTTTGGTCTGACCTTTGTGGTTGCGTCCACAGTGAACACATGTTTTAGTCTTGGAGTGTTAGCTGTTGTTACTTGGCAAGTCTTGTTCGTTTCTGTTCCCATGATTTATCTAGCACTTCGTTTACAGGTTAGTCTTCCTTTATCTTCTTCTTGAATCCCTCATCATGTGCTCTCTCTATAATCCTTTCTTTTCATCGGTTTGCAGAAGTACTACTTTCAAACAGCAAAGGAGTTAATGAGAATCAATGGCACAACAAAGTCCTTAGTGGCAAATCACTTAGCAGAATCAGTAGCAGGAGCAATAACAATAAGGGCATTTGATGAAGAAGAGAGGTTCTTCAAGAAAAGTCTCACACTCATTGACACAAACGCTAGCCCTTTCCTCCACAGCTTTGCAGCTAACGAATGGCTGATCCAACGGCTAGAAACCGTTAGTGCCATTGTACTAGCCTCCACTGCTTTCTGCATGGTTTTGCTCCCTACAGGCACATTTAGCTCTGGTGCGTGTGTTATCATAAAAAAAGAAAGAAACATAAACTCCATGAGAATAGATTCAGTACTGTTTGGTTATTAATAGTGTTTGTTATGTTGTGCAGGGTTTATTGGTATGGCGTTATCTTATGGTTTATCTTTAAACATGGGACTTGTTTACTCCGTACAGAACCAATGCTACTTAGCTAACTGGATCATCTCCGTTGAGAGGCTTAACCAGTACACACATTTAACACCTGAGGCTCCTGAAGTAATAGAAGAGACACGACCACCTGTTAACTGGCCGGTCACAGGCCGAGTTGAAATCTCTGATCTGCAGGCAAGTCTTGAGTAAATACATTAATCCAAAAAATGAGATTTAGTATTCATCTTATAATGTTCATATAACAGATAAGATACAGAAGAGAGTCTCCATTGGTTTTAAAAGGAATCAGCTGCGTGTTTGAAGGAGGAGACAAGATTGGTATTGTTGGTAGGACTGGTAGTGGAAAGACAACACTGATCAGTGCTTTGTTCAGACTTGTTGAGCCTGTTGGAGGAAAGATTGTTGTTGATGGTGTTGACATATCTAAAATAGGAGTTCATGATCTGAGGTCAAGGTTTGGGATTATACCTCAGGATCCAACTCTGTTCAATGGAACAGTGAGGTATAACTTGGATCCTTTGTGTCAGCATACAGATGCTGAGATTTGGGAGGTAAGCTAAACTAAATGTTTTTGAAACTATGAACTAAAGGGTTGAGATTAAGGGTGTTTAATTCGGATTTCGGTATTTCGGTTTATAGAAATTAGATAACTTTCGGTTTTTAGAAATTAGATAACTTATAAATACATATTTACTTTGCTTTGGTTCGGTTTATATAGTATCGGTTTTTTTTTGTTTTTTTTGGTTTATATATGAACCATACCCAAATAGTATGGTTCTTTAAAAATAACATTCATACAGTTTATTTGGTATTACCAAATCTCAACCACTTTCTCTATTTCAGTTCGGTTTTACCGGATTGAACAACCCTCCTTATTCCTAGTTGAGATTAATGTTTTTATAACATGCAGGTTCTTGGGAAGTGTCAGTTGAAAGATGTGGTTCAAGAAAAAGAGAATGGCTTAGATTCACTAGGTAACAACACAACACAACACAAACCTTCATTATTACTCAAAGCTTCTTTGATGTTTTTGGTGACAAGGATGATGTATTATTGTTTAGTTGTTGAGGATGGATCGAATTGGAGCATGGGACAGAGACAGCTGTTCTGTCTAGGCAGAGCAGTTTTGAGAAGAAGTAGAGTATTGGTCTTAGACGAAGCAACTGCCTCTATAGACAACGCTACAGATTTGATACTTCAGAAAACAATACGGCGAGAGTTTGCTGATTGTACTGTCATAACCGTTGCTCACCGTATCCCCACCGTCATGGACTGTACAATGGTTCTCTCCATAAGCGACGGTGAGCTTTGTTGTTGCATCACTTCAACTTCTTACATAGTTCTTTGCTCTGAATCTTGAATCTTGAATCTTGGCTTAACTTATTAGGACGCATTGTGGAGTATGATACGCCAATGAAGTTGATGGAGAATGAGAACTCTTTGTTTGGTAAGCTTGTGAAAGAGTATTGGTCTCATTACCACTCGGCTGACTCACACTGAGTATGTGCTGCTGCTATGATGTCGAAATTGTTGTTGTATAACTCAATTAATTAACTCAACGCAATAATTGTATGATTCAAATGTTATCTACTATTCATGAGTCTACTCAGGTTTTGTAGTATGGTTGTTCTCTAAGTGCTCAGGCCGTTTGCTTGATTCCTCCATGGTCTCCACAATCTCCATACTCGCTGTTCTACTCTTTCTGCTCCTCCTCTCCTGCAGAAAGATAACACTCTGTTTATAAGATTGCTCTAGATTAGGATCAGGTGTTATTATTAGATACATACCTCACGAAAAAGTTGATCATCGGATTCAAGCATCCGCACAACCTGGCTCATTCTGGGCCGTTTCTCTGATTCAGGATCTAAACATCTTAAGGCAACAAGAAGAGCACGTTTAAGGGCACGTGTAGCTGGTTTTGGTTCAATCTTTGGATCCACAACTTCTTCAGCTCTTCTTGTACCAACCATCATCTTTAACCACTCAACTAGATTCACCTGTCAATGACACATGTTTCAGCACCAAATTATCATTAAAAAAAGCAAACAAATATATTCTACCTCATTGGCTGGACGTTGATAATCAACTGGATCTCTCCCAGTTATAGCTTCTAGAAGCAGGACACCAAAGCTGTATATGTCACTCTTCTCGTTTAATAGACCTGTATTAGCATATTCAGGTGCTACATACCTAACACACATACACACATGGCCTTTCATAAGAATGAATACTATTCCAAACATTGCTATAAAGCTAGAGATATTAAACTTACCCAAAAGTGCCCATGACTCTAGTGTTTATGTGACTCTCACCAGAGTCTAAGAGCTTGGCTAACCCAAAATCCGAAAGCTTTGCGTTGAACTCATCATCAATCAAGATATTGCTTGCTTTTATATCTCTGTGTACTACTTTTGGTTCTATAGCTTCATGTAAATAAGCAAGCCTATGAAATCGTAAATGCAGACCATGTTATTATCCCCTAGTTACATCTAATATTAAAGCAAAAGTTAACAACTTACGCTTGTGCAGTACCAATTAAGATCTTCATCCGCGCCTCCCAAGTGAGAGTGTTATGTTCCCCCAAGTCTCCATGTAACCATTGTTCTAAGTTACCACTATTCACATACTCATACACAAGCATCCTGCATTACATCGAATTAGAAATTAATGGGACTAAATTAGTAGCATATTACTGATAAAGAGGGAAGTGAGACACTCACCGATGAACACCCTCTATGCAATATCCTAGAAGCCTTACAAGATTCTTGTGCCGTACATGACCAATAGCCTCAACTTCAACTCTAAATTCCTTCTCAGCCTGTCCCCTAGTGACAAAAATCACAATATGATTACTCTAAAGGAAACAAACCATAGGGTGAACAAACATTTGATAATCACTTACAGATTGTTCAAAAGCTTCTTTACAGCAACATCATTACCATTAATGAGTGTACCTTTATAAACTACACCATAACCACCCTCACCGATTACATTCTCCGGAGCAAAACGATTAGTGGCTAGCTGAAGATCCCTAAGAGTAAACCAGTGTCCCCAACCAAGATGAGATATCTCTGGCAAACCAACCAAAGGAGACGCTGTCACAAGTGAACCTTGTCTCCACGCCGTTCCAAAGCTTCCTTCTTCACCGGAGTGAGAACTATAACCTCTCTCATGATGATGATGCACAGAGCTACACTGACTTATACTATCATTATCACTAGACTTCGTTCTTCCCAAGTAAGCCATCATCTTCCCTGAGTTGTTTCTATCACTCTGTTTATCAACAACAGTTATACTTAAATTCTCATTGTGGTTAACTCTATCATCAACCCTTATATCTTTCGCCACACGTGGTATCTGACTGAAAGGTAACAACTTCTGAGATGATCTTTGAGTTTTGCGACGGAATGCAATCCATAAGTATAAGATGAAGAGAACCAATGCTAAGAATATGCCAACCACAAAACAAACCAACACCCAGAGCTTCACATCAGTCAAACCAAACAAAGAGATCTTCTTTGACATTTCATCACTCAAAGGACTCTCAGATGATGACATCTTTGCTCACAACTTTCCCACCTGCAAAACAAGAAAACATACATCAAGACATCTCTAACTTCCACAAATCTTACAAGCAAAGGGAAAGTAACTTTCAAACTCTTACTAATCTGAAAACTGGGATTCACTGACAAATGTAAGAATCTAAAACTGGAAAGTAAAGCTGCCAACTATAACCACTTTTGACTACAAAACACGAAACATGAGTAGAGACAAGAAGAGCACGCGCAAAACCAGCAATTAATTGCGGGGCATTTCAACAAACAAGTTATGTGCATTAAATTTCCAACCTTTGTCACCAAACTAAAACTCCAATTAAAAAAAAAATGAAAACCCACAAAGCTCTTTAATCCATTGGATAAAAATAATCACTTAAGATTGAAGCAAGAGACAAAATAAGAATCTTTTTACCTTATAATGTAGTGACAAAGCTCTTGACTTTTGGGTTAATCATCTGCTTAGAGCAGAAGATAAAGTATAAAGGTTCAGCCTTTCTTTGATTTTGAAGCAAACCCAAATGGTGAATTTGCAATTGAAGTGTCTCTGGTGAATTTGCAATTGAAGTGTCTCTCAAGCTTTAAACTTTCAAGCTCAGTAAATAACCCAGGAAATGAATTTTGATTTTAGGTGAATTCCAACAAGGAATGAGAAGAAAGATAGGGTTTTTAGTAAAGTATTTGAGTAATGGAAAGTATATAAGATACACAAATGTATGTAAATAGAGATAAGGTTTGGAGATTAGTTAATGAAGGGTTAAAGAAAGGAAAGAAGTTGGGTGAGATTGTTGGTGAGTTTGTTCTGAAGCTGGAAAGAAAGCTTGCTTTTTTTGCAATTTGAAGAAAACAAAACAATGAGAAAAAGGAAAAGAGGGAGAGAGAGAGAGAGAGCAGTGAAGGGAAAGCAAAGGAGGTGAACTTTTGACAACTGTGGCATTTATAGCTGGATAAAGAAAAATAATTTTCATTTAAAATGCATTTATAATAGTAATACAATATGGAGAAAAAAACTCAAATGGATAGAGATGAAAGAGAGCAAAAAGTACAGAAGGTATTCACTCACCTATGCAGGCTTTGGAATTTTTTAGGTCCTTGTCTTCTCATGTATGCCTAATTGAATGACTTCTTGTTTGACTTGAAATTCAAACTATATTTATTTTGAAATAGGGAATGTTAAGAACTTGACATAATTTTTATTTAAGATCTTTTACAACAATTCTATAAACATTTTCTGTATTTAAGTTGATTTTTACAATTTTATCAATAATTTAACAAACTGAAAAAATTATATAGAGAGTATTAGAAGCTTATTGTCATTTTTATTAATATTTTTTTTATTAATAGTTCAGCTCTGAAATTAATATTTTGGTTCTGTATTTAAAATATTTTTAAAGTTCAAGTTTGATTTTCTGTACTTTTTGGGTCAACATTTGCTGTACTTCAAAGTCCCAGTCACTAATATTTAAAAATGAAAGCAAGAAGAAGAAAACTCTAAGAGCACATTCTAGTCTTTATGAATTCATGTATATGATTGCTTCCATGAAATCACATCACATTATTAGTATTTTGTTGCTATCTCTTATACAATACAGTATTTGTCACATGCAAGAAAAAGCCAAATGACAAAGAAAATGAAGTTTCATCATATACCACTCGGACATTTAATTGGTGTATCAAACAATAACTAGGAGTCTAGAAAGATATATACTATAATTAAATCATCCAGAATACAAGTCAAAGGAATGATCGAATTTTCATGATGTGCATACATAAATTTAGGGTCAATTCATTATTTTCATCGACTTTCCACCGCAATTATTGTATCAAATTGTGAATCAAGACCAAAAGAAATCAATACTTGTATATTATTAAAGACCATATGTCAAAATCATGGTGATCGGCACAACACATGAGTGATGATGAGCTTGAGGTGTCCCATGTCCAACGAAAGAAACAAACTATAGTTTAAAACCTATAACTTATAGACAAGACAACTATTGAACTATACTCTCAACGACAACGTGCTAAGGAAGAACATTGTTGCCGTAAGACTCAAGAAACCAGAAGACTGTCAGACCCAGACCAAGAAGCTGCTGTCTTTACAAACAGCGAGGATCATAGAGATCTAAAGGCCTCTGCTAAAAGCTTGATTGAAAAGAAGAGGAGCCTGAAACTTAGAAACAATGGGGGGAGCCAAGACAGAACAGCGATAGGTGCGACAAGTCCCATTATTTTCTCATACGTTCTTCCTTCCTAGCTCCTTCACCGAGTCTCATATCCCTAAGAGATCGGTGAAAACAATCAGAGAAAACAGCAACAACAATTGTTCTAATCAAGAACATGACGCTCCTTTACATAACCATGTACATATTGTAACGTTCAACTCTTTTCGTAGTCACTTTACAGGAAACAAACACAAAAGAAAAGTGATCGATAAAGAAGCAAAAAGGGTTTTTTCAGTGTAATCTTTTCTTGTATAGTACGGAGCTCTCTTTATTCTTTTACTTAGCAGCGGAGAGAAGGCGAAAACAGAGGAAACTCTTATCACAAAAATCCAAAAGGGTCACAAAGGCTACTTTAAGGATACTTTAAAGATGTCAACACAGCCTAAAAAAACCGTTAACCAAAAAGAAAGCAGCTAAAAAAACCTTTGAACAAGAAGTAAGATATGTATCCACAAGATCACGCACTTCATGTAACTATAACTAAAAAGAAACTGCAATCAAATAAAAATATTTACAAAGCTTTCCACGGAATCAACCTCCATGCTATCTTATAAACAAACTTTTCTCTTCCAAGACCAATGCAGAGAGCAAGAGAGAAGAAAACGAGCTTGATTCTAATTCGTTTCCTTCTAGCACAACACACCTTGTTTGGTCTTAGAACCATTACGCAACTCCACGAGGTTTCTTTTTTTCCGGTAACAAGAGAAGAACATTGGCGAATTTCCACTTTAGGCTATTGCTATAATGTTTATTTGGTGTCATATTGGACTTGCCTTTGAAACCTACACCACCAAGTCCCAAACCAATCATGTTAACTGACTTTATATATCTCTACTTAAAAGAGTGAATGTTTGGTTGGTTAGACTAGTTTTTGTGTTGGTGATGTTTGAATGTTTCAGTGTGGTTCGGTTTATATATCCATTAACTGGTTTTGAAATGACTTGTTCGTTTGAATGTTGATCAAGAGAACTGTTTACCTGATTCTTAGAAACGGTTGTGGATGTCCACTGCTGAGTAGGCTGCTGCCTTGGAACATTTTCATAGTTGACATAAGTGATTCTTCTTGGTTCTTCTCGTCTACTCATAATCTCTTGAGGAGGTAACTCCCGCAAAACCCATAAAACAAAAGCCAATGGTACGGTCGAACCTATAACAAGAGCCATTCTTATCAATGATACTACATTTAAGATCTTAGACAATGGCAAAAAAGATACTTTAAATGTATGTTAAATTTTACCAATGAAATAGTATATGATCATAAGAACCAATGCCTTGACACCGTGCAATTTACTTGGGTTCCAATGATAGAAAAGCTGAGAGATCACAAGTTGTTTTTAGTTAAAGCATATTGACAGAATCTTAGATATTGGTTTACAGATATGCTTTTGGTCTTTTACCGGAATGTGTGTGAGAAGAGCGATTAAAGAGCTCACGGTGAAGCATACGACTGAGACGCCTGCTAAACCTGATACCTTTCTCATCTCTGTTGAAACTTGTTCAGACCGTACCTTCCTTAGATTCAAGAGCAGACGCATACCTAGAGAACAAGAAAGAACATAAACTATTTTGTGAACTTCTGCTACTAAATCATAAGCCTAATGGTCTCATTGTGGCAATATAAATAAGATTATAGTAGTAAGCCTGTTAATTACTGACATAGCTCTTAAACCAGAAAATAACTGAAGCAATCACACTCACCATAGAAGCATATTCCTCCTCCTGTGATTAGGATTATTGAAGCGAAAATATCTACATACACCTACACAAGAAGTAAACTCATAAGTAACAACATTAAAAAAGAAGAAGATATATCAAAGTGTGATATATGAGCACATACCTCAGCCAATAGTGAAGGATCTGCAGAGTTATTTCCAGAAGCAATCCAGATAAGGATTGCAAATGATATCATCAAGATGAACACAAGAACAACCACCTAGCAACAAGACAAACATTTTAAAATATAAAACAGGGATGAAGTTTGCTAGTGGTGGTTAAATCTCATACCGCAACAACAAACTTCTGCCTTGTGCCGACATGAAGCCAATGGAAAGAGCAACACTTTCTGCGATCACTTGCATTCGAAGAGCCTCCTTTGCTCATGCTTTTCTCGAGCAACACTTGATGGATGCTGTTTTCTTCATCATCGTCATCCTCCTCCTCTCCATTTCCTTGATGGCAAACATCTACCCTATAACATTAAACAAAGTATCTCTGTCTTATCTATAAACAAAGCAGTGCATAATACGGTTAAGATTGTACTTTACTCCCTCTATTTCATTATAAGTGTCACTTCAGAGCTGTGCACACGGATTTAAGGAAACAATTAATTTTACATATTTTCTATATAAAAACACAATTATCTATACACCTAACCACATTTTAGCCAATAGAAAAACAAATTACATAATAAAATTAATAAAGTTTGCATTGAAAACCGAAAACGACACTTATTTTGTAACAAAAAAAAGTTTTCTACAACAACACTTAATATGAAACAGAGGGAGTCGAAAGTATCGATAATGTGCGTACCAGAAAGAGAGAAGCAGGAGAAACGTTGCAAGAAACAGAATCTTCGGAAACGCTGCAAGTACAGTTAGTTTCATCAGTAACTATATATCAAAAGATAAAAATCAATTAAAAAACAGAAGTTTTACCCATAAGTAGAAAGCCGAATGCGTTGGACCAATGATGCCACCTTGTGCAAGTTGCTATAACCGCAGCCACAAAATAAACCAAAGAACCTGCAGAACATAGAAGTGTAGATAGATCTTCTTATTAATAGTCTCTTTAGACCCAACAAAACTCTGTTAATGAATGTCCTGAAGATCTATTTACCAGTGTTTGAAGATCCAATCATAACATGAAGCACCTGCAAATTTACATTTGATGGTTATGACAAGAAACAGAAATATATTCATTACAACAGTAAAAAAGACCAGAAGACTTTTACTTTTTGCCGTGTCCATCCAACTCGTTTATCCCGCCGGTGAAACCGATATAACTGAAAGCAGTAAGCACCCAAAGATAAATCTTATAAGCCCAAACCAAACAAAAAAAAAAAGAGAAAGAATAAGACTTTTTATTTATCACTCTCAATGTCACTACATTCTACACTAATAGCACTTTCAATAACAAAGGTCTCTACTTTCTTCTGAGAATCCGAATCAGATTCTGATTCCATAAAAAAAAAAACCAAATCTCTCATTGTACAAAAACACTACAAGCTCCCTTAGTTATTTAAAGAGTTGACCTGAAACTTAAACTTCAACCACATCATCAACACCAACAACAACCGACAGATACTAAAGTCTTTTAAAGATTCGAAATTTAACACAATGCTTCACTTTCCGACAAGACCAAAACGGTCTGATACAATCCAACATTCATAAACCAAATCAAATTTCCACGGAAAGACAGCAAAAAGACAAAACCTTTGGAATTAAATTGACCAAAAATTATAATTCTCGAGAAGAAGGAGAGAGAACCTGAAGGAATGCGATGAAAGCGAGAGCGCCATCGATAAGAGCAAGACAGAGATTAACGGTGATGAAGCTCGGAGCATAGCATTTAGCCTTATTCGATTCAAGAAGAGTCGTTACAATCGTCATCGTGTTCTCGATCCTCCCCTGAGATCGAAAGGTCCGAGATTTTAGGTTTGTGGAGAGAGAGAGGATCAAAGAACAACACCGAGAGACAGATGGGTGTAGGAGATGGGTTGGGTCTGGTCTGTAAAATATTTATTCAATAAAATTTTATTTTATATTAATTTAGTGAAAACAAAAAAACTATAAAGTGGTACGGTGCATGAGTACTTAACCGCCACAAAAGAAATCAATTTATATTCGTTAATTTATGTCATATAATATTTAAATTTGTTATTACCTTCGAAAATTCGAAAAATTTGTTAATTTATTTTTATTTATATTCGAAAAATTCAAATTAATTTCAAATTTATCCTATTTTTTTATATTTTCATAATTATCAAGATCATTAGGTTGAATTAAATTTTTTGACTAAATCATATTTATAAAATTTAACAAAAAATAAGTATTGCTCAATTATATGCTTAAATATTCACTCTGTTTCAATATAAGTGGTGTTTAAAGGAAATATTGAAAAATAATAAAACTAACTTTATTTAATAATATTTCTGTATAACTATTATAATATTTTTTAATCAATGTGAACAATTATATGTTTTAAGAACAAGCATGTCTTGTGAACATGTTAGTTTAAATCAAGCGAAGACGGTCTAGAGGTCTTGAGGGAGCTTTGGTCCCAATATGGATCCGGGTTTGAATTCCGTTGGTCACTGAAGGTAAAATTTAAAATTTGGGTTTCCCCAGCGTCCGGTGACCGCGATAACGTAAACTGATATAGACACTCGCCGATACACTGGATCCACCTTGATGGATGCCAAGATACACCGGATTATTTAAAAAAAAAAAGAATATGTTAGTTTACGAAATTAAATTGAATTTCCCCTCAATAAAAGATTTGTATGATATTAGTTACATATATTTTATTAAAAGCAAGTATTTAACTAAGTATGATAAAAATGAAAAACCTAACAGAAAAAACGTATTTTAGTTACTAATCTATATCTAATGATAAATTCAGAAGTTAGAG
This sequence comes from Eruca vesicaria subsp. sativa, assembly GCA_932364175.1. Lineage (NCBI taxonomy): Eukaryota > Viridiplantae > Streptophyta > Magnoliopsida > Brassicales > Brassicaceae > Eruca > Eruca vesicaria. The sequence continues at coordinate 168,851 of CAKOAT010602932.1, forward strand.
AAAAGTTAGAAATTGAATGGAAAAAAATAAGCTCGATGCTTTTCATCGTGACACTATTCCTAGTCAATACACACAAAAGAAAATGATTTCGTTTTGACTTTTGTTATAATCAACTTTTATTGGATGATATGAACATTATATATTTTTTATTATATATTGTACGTGTATCTTGCTTATAAGATTGTTTCAGTTTCAGTAAACAACAACAACAACAACAACAACAGATCAATCACTTCAGCCTCGATGCGAATCTCACAGCTTCAATAACGGAAAACATTATCGTTCTTGCAAGGATCTTCCCGTGTTAGACTCGTTTCTACACTCAGTTATGCTCGAGAAACCGGAGTTCTAGAAGTTGCATACCGTCATGCCAATCTTGAGTCTTCTAGTTGGATCGCTTGGGGCATAAACCCTACGAAGAAAGGCATGTTAGGCGCTCAAGCTCTCGTGGCTTATAGTAACTCAACATCTGGCGCCATGCGTGCTTATACTTCAAACTGTTAGATTCGGGTTTATTATGGGCTTCCAACTTAAAACCAATTGGTGATAAGTGGATTGGCCCTAACCCTTTATATATTACTTAAGGTCCCTTTGAATTCCCGATGTGGGATACATTATCCCTAATACCCCTCCTCGAGATGATGGCTCTTATCGGCCAGAAATCTCGGAACTTTTTTAAGACAGTTATACTCGGTCGAGCGAGTCAAATACGACTATTATACCTAGTCGAAAGGTTAAACACGACCTATATACCCAGTCGGAAGGGTTAATTTAATAATTAATTAGGAGTTTAGGGCTTTTAGGATCTGGGCTCTGATACCATGTTAGATTCGGGTTTATTATGGGCTTCCAACTTAAAACCAATTGGTGATAAGTGGATTGGCCCTAACCCTTTATATATTACTTAAGGTCCCTTTGAATTCCCGATGTGGGATACATTATCCCTAATACAAACATCAACAGCTACGCTACTATGCTTCAAGAGTCTCCACTTAGCTTCCGTGTAACGCAAGTATCCGCTGAGTATGTTAATGGAGAGATGACGATATTCGCAACTATGGTGTTGCCTCATAACACAACCGTTGTGAATCACTTATGGCAAGACGGTCCGTTGAAGGGAGGAGATAGACTTGAGATGCACGCAAAGAGTGGAGTTCATCTCAAATCCATGTCTACTTTGGACTTGCTTTCCGGACAAGTCACAGAGACAAAATCATCTGTTAATGGAAACATGTTGTTGGTCAAGCGAATCCATGGATTAGTCAACACAGTGAGCTGGGGGATTCTCATGCCTATTGGAGTTATGGCAGCAAGATACATGAAGACCTACGAAACATTAGATCCCACATGGTTCTATGTACACGTTATTTGTCAGCTCACTGGCTATTTAGCCGGTCTACTCGGAGGCCTTGGAGCAGCGACATACATGGCAAGGCATACCGGGATGAGAAGTAGGCCAGTGGCAGACCCAGCCCAAATTTTAAGAGTTGTCAACAATTGGACTTTTGCCCAGTATGAAAATAATTTTAAAAAAATCAATAATAATTGGATAAAATTCAATATTTTCGTAAGATAAATTAGAAAATATGATATTTTACTTTAATATATAACCTCATCATGCAATGACAAGTGATGAAAATTAAAAAGGTATGAGACTTATTGTTCCCCGTTTCTACAAAAATTATAGATTTTATAGGGATTGTTAATCCGCTTAATTAGGTGGAAAATGAAGTTTATTAAATTACTCATTAAAATATTAGAAAATACCCATTTACCATGAAAATATTAAAATACATTAATATAAATTTATAATGTGATTAGGTATTCTTTTAATCAACAAAAAGACTTTAAATTTCAGTATATAGCATTTATCAGAAAATTCGATCTTTTGTATGGGTTAACCACATATTTCTAAATATATTATAAAATTCGGTATTTTTCTTTTAATTCATATATGCATCCAACACAGATATAAGATGAATATCAAGGATGCCTTACACCTTTTTGTCCTAATTTCTCTAGAATATAGAGATTTCATATGGTTTATTTCTTTGATTTACGTGGTATATGAAGCTTTATTAAATTACTCACTGGAAAATTATAAATTATCCCATGCACCATGAAAATAAATTTAGGATACATTAGTATAATTTTAAATGTGGTTAGATATTTTAAACAACACTAAATAGGTTACACTTAATTAAGTACAAATAGCATCTATCGGAAAAAAAATGATTTTTTCGAATAAATTAGAAAATCTGAATTTTTGTATTTATTCAAAGATGCATTCAACACTGATATATGATGAATATTAAAGAGTTTTGATACCTTAATTTTTTTTTATTTCAATAGAAAATATAGATTTTAGGGTTTAGTTCATTGATTTTGGTGGTATATAGAGTTTTTTAGAATTCCTTCGTTGAAAATTAAGACTGATGTCCATGTACCATGAACGTAATTTTAATACATTTATAAGAAATTTGGAATGTGGTTAAATATTTTTAAACAATTCTAAAGCGGTCTATATATAACTTTATCGGAAAACTAGATCCTTTTGTAGGGGTTAACCAACATATTTTAAGATAAATTAGAAAATATGGTATATTTGTTTTAATGAATTGCTGCATCATGAAATGACATAGTATGGAGAACAAATATGGTTGAGACTTTAGGTGTTCCCGTTTAATAGAGTTTTTATAGAGGTTAATTCACTTATTAGTTGGTATATGAAGTTTATATAAATTACTTGTTGAAAAATTACAAATGATGCCCATGTTCCATGAGAATAGTTTTAGCATACATATATATAAATTTTAAATGTGGTTAGGTATTTTTAAACAACACTAAAGAGACTAAATAGTATATATAGTCTTTATCGAAAAATTCAATTTTTTTGTAGGGGTTAACTCACATATTTTAAGATAAATTATAAAATATGGAATTTTTGTTTTAACGCATAGATGCATCATGCACTGGCATAGTATAAAGATTAAAGAATTTTGAGACCTTATGTGTTCTCATTTCTCTAAAAAATATAAATTTTATAGGGATTTGTACACTAATTAGATCGTATATGAATTTTGAAAAAAATTATTAGTTGGAAAATTAGAAATGATACCCATTTACCATGAAAATATGTTTAAAGTAAATTAATATGCATATTAGAGTGTGTTTAGTTATTTTTAAAAATATTAATGAGGCTAAACATTATTATATATAATATTTATTGGAAAAAACCCAATCTTTTGGTAAGATAAATTAGAAAATATGGTATTTTGTTTTAATGCATAACTTCATCATGCAATGACATGTGATGAAAATTAAAGATGTACGAGACCTTATTGTTCCCTGTTTCTCCAGAAATTATAGATTTTATAAGGGTTGTTAGTCTACTGAATTTGGTGGAATATGAAATTTTATTAAATTACTCGTTAAAATATTAGAAACAGTGCCATGTACCATGAAAATATTAAAATACATTAATAAAAATTAATCAAGTGATTAGGTATTTTTTAATCAACAAAAATAGTATAAACTTCAGTATATAGTATTTATCTGAAAACTCGACTTTTTGTAGGGGTTAACCGACATATTTTAAAATAAATTATAAAATTTGCTACTTTTCTTTTAATGCATAGATTCATCCAGCACAAATATAGGATGAAGATCAAGGATGTCTGACACATTTGTTGTCCATATTTCTCTAGAATATAGAGATTTCATAGGGTTTAGTTCTTTGATTTACATGGTATATGAAGCTTTATTAAATTACTCATTGGAAAATTATAACTTATGCCCATGTACCATGGAAATAAATTTAAGATACATTAGTATAAATTTTAAATGTGGTTAGATATTTTAAACAACACTAAAGATGTTACACTTAAGTACAAATAGCATCTATCAGAAAAATTGATTTTTTCGTAGGGGCTAACCCACAGATTTCAAAATAAATTAGAAAATATGAATTTTTTATATTTATTCATAGATGCATCCAACATTGATATAGGATGAACAAAAGAGTTTTTATACCTTAATTTTCCAAAATTATTTAGAAAATATTGATTTTATAAGGTTTAGTTCAAAGATTTTTGTGGTATACGGAGTTTTTTTAAATCTCTTGGTTGAAAATTAAGACTGATGCCCATGTACTATCAACATAAGTTTGAAAAAATAATATTAATTTGTAATATGGTTAAGTACTTTTAAACAAATCTAAAGAAGCCTATATATAATTTTATCGGAAAACTTGATATTTTCGTAGGGATTAACCCACATATTTAAAATAAATTAGAAAATATTGTATTTTGTTTTAAGAATTTATGCATCCTGCAGTGACATAGTATGGAGAACAAAGAGGATTGAGACCTTAGGTAATCTCGTTTCTCCATAAAATAGAGTTATTATAGGGGTTATTCCGCTTATTAGGTGGAATCTGAAGATTATATATATATATATATATATATATATATATATATTACTCTTTAGAAAATTAAAAATGATGCCAATGTTCCATGAGAATAGTTTTAGCATACATATACATAAATTTGGAGGGTGGTTATGTATTTTTAAACAACACTAAGAAGCTAAATAGTATAAATATTTTTTATTGAAAAGGTCAATTTTTCGTAGGGGTTAACCCACATATTTCAAGATAAATTAGAAAATATGGATTTTTGTTTAAATGCATAGATGCATCATGCACTGGCATAATATAAATATTAAAAAAGTTTGAGACCTTAGGTGTTCTTATTTCTCTAGAAAATAGAGATTTTATAGGGGTTAGTACACTAATTAGATCGTATATAAAGTTTTAAAAAATGATTCGTTGGAAAATTAGAAATGATGTCTATTTACCATGAAAATATGTTTATCGTACATTAATATGCACTAGGGTGTAGTTAGTTATTTAAAACAATATTAATGAGGCTAAACGTTAGTATATAACATTTATTGGAAAAAAAATCAATTTTTTCCTAAGATAAATTAGAAAATATGATATTTTATTTTAATGCATAACTTCATCATGCAATGATAAGTGATGAAAATTAAAGAGGTATGAGACATTATTGTTCCCGTTCTACAAAAGTTATAGGTTTTATAGGGATCGTTAGTCCATTTAATTAGGTGGAAAATGAAGTTATTAAATTACACATTAAAATATTAGAAAAATACCCATTTACCATGAAAGTATTAAAATATATTAATATAAATTTATAATGTGATTAGGTATTTTCTTAATCAACAAAAAGAGTTTAAACTGCAGTATATAGCATTTATCGGAAAACTCAATCTTTTTGTAGGGGTTAACCCACCAATTTCTAGATAAATTATAAAATTTGGTACTTTTCTTTTAATGCATAGATGCACCCAGCACATATATAGGATCAATATCGAGAATGTCCGACACATTTGTTCTCCCAATTTCTCCAGAAAATAGAGATTTCATAGAGTTTAGTTCTTTGACTTACGTGGTATATGAAGCTTTATTAAATTACTCATTGAAAAGTTATAACTTATGCCCATGTACCATGAAAAGAATGGATACATTAGTATAAATTTTAAATGTTGTTAGATATTTTAAACAACACTAAATTAGTTACACTTAAGTACAAATAGCATCTACTAGAAAATTTTGACTATTCATATGGGTTAACCCACAGATTTCAAAATAAATTTGAAAGTATGGAATGTTTGTATTTATTCATAGTTTCATCCAACATTATTATAGGATGAATATTAAAGAGTTTTTATACCTTAATTGTCCAAAATTCTCTAAAAATATATATATTTTATTGGGTTTTTGTTCATTGATTTTTGTGGTATATGGAACTTTTTTAAATTTCTCTATTGAAAATTAAGACTGATGCCCATGTAACATCAACATAAGTTTGATATAATAATATTAATTTGGAAAGTGTTTTTAAACAAATCTAAAGAGGCCTATATATAATTTTATCGGAAAACTCGATCTTTTTGTAGGTGTTAACCCACATATTTCAAAATAAATTAGAAAATATGATATTTTTGTTTTAATGAATTTCTGATCATGCAATGACATAGTATTGAGACCAAAGAGGATTGAGACTTTCGGTGTTCCCGTTTCTCCATAAAATAATTTTTATAGGGGTTCTCCACTTATTAGTTGGTATATGGTTTATATAAATTACTCATTGAAAAATTAGAAATGATGTTCATGTACCATATAAATAAGTTTATCATACATATATATTTATATATATATATGTATATATATATATGTATATATATATATGTATATATTGGAGTGTGGTTAGGTGTTTTTAAACAACAATTAAGAGGCTAAATAGTATAAATAGTATTTATCGAAAATTTTAATCATTTTTCATAGGGGTTAACCCACATATTTTAATTCATAGATGCATCATGCACTGGCATAGTATTAAGCTTAAAAAAATTTGAGACCTTAGGTGTTCTCATTTCTCTAGAAAATAGAGATTTTATAGGAGTTAATACTCTAATTAGATTGTATATGAAGTTTAAAAAGATATTTGTTGGAAAATTAGAAAAGATTCTCATTTACCATGAAAATATGCTTAGCATACATTAATATGCATTACAGTGTGGTTAGTTATTTTAAAAATATTAATGAGTCTAAACGATAGTATATATAACCTTTATTGGGAAAAAATTGATATTTTCGTAAGATAAATTAGAACATATGGTATTTTGTTTTAATGCATAACTTCATCATACAATGACAAGTGATAAAAACTAAATAGGTATGAGACCTTATTGTTCCCAATTTCTCCATAAATTATAGATTTTATAGGGATTGTTAGTCCATTTAATTACGGGGAAAATGAAGTTTTATTACATTACGCATTAAAATATTAAAAAATATTGATATACCATGAAAATATTAAAATAAATTAATAAAAATTAATAATGTGATTAGGTATTTTTAATCGAGAAAAAGATTTTAACTTCAATATATATCATTTATCGGAAAACTCGATCTTTTTGTAAGGGTTAACCCACATATTTCTAGATAAATTATAAATTTCGATACTTTTCTTTTAACGTAAAGATGCATCCAGCACAGATATAGGATGAAGATCAAGGATGAAGATCAAGGATGTTGAATATAGATTTCATATAGTTTAGTTCTTTGACTTACCTGGTATATGAAACTTTATTAAATTACTTCTTGGAAAATTATAACTTATGCCTAGGTACCATGAAAATAAATTTAGGATACATTAGTATAAATTTTAAATGTGGTTAAATATTTTTAACAACACTAAAGATGTTACACTTAAGTACGAATATCATCTATAAAAAATATCGATTTTTCGTAAGGAAAAAAATTGAATTTTTCTATAAAACTATCTAACCTTTCAATCTTTTTCACCGCCCCCACCGCTGACGGAGAGTTTCTGAACTCTCTTATACAGTAAGGTTATGATTAAGCCCAATAATATACAACGAAATAAATTTTGGACCTTTAATTTAGAACGAAATAAATTTGGGCCTTTTCTGATTGTTATGAAAATATAATTTCGCTAAAAGTACAAATCAATTCACAGTAAAATGCAAAAAGAAATGATTAACATAAAAATTTAACATGTGATTTTAAATTCACCTCGCACGTTTTAGTTTTATAAGTAGAGAAATTATAAGCTATGATTATCTGACTTTATAGCAAAGGCAGTTTGATTAGGACAGTTTATTTCCAACTTGAACAAACTGAACTACAAGTTGATCAATTTGAACAAGGAAACTCCTCTTTGGTCTATATTATGATGTGGGGATATGCATGCTAGACCACATCAAGTGCATTCACCTTGTTCATTAAAATTCCATCTGAACACTTAAAGACTATGTAACACATGCTATTGTCTAGTATGCAAATTGCAATGACCAATGAATGTGAGTTTCTTTTTGCGTCTCCTGTGCAGCGACTGTTTATAAGTCTATTGTCTTTGTCTTCAGCAACTTCGTTAAGTAGATTCCCAAGGGAGCTGATGGGTATCACACGGAGATGTGTTTTTTATTTATCATTGAAGACCTTATCATTTTTATTTTTTTGGTAATCATGTTAAATATATAGACCTTATCATTTAGTTATAACCTTACTAAATTATCCAAAAAAAACACTACAAGTTCCTCAACTTTGTCCTCCGGTTTATTGTTGATTTTATTTTATGTAATATATTTTTTTAGCAGAACTTGTTAGAAATTTTTATGTAATATCATAAAGATAAACTCATCTAACAATGAGTATTAGAATATTCGCTTTAAGAGAACATTATACTCGTATCTATAGTTATTTTAGTTATAAAAGATTGTTTCTCAAAAAAAAAGTTATAAAAGATTATTGGTGTCTTATATTTAGCCGAAATCTAGTATATTCATCATAGCTTTCTTTTTTTTTTATTCATCATAGCTTTCATTCACATATTGGTTAGAAGATGAAATTAAATGATCCACCGAGGCGACAACTTATACCGACATGAGTTTGATCATGTGAATTCGAACATAGTTGAGTCAACCCACGGCTTTTAAAACATGGTATGGCTTTTTAAGTGTTTCATGAAATTCGGTTTAAAGCCGTGCATGTACATCTACTCAATTATATCCAGAAAAGAACGTTAACGTTTCTTTTAAAAAAAATTTATCATCCATACAGAAAAAAAAATCCAATTATATATAACTCACACGAACGAATCTACCTAGCAACCTAGTCCACACAACTTGCACCATAGAAGTTTTTAACAGAAATAGTAATAGATTGTTGGGACCAAGTATTTTTATCCAGTGTTTGTTTATATATATATGGCTGCAAATAAAACTTACCTTTGCTTGGCTGATGGCTTTCTATAGCTTCGAATCGACGCAATTACAAACTTGTCTCTTTCTTGGATAAAAAAGTAAATGAGGCTCAGAGACTTTTAAGTAAAACGTCGTCTCCTTTCGGTGGATGCTCTTAGCTCATAAATGCCCCCACAATATCCCAACTTGTAGGTTGCAATCTAACCTAATGTTTTCAAGTATCCATCATATCATCATAATATGTTCATTATCGTTAGATCGGTAGGGATGTAATACAACTTTCAACGAACAAAATTATGCGATACGGGGTTGAAACTTAGCTAATGTGAAAACTAAAGTGATAAGGATTCGAAAATTAATGTCAGCAGAATTTAGTGGACCAATATTTGTGGTCCATATACACAACTAGACACGATGGCCCCCAAAGTATTATCACATTTTTTTTTTTGATCAAGTATTATCACATTTCTTTGTTAATTAATTTTTGTACACAACGAAAAATCATATTTATATATAGATATATACCCTCGGTTTACAAATTTATGTAAAATTACAAGAACGTACATTTTACTAGTCAACATGTGAATTAAATGCAGTGTGGAAAATGTTTTCATCTCGGTTGTAACTAGACTCTGACAGAATTGAATTCAGATAAATAAACTCTTTCATATTTTTTTACTAGATGATGAACTTATAAAACCGTAGTTCAAAAATATGCAGAGCTCTAATTATGGAAATTAAAAAACAAAAATTCCAGTACGTACTATTTGGCTATGGTGTGTGACGAAAACACCCTTAATCATTGGTCCAGACTCAAAAGAGTGTTTCAGATAAGGTACAGATCAGAATCCACCACTAGAAATCGAGCAATAGATCTCTCACCTCCACAGAGCATGATCCCAAGAGGTGGTGGGGTCTCCTCATTAACAATCAACTCGTTGTCTGAAAGCTCGCAACGTGTCGCACATCCTGATTGGGTTTCAGTACTATTGCCCCCACCGAATCATTATCTTTCACTCGCTCGCTAGCTACCTTAGCTGTATTCACTCTGCCTGATCTCTTTCCTCTCTTGTCGCTATCTGTCTGAACCTGGAACGAACCTTTGCCCCTCCTTTCTATCTCTATGCCCTCTTCTTCTGTTTCAACTCTCATTTCTCATTTTTCTGAAAATTTGTGACTCATCTAGAGAGATAAAAACCTAGAGAGCTAGGAGAGAGAGCCTTCTTCTCTTAGCTCTATTTTGTTACGTGTGAAGCAGAAAGCACGCTTATAGCTTATAGCTAAGAAGATCTTCTACATCATTCAGGGCTTCTAAATCTGGTAAGTACTTTAAAGGTTTTGGGGTTTGAGAGGTACTATATATGGAATTAGTTACTTTTTATGCCCTATTAAATCATTTTCTCCTGAATTGCTGGAGATGGGATTTTTTTTTTAATTTATAATTATTTTCCTAATCTTGGCTAATGATTAAACTGTTGAGATTTGGAATAATATTTCAAAGTTTGATGATTGCTTGCATCATCCTTTTTTTATGCTCGCTCCTACTCTAAAAGCTCATGTTAAACATTATCTTAATCAACTAGTGTATATATCTAATCATTAGTTTTTTATTCAGTTGAGAAAAGTAATTTATTATATTCTTATTTGGGTATCTTCTGTACAGATCTAACATGGAGCAACTGTTTTCTGATTGGAATTTTGAAGATAATTTTCACATGTCCTCTAATAAAAGATCAATCAGGTATGTATACAATCCAGAAATATCTTCTAACTAATACTTTACTTTTAAATTCTAATCATAATTACTTAAGTTGTATGTGATTAATATTCATGTTTTGGACAGACCAGAAGATGAACTAGTGGAGCTACTATGGAGAGATGGTCAAGTTGTGTTACAAAGCCAAGTTCGTAGAGAACCATCAGTCCAAATCCAAACCCACAAACATGACCAAACCCTACGAAAACCAAATAATACTTCCCTTGAGAACCAAGAAACAATACGAAAACTTAATGACAATGTCCAGGGAGATCAAGAAACCGTCTCATGGATCCAATACCCTCCTGAAGATGTAGTTGACCCGTTCGAATCCGAGTTTTCCTCCCACTTCTTCTCTTCAATCGATCACCTCGATGGTCCAAATCATCCCAAGAAGCCTCTGACTATCAAAGAAACAGCTAAGCCTGAGGCTACTAAAGCCATGGCTCCTCCTAAGTTTAGACCACCGGTTGTAAGCGTTGGACCGAGCCATTGTGGGAGCAACCAATCTACAAATGATCATCAGGTGACTCATCCACTGGTCTCTATGAGTGATAGAAGTAAGAACGTTGAAGAGAGACTTGACACTTCGTCTGGTGGCTCATCCGGTTGCAGCAAAGAAACTGAGAGTGGAAAAAGTGTAACCATTAGCCGTAAAAGAAAACATGCAACGGATACTGATCAAGAATCCATGTCTCAGTCTGATGTACGTTTGATGTCAACCGATGATCAAGCCATGGGTAACAAATCTAGCCAACGGTCAGGATCTACTAGAAGAAGCCGTGCAGCTGAAGTTCATAATCTCTCTGAAAGGGTATATACTTTTTACATTACATATTTAATCAGGAGAAATATAATAAAACACATTTATTTTGAAAAATAGTAAAAATAAAACAATTTTATTTTATATTTTGGTTTGGTTTAGTGGTTATGGTTTATGGCTTAGTATTTAGAAGATGGAATTAAGGTTTGAAGTATGGAAAATTTTCTCCTTGTTTATTATTTCTATGATAATTTTTTTTGTGTGTTACCTTTCCCTTTAATTATTGTTTGTTTTAGCAACACCTATGTTTATTTTAAGGTGTAATTGATATTTAAAGTTTTATAGTCTGCTTAATTTTGTGATCATTGTTTATTATAGAGAAGAAGAGATCGGATCAATGAGAGAATGAAAGCTCTTCAAGAACTTATACCTCATTGCAGTAAAGTAAGTTCCCATTAATAGAAAAGAGATCAAAGATAAGTAATGACTAAAGATGGAGACTGATTAATTAATTATATGTTCATCAATATTGTAGACAGATAAAGCGTCAATTTTGGATGAAGCAATCGATTACTTGAAAACACTTCAAATGCAACTCCAAGTGATGTGGATGGGAAGTGGAATGGCTGCAGCGGCTGCAGCAGCAGCTACTCCAATGATGTTTCCTGGTGTACAATCATCTCAGTACATGAATCAGATGGCTATGCAGAGTCAAATGCAAATGCCTCAGTTTCCGGTTATGAACCGGCCCGCTGCTCAGAACCATCCCGGTTTAGTATGTCAAAACCCGGCTGTACAGTTTCAGATGCAAGCACAGAACCAAATGTTGTCGGAGCAGCTTGCTAGGTACATGGGTGGGTTTCCACCCATGCCGGCAGCGACTCAGGTTAGTGCAAAGTTTTAAGAAGAAGTATTGATGTTTTTTTTTAATTAAAAAAAATGTTGAATATCTGATGTGTTATGTTGAAACTACATGCAGACACAAACAGTGCAACAACCAATGGACATGATGAGATTTGGGTCTACGGTGGGACAGCAAAGTCAACTGTCGACACCGGTTACCACCGACAGTCTTCGTATGGGTAAAACTGGCTGACGTGGAAAAATCGATTGTTTCTGATATTATCTATTTTTGGAGGCATAAACATGAAACTTAAGAAATGTATTATACGGTTCTACTAAGGTGGTACAGTCAAAGACTTCTAATAATTTAAGTGTTGAGAAGAAAAAGAATGTCATGTATCATCCATTTTTATATTTGGATGCATCCATTTTTATATGTGGATGAGTGATAGGTATCGTCATTATTAAGATGATTATGTGATTCTTTCCTCTTATAGATTGATATATGAGCTGAAACTCAAAGGCTTCAATTGAAAACAAATTTAAGAGGCTGAGTTGGGCCTAGAAAGATACTCTAATGGGCCTTTGTTTATATTCTACAAGATTATAATAAAAATGTAAACGCGAGAAAATAAATCGGAAAACGCTTAACGCAACTTGCGTAACGCCTCCATTTTTGCGTCTAAATAAAAAAAATGGTTAAAAACGTTTATACTTTGGCAAGAAAAAAAGATTTAAAGGTTTATAAATGCTCCAGAAATACGAAAAAGAAAGTAAAAGAAAAAAATATCATAACTTTGAAATTTTAATTTGAAAGGATAAGAGAAGAATAGCTCTCTTCTTCCTCTTTACAGAGGAGAAAGCTACGAACTTTAGATGTCACAGACTGTAATTTTCAAGCCGTTCGTCTCAGTCCCTTCAAGTAATCACAGGTTTCCTCTTCTCTCATTGTCCACTTCCTTTACCTGTCTCGAACAACTCTCACTTTGGTTAGGTTCTGTACTTGCCTCTGTTCTAGACTCTGTTTCGTCTTTAGTAGCTCTATAGAAAAAGAAGCCGCCTTTACGAGTTTCTGTGAAAACCAGTGATGGGTTTCGTTTAATTTGATCGATTGTGTAAAGCTTAAGCTGTAAAGGGTTTATCTTTTTTACTGAAAGTCTCTATGTGTTTGGTTAGGTTCTTGACACTCTGTTCTAGACTCTGTTTCGTCTTTCATTGAAAAAGGAACAGCCTTTACGAATCTATGAGAAAAAAAGTTAATGGGTTTCGTTTAATTCAATTGATTGTGTAAGCTTAAGCTGTAAAGGGTTTCTCTTTTAACTGAAAGTCTCTATGTGTTTATCTTTGTGTCAGCGAAAGGAAACTACAGAACAATGTTATCAATGTTGGTGTTAAGATCCAAAACCGGTTCAGAGTTGTATGTATGGGGATGCTTGCCCCAAGGAAGTTTCTGCAAAAGAGGAGGAAGATAGAGGTTTTCAAAGATGCAGCAGACGAGGTTGATCAGAAGAGATGGAGAGGGCTAATGTTAGAGATTGAATCTAGTGGTTCTGCAGTTTCTGTCCTTAGGCAGTACAAAACTGACGGTGACCAAGGTCTTCCTAGAGACCTTGTTTTGGGTACTTTGGTTAGGTTCAAGCAGCTAAAGAAATGGAACCTCGTTAGTGAGGTATGGAGAATGAATGAATGAGAGTGAAAAACATAACTGATTTTAGATTCTTTCAGTGAATGAAGTTAGTCTTGAATCTTGGTAGAGAGATATTAGATGAGACATGTTAATCTAGTGTTGAGGATTTTAATATTGGTGCTACTAAAAAGCTGTGTTCGTTTGTTATTTTAGACCTGAAGAGTTTCTCTTAAGACATGAATAAATAACTGTGCTTACCAATGTTCAAAAAATCGCTTGGCGCTAGTTAGGCAGATTTGCCTGACTAGACCAATTTTTAGAAAACTGGTGCTTACTCTCAGCAGTGTTAAGACTATTGCAAGCTATTAGTTTTAACAGGGAAGTTATCTACTTGTATCTGATATTTTGTTTCTTTTTGATTTCCAGATTCTTGAATGGCTTAGATACCAGAACTGGTGGAACTTCAGTGAAATGGACTTTCTGATGCTCATCACAGCTTATGGGAAGCTAGGTAACTTCAACGGAGCCGAAAGAGTTTTAAGCGTACTAAGCAAGATGGGATCAAGTCCAAACGTGATTTCCTACACCGCGCTCATGGAATCTTACGGTAGAGGAGGCAAATGCAACAACGCTGAAGCCATATTCAGGAGGATGCAGTCCTCAGGACCAGAGCCTTCTGCTGTAACTTATCAGATCATACTCAAGACTTTTGTAGAAGGGAACAAGTTTAAAGAAGCTGAAGAGGTTTTCGAGACTCTTTTAGATGAGAAGATATCGCCGTTGAAGCCGGATCAGAAGATGTATCACATGATGATATACATGTACAAGAAGGCTGGAAACTATGAGAAAGCTAGAAAAGTATTTGCTTCAATGACTGAGAAAGGAGTTCCACAGTCTACTGTTACTTACAATAGTCTTATGTCCTTTGAAACTAACTACAAAGAAGTTTCTAAGATCTATGACCAGGTGATGTGAATGATCTTTTCTTGTAAGTATTGTGGCCTGTGATAATAGTGATCTAATCCTTTTGAGTGAATTTTTAACTTTGCAGATGCAAAGATCAGGTATTCAACCTGATGTTGTAAGTTATGCTTTACTTATTAAAGCATATGGAAGAGCAAGAAGAGAGGAAGAAGCTTTATCTGTTTTTGAAGAGATGCTTGATGCTGGTGTAAGGTCAGTTTTTTTTCAGCTTCCAACAACCGTTTCTTGCTGAAGCTTCTACGGATGGTCTCTCTTCTAGATATATAATTGTCTTTTGTTATTGTTTATCAGGCCAACGCATAAAGCTTATAACATTTTGCTTGATGCATTTGCTATTTCTGGAATGGTGGAGCAAGCAAAGACTGTTTTTAAAAGCATGCGACGGGACAGGTAAAGAAGTAGTTATATCATATGAACTAGGCATGCTGGGTTCGGGTAGTTCGGTTCAACATAAATCTTACCGAATTAATCCGAAATAAAGTTTGGTTCAGTATTCGATTAGTTTGGTGTTTGAAACTCTTATGAAAGTTTTTGATTTTGGTTATATTTTGGTTAAAATATAGGAATAAGTTTGGTTAAATTTGGTTAATTCAGTTCGCTTGTTTGAAATTTGGTTAGTTCGGATCATGTTTTTGGTATAGTTTGGTTGTAATCTTTTAAAAGAAAACCGAAGTAACCGATTTCCGAACCGAACCGAAGCAAAAACTTAACTTACCAAACTAACCTAAAGTTTCGGTTCAAAGTCCCAGCCTTAACTGTGTTACTTCTACATTTTAGATTGGTAACAGAACATAATCTTCTTGCAGATTTTATCCGGATCTCTGCTCTTACACAACTATGTTATCAGCATATGTAAACGCTTCAGACATGGAGGGTGCTGAGAAATTCTTCAAGAGGATAAAAGTAGATGGTTTTGAACCAAACATAGTCACCTATGGGACAATGATAAAAGGTTATGCAAAAGCAAACGATCTTGATAAAGTTATGGAGGTCTACGAGAAAATGAGGTTAAGTGGCATCAAAGCGAATCAAACCATCTTAACAACTATCATGGATGCGTCTGGGAGGTGTAAGGATTTCGGGAGCGCTCTTAGTTGGTACAAGGAGATGGAGAGTTGTGGAGTACCACCTGATCAGAAAGCTAAGAATGTGCTTTTATCATTGGCTTCAAGTCAAGATGAGCTGGAGGAAGCTAAGGAAGTTACTGGTCTTCTAGATGAGAAGACAACGAGCCGTGCTGGTGTCTATGGAACTAAAGATGATGATGATGAAGACAATTATATCACTAGTAGTGATGAGGATGAAGATGATGATGATGATGAATATGAAGAAGATGATGATGATGTTGATGGTGCAAGAGAAGCTGTGTTGTGTGATGAAGCACAAGAAGGGTCTTTGGCTTATGTTGGCTCACAGACAGAAGAACTTGTGGAGTTGTGAAAACTACTATATGTTTTGTAATATCATCAAATGCGATTTTGCAGAAGAGGACTTAGTAGGTTATCCATTACTTATGTCTGTAGTTTACGAAATGAAATATGTTACTCAATCCTAAGAAACACAAAGGTTATCTTAGACTCTTTTGGTAGAGATACCTCTTGACTCTTATTTGCATAAGTTTTTTTAACCTATGAGCTGCAATGAAATATCTACTAAATCTTATGATATGTATAAATATAAACAAAGAGAAAGAAAGATTGAGCAAGATCATACCTCAAGACCAAGATTGGTTTTGAAGCCAAAGACAGAGCCAATAAGAAGACCAATGACAAACTAAGTAACAAGATTCACATAATGACACAATCCACTTCCAGAGCAGTAACTTGAGAAGCAAGCTTCCGCAACAGTTGCTTCCTGAATTTTTCATGGTTTAGTTCTCTAAAAAAAGCCAGTCGATGCACTCATTTGATACCTATTTTTCAGCTGCATTTTTTTGCATTTCTTCATCATTTTTTCCTTTGTCTTTTTATCATCCAAGAGACCAAAACCCTTTCATTTTATTTATCATTTATGTTTCAAATTTCTTTCTCTTGTTATCTGATTTAAATCGTTCTTCAGGGTGTATATAGATATTAAGGTCAGTCATTTCGATTGTAATAAAATGGTTATTTTAACTCTTATTTTTTCTCGTCTTTTATTCACACGATAACTATAATAAAATTGTCATATTATCTCTTATTAACCTCCAGGTTTCTAAACAACCTTTGTTTTTTTGGGGTGTTATGATTAAGATTAAGTGCGTCGAATTAAGTGTTAGCGTAAACCGATGGTGGTTTAAGGAAGTTAAACGAATCAACACTTTAAAATTTAGTGTAGAATAACTTGGAGGCGGTAATTATGAAAAAAAATTGAGACTAACATAGGTATAAATATGTTTTTGCTTAAATTATTAGTATGTGATATTTATATGATGGTTGTACTTCTAAATCGTCATATATTTAAATGATTTTATTAGACCTTTAATTTAACAATCATTAGAATATATCAAAGAGAAAATTGATGATTGTTAAGAATGCTAGTATTTTCGATAACTATCTCCATTTCTTCTCTTTTTTTTTTATTTGATATGCCAATAACTAAAAACTTTGAAGTTTTGATTATCCTTTTTGCCTTTTATTAATATTGAAATGTCTATACAGTTATGGAGAAATGACTTTTTCGTTTCTATTAACGAATGACTAGGTTTTAACCCGCGCTTAAAAGCGCGGAAATTTTTATGATTAAAAAATTATATAATTGGGTTTTTATCATAATTTAAAGAATGTTTTGATATAAAATCATTTCATCAAAATTTGTGGTGATGATTGTTTTTCATTAGTTTATAGTTTCAATTTTTATTTTTAGATTTTGTTTTAGATTTTGATTTTTTGGGTTTTAGTTTTTAAGTTTCTATTTTTGATTTCAGCTTTTGGTTTGAATTTTTAATTTTTAGATCCGATGAGTTAGTTTGAACTGATATTATCAACAAACAAATCCCAAATAATCGAACATCTAATTTAAAACTGAAAAGATGACAAAAGTTTTTTTTTTTTTAATTGCAATATTTTATTTTGTAAATAAAGAAAAGCAAAAAATATAACCTGCGTTTTCAACTTTTGGTTTTAGATTTTAGTTTTTATGTTTAGTTTTTGGTTTTGCTTTACATATTTTTTTAAATCAGTAAATTATTTAAGAAAAAGAAAATAATATATTATTTAAAATTTATCAAAAAAAAGGATTGTTATTTAAAATAAAATACATTATCATGTTTTAAGTACATTTTTTAAATAAATGATTAATAATAGACAATTTTGTTTTGTTAAAAATCTTAAATACCTTTTGGGCCTGAAAAATTTTTTTGATCCATTAAGGTGGAAAGTTTATTCAATGTTTTTTGGAGTTTTTCCTTAATATTAAGCTCAAAAACCAAATCATATAATTTATTCTAAAAACAAAAATAAGCCCAAGACTATATCCCATAAATAACCACCGGTTTAATTTAAGTAATACGGTTTAATTAACTATATGACTTGTATTATTTGTAACATTCTAGAAATGTTTCAAATTTAAATGACAACTTGTATTAGTAGATAAAAAGAATGACTCTATTTTAATAGAGTAGATAACAAAAGCGTTAGGTGCCAATGACACTTCTAAAACCTTCATTTTCGTGCTTTCAGCGAATCAAATCAATCAATTTAAGTATTTTTTTGTAACAAGGCTTTCAAAGATCAATTTTAGTCCTTTTTCTTTTCATTTTTTTCATCATCAATCAATTTTAGTCACTGAATCGAATTCATTAGTCTGCATTAGTTTATAAAGCTTTTTCTAGTTTTACTGATTTGATAACCAAACTGCAGCTTTACAAGGGAAGATAGCGACATAATTAGTATTATATGTAATTTTTTTGGAGAATAAAAACAACAATAGTATTACATATACGACAGTAATATATCAAAGAACACGACCAATTCCGTGAAAATGATTGTAACATTTGCAGTTGCAGCTAACTTAATTTGTATGTAGAAAAACTGGACTAAACTATATATTAAGATTCGAGTGTAAATCTGACGCTATGTTTGAGTTAAATAAGGTTGAATGATTTTCTTCCTATATATTTTCCCCAACAAAAAACTTTTTCTTGATTTCCCACATGGTTTTTAGACAAGCAACCAACCAATATGAAAATCTAATTGCGCATAAAAAAATATGAAAATTTCTTCCGAGCTTTCCAAGTTAAAAATCTTGATCTAACATTCCAACTTCTACTTCTGTAAAAAAGATCAAACCCATATTATTAATTATTAAGTCATTTGTTTCTTGAATTTATGTAACTTTGAACCAAAAGCTGGCCAACCTTACGGGTGTACAGTCATGCATATATACAAACTAAATCAATTGTATATGTGATGAATTGAGAGCAACATGCAATGGTTATGTTGCAAGTTGCAACCGAGTTTAAATAGCTAAGCAAGCAATTTTTGTTTTGAATAAATGTAAAATTATATTCAATCAAAAGACAGTGTTACATCTAGTACTTCTGTAGCCAAGCACGCATTTTGAAGTGAAGAGCAGATGTCTGAAGACCAAATACTATATCCAACGTACCCACTAAAGCTCTAAAGTCCAACTTTTCCTTTTGCTTAAATCGGAAAAACTATTAATCCTATATATCAATATACAGCAACATGAAAACATGGCAATCATGTTATTTTTCTTTTGTATCTTTTTTTTTTTTTTGCTTAAATTTCTTTTGTATCTTAAGATACATATTGTTAATATAATAGAAACCACGTAAACTAAGCATTTGAGCAATATTTTCGGAAAATTGTATAATTATATAAGAAAGAATATGTTTATGTATATAAATATATATACGACGGCTTTCACAAATATAATACGAATTAAACAAGACATGGACGAGACTAGAGTATATATGTATATCAGCCTACATGGTATATATATATAACAGAAGAATTAACTAAAAAAACCAACCAACAGTTTCCTATTGTGGGTCTATCACGAATAGCGTTTCGCCGAAAAGGCCAAAAAGATAACGAAAGGGATAGTCTATCAGTATTTTGATGGAATGTCATTTACAACATAGCCCCTATCTTTCTTCAACTAACAACTAAATAATGTATTAGGATTATATTTTCTTACAAAATCCTCATATTAACTATAATAATGACTTCTTAATCTGAGAAGATTTCTGTTGAATATCAATGCCGACACGCTAAGAAAATCAGAGGGATAACTATTAAAAACCCAATTCATGCGAACATGATTATTTATGTATACTGTTTGGGAAGTTAATTAGTATTAATCTGGTAAGTCAAACAATTTAGGTGTATTTGAAATTTTGGATAATTTAGGATTTAGGACCCAAAACGATTGTCTTATTTTTTTACAGATGAACGATAATTCATGGATAAGATGTGTGTGCAGCAGTATAACCTTGATCCTGGGGTCTCTCCCTTTTTATTTTGTTTGTTGAAGTTTTAGGGCTTGTCTTCTTAATGGAATTTCCAGCTACAACGATACTGTGATTCATTTGAAATTTATTGACTAAATTTATATAATGCAAAAAACGATCACTAATCTTGAATAAATCGATGACAATATATAAGAGCATTGATGTGTTTAGTCTTTAGTGGCATGCATGTTTTCCAGCTCAGATTTCAACTCAGAGACAAAGACATCTTCAGTGCCCAAGTTGTAGACTTCTTGTTTCACTGATCAACTTCATATATAGAGAAAGATTTTGTATTTACGTATTTGTCTATATTTCTGTCAAATTGAATATGAGAATATGTTTACTTTGTTCCTCCATATAAGATAAAATAATAAGTATCTTCCAGTATCTTGGTAGTACTGACAATTTAAGGAAACAAATTGATACTAGGTTCACCTTTGCAAATATCTTCCAGTATCTGTCACCCACATGATATAATTTCGAATCACTTTAGGTTTCCATAGCTATGTGACTTCTGTCTAATACGTGCCTATTGTTCAAGTTGTTTTATGATTCTGATCATACTTTCACTCAAAATGTACTGAAATTTTAATATGCAATTCCAAAGTAAGCATTTCAAGCATAACCCAAGTATATAGACTTCAAGCATTTCTCAAAATCTTTAGTTCAATACACAACAATTATAAATTGTATGTATCAAGTTCTTTGGACGAATCCTTAATAATTCTTGGTCGTTATAGATTTTTTTTTTTTTTTTTGAACACCACTTCTTTGTTATAATTATCATATAAATGCTGAGGACGACAAATTATCTTTGAGTAATTGATATTTAGTTGCGGCTTTAATTTGTATCCCGCGGGTCTAACTCGGGCGAATAGAGTGACGACGAAAAGTGACGTGCGTTGAGCCATTAAATCTCTTAAGAGTTTCGAGAAAATGATACCCATCTTATTAACTCTAATTTAATTTTCCATGTGCGTTAGGTGGAATCATTTATACATGCAGATATCATGCAATGCAATGGTTAATTGGTTTACTTTAATCAATAATACTTAGGTTATTTTGATACGAACAATCAAACACATAAACTCAATGTATACTACTATGTACGTTCTTTCAAATGGACATTTAGTTGGTATGAAAATTTGGTCCCATTTAAGGTTATACTGAAATATTAGAGGCTCATATATAGTTATGGAGTCTTGGAGATGTTGTATTTTATACGTAATTACTGCATCCATATGTACATCAATACATACGTTATTTATTGTTTGATTCTGACATTAGGTGAAAGTGTCATACTATATTGCTATGCCTCGCTATGCATGGCTGAAAAAGTGATGCATGTATCTATTACCATTAGAGCACCAGTAGTGGCTTAAGAAGAACTTTTAGAGAAAAAATAATTAAATAATCAGCGGATCCTACAAAAGGTTAATGATTAATCTTTAAAAGTCTTTAAATAAAAACCGGTCATTAGCGAATCCTTGCACTATTTGCGGGCCACCACAACATACATTGACCCGCATTTAGTTGGTATTTACTTTTTTTTATCTGAAAAATAATAATAATTAAAAAATCAAAATCTAAGGGCACCTTTATGGCAAGACAAAAGTGGGTTTCTTATGTATGGAGCCCACCAAAAAATTGAAAAACCGTGTACTATTGTTGCTAAATAAGAAACGTATTTGGAGAGTGTTTTGTACTGTAGGCGGACCCCACTGACACGTGGTGGTCCGCCATTAGTTGATGTTATTATTTTTCTTTTTTTTTAAGAAAAAAAAAAGAAAAAAGAAAATAAGAAACCCAAGTGGGGATTATGGGATAAAGATGCCCTAAAGACTCTTTCCTTTAAGTTTTGAGTCCTTGTCCTTTTTCTTTTGGTTGGTGTGGTCTTTGTAGGTGTTATCCTACCACCACTCTCATTTCTCTTTTGTTATCGGACGTTAAAAAAAAAAAATCAAATCCTAAGGATTCTTTAAGGATTCTTAGAATCGTTTTTGCGTTTCGTCCACAGCCACAAAACTAAACTATGTTTTATTTGCATATACATATAAACACCTTGCCTGATGCAATCTCATACACAATCATATATCATACTCAATAGGACTGCCGTCAATAAATCAAAAGGATTACATTAGGTTTACGTTACTATACGATTAATGTTTAGATGTGAAATAAGATTTTGTTACCGAAAAACAGAATAAGGTAGTGTATTATGTAAACCATTTAATGCTAAGAAACAAACAAATCGACCTTTCCAAAAAGCCATCAATTATTATCAGACAGGAAGGGATGGTGGCATGTCTTATATGTAAAAAAAGGTTTACAACTGTGTTTTGTAGGTTTACGTATTTCTATAAAAAAAGTGCTTATTCGTTTTGCTTTAGAATTGGTTGAAACTTAAGACTCACGCAGTAATAAGGAGGAAACATAAACCTGAGACAAGAAGGCCCATCAAAAATAGTCAAATCATGCCTAATAGATGAAAAAATCGATTTCTATTCATAAGCAAGCATGAAATAAAACTTACTAATTTATTATGGAATCTTAAGCCTATTTGATACTGAAAAATGTTTTTATACAAGCCTTTTACTTTGGCATCGTATCCAAACTATTTACATAGCGAGAAAAAAGAATCCTGAGAAAAATATTAAGAGTCATGCAGTATATATGGTTAAAACTTAAGAGCAATGCAGTAGTTATATGGTTCAAACTTAAAACTTAAGAGCTACTTTCCGGTCTCAAATAAACTGAAGAAACCTCATGCAGTAATATGGTTCAAAATGAAGTAACCTTTTAAGAAATGTTGTTACAAAATGCTATGGCTGATTACTTTTTTTTTCTCAATTAGTTTTCACAATTCTATCGCAACAGAACAAAACTTATTTTCTCTACGGACTAGCAAACCGTTAAGTAAACTTTAATTGTTTAAAAAAAAAAAGTAAACTAAAATACCAACATACCAAAGATAAGGAACAAACAAAGTGTTTTTGGTAGCCTAGTGGTAGTAAAACATGGTTATTTTGTTTTGATTTTAGTTCAGTTTCATAAACACAAAATCTAATATTTCAAATCGTAATTCAAATCTGAATGTGGACCTATAGAAAACTAGGACCAAAAATATATAATTTTCTTTCAAGCTGATACATCAAACGGGATAAATACATTTAAAAAGTCTCCTTATCGTTTACGAAATTGGTCCACTTCCTCTTCAAAAGGATCTTGGTACCATGACCTAGTACTAGTTTTTTCTTTTTTTTTGCTTAAATTTGGACCTAGTACTAGTTGATCATGAAATAATATCTATATATACATATTAGTAGGAAGCACTTCTCTACTAAAACACAAACCATCAAAAGTTGCACGTAGGTACGACATGGCAACTACGTCATCCTCGTTACCAAATCATAAGTTCCATAACAAAGTCTTGTTCGTTCTGACATTAAACCTCTTTTTTCTTCAAACTTTAGTGTTTGCAAATTCATCAAAATTCTCCAAATTCTCAAGACACACAAACTCCAAGTCATCATCATCAAGAACCACCAAACATTCAACTTCCAACAATGAGTTTCTCAACTCAGTCCAACTTAGCTTAGACCACGCTCTCTTAGCTCACTCTCTCGCCTTAAGCCTCACGCTCTCTCACCATACAGCTCAACAAGCCATCCTCGATCCTGTCAACGACTGTCTTGAGCTGCTAGACGATACAATCGACATGCTATCTCGCATCGTCACAAAACCTAAAGATCACGTCAATGATGACGTTCATACGTGGCTAAGCGCGGCGTTGACTAATCAAGAGACTTGTAAGCAAAGCCTAAGCGAGAAAACAAGCCTCAACAAAGACGGAATCACGATAGATTCCATCGCAAGAAACCTAACCGGTTTACTCACCAAATCGCTAGGCGTGTTCGTTTCCACGTCTAGACCTGAAACTGTTGGCCGTAAACTACTGTCCGGTCAAGATTTTCCGACGTGGGTTTCTTCCTCGGACCGGAGGCTTTTAGAGGCTTCGGTGGAAGAGCTGAGACCTCACGCGGTGGTGGCCGCAGACGGGAGTGGGACACACATGAGCGTAGCGGAAGCGTTGGCGTCTTTGGAGAAGGGGAGTAGTGGCAGAAGCGTAATTCATTTAACAGCTGGAACGTATAAAGAGAATCTCAATATTCCGAGCAAACAGAAGAACGTCATGCTTGTTGGTGACGGAAAGGGTAAAACAGTAGTTGTCGGAAGCAGAAGTAACCGAGGCGGTTATAATACTTACCAAACCGCCACTGTCGGTGAGATTTTCCTTTTAGTCATAAACTAATTGGATAATTTAATAACTATATACATTATTTTTTTGTCTGTAATATATTTTAAAAAATTTGACAAGACCTATATGCAAATTTTGTAGTTTTTATCTGTCTATTTATTTATAAACTGACCAAGCTTTGTATAAAAATTGTAGTTTTATCATTTTACGTGCTCTCATTAAACTAATTACTACGATTTAGATGATGTTATTTAAAAAGAAATTAGTTGATGTTGCAATTTTTAATGCAGAATTTATTAATTTGTTACGTATTTTGTATTTTTCTGTTTATTTATTTATTGGTTAAATAATAATAATTAGTAATGTTTTTATTTATAAAATCTTAAAATTAAATTTATAAATTTATGTGCCTAAACTTGTAACATTGACAAAAAATGGAGGGAAAATCTTACTAAATTTAAATTATTATTTACTTGTGAAAGCCGCAATGGGAGACGGATTCATAGCTCGAGACATAACATTCGTGAACAGCGCCGGCCCCAACGCGGAGCAAGCAGTAGCATTACGGGTCGGGTCAGATAGGTCCGTCGTATACCGATGCTCCATAGACGGTTACCAAGACACACTCTACACTCTCTCCAAACGACAGTTCTATCGAGAAACCGACATAACCGGCACCGTAGACTTCATCTTCGGAAACTCAGCCGTCGTGTTCCAAAGCTGCAACATTGTATCCCGAAAAGGCTCATCCGATGAGAACTACGTCACGGCCCAAGGACGAACCGACCCGAATCAGAATACCGGGATTTCGATTCATAATTGCAGGATAACCGGTTCGACCGGGACTTATTTGGGTCGACCGTGGAAAGAGTATTCGAGGACCGTTGTGATGCAATCGTTTTTGGACGGTTCGGTTCATCCTTCGGGTTGGTCTCCTTGGTCGAGTAGTAGTGCTTTGAAGAGTTTGTTTTATGGAGAGTTTGGTAACTCGGGTCCTGGGTCATCGGTTTCGGGTCGGGTGGATTGGCCTGGGTATCACCCGGCGTTGACGTTGACTGAAGCTCAAGGGTTTACTGTTTCGGGTTTTATTGACGGAAATTCATGGTTGCCGTCAACCGGTGTCGTTTTCGACTCTGGGCTTTTATAATTCAAAAGTGATTTTATTTAAGTTTATCCTCATATACTACCTTAAATTGATTACTAATTGAGAAGCAATGATATACTACAAAATAAAATTGTTATTTATCAAATGTCGTGTGTTTGGATTTATAATTTTATACTATTGTATTTGTGTTGAAAATGGCATTGTAATATTTGCATATAATATAGACATTCATCATAAACTATTCGACTCATGACCATAAATGGCTAACGAGCTTTTTCTACGAGACTACTACTACATAGAAGTTTCGGAACCTTTGGAATCATATATTTTGCTGAGGTGTGAACGACACACACTATAACGAGTAGATGGAAGTGTTTATCTATAAATCACAACCTGGAATATGTATGGTTTCATATGCAGATGCATTACTCAATCACACGAGAACTATATATGGTCGGGATGACTTAAAGAATAGTAAATAATTAAAATAGAGTTTATTTTTTAAAAATTATTTCGGGTTTTTGGCTTATTAAATCTCCAACTATTTGATTTCGACCTATTTAAGCTCATGAATTTAATTAAGCCAACTAAATATTCAATTTTTGTAAATAATCGTATTAAATCATAAATTGTTTAGCTTTTGGCGAAAATGAGCTTCCGTTAATCTCATTAACGACTCTGTCACGTCTCATTTTAACACCGCTATCATATGTTTTTTTTTTAGTTTACTTTTGCTAATAACAGAATATTTTTTGAGTGCAAATTCATTTGAAACAGCGTACAAACAAAAGGTTTAAGAGATGAGACATATTTTTTTATAATTTTGAACAGACGAGGCAACTGTTTTAGTGGAGTTATGATGTAGAAGAAAGCAAAATAAGATTTTTAATAGATAGTCCTTCATTATTGATGGGTTTGTATCTCAGTATCTAATGATGATGACTCTGATCTTATCAACGATTCATAAACTTATCATAGAAAGAAACATAATAAAAGAACAAAATTGTTCAAAGTAAAGAACAACATTGTAGACATGTGTCTCAGTATTTTTCATATCCCGAGACATAAAAATAACCGAGATCCAACCAACATCATGACAAAAAAATCAGACAGAATTGTTCTTTAGAAGAAGAAAACAAGAAGGCTTTAATCAAGATTATCCAATTAGTTCATCCATTCGTCTGCGAGATCTCTCCAGCCTACAAGAACCAAGTTTGTGTATAAAACCATAACAAAGATAGTAAAAATAACTTTCATGAAGATGACCAAAAATCTATGACTAAGATAATTTAAAACTAAAGCATATACTAACATGTTGCTTGTTCTTTACTGGTCGACCTCTAGGACGTTTTCTATCACCACTGGAGGATTAGAACATGTCGTTTTATTGTGCCCCTCCTCCTTACAATGTGAACATGTGATTGTTCTACCATGACCTGTCATTCTTCCTTTCTTTGATGCATCTTCATGAGGCTCTTTACATCGATTATGATTCCTTTTTCTTCCTTTTTTTGGTCTTGGGTCTGGAGGTATGATAGGAAATCTATGTAATCGTGGCCATAACTTCATCCCTTGTACAATTCTCATACCTCGAGCATATGTTTGCTGCCACATATGAGTAGTAAAATACCTAGATACATAGTCATCAAGGTTTAGTTTTTTTCCAGTGATCACACGCATAGCATGACTACAAGGGATCCCTTTCAACTGCCACTTTCGACAACCACACGTTTTTGATTGTATGTCGACACGATATCCAGTCCCATGGTCATCAATTTCATATTCACCACCTGTGGTTTGGTACATAACTAAATCTTTTGCATCCGCTCTACTCTTTTCAATCTCAGCTTGTGTTCTTTTTGTAAATTTTCCCTTCCATCTATTTCCAAGTGTAGACCGTTTAGCATTACGTACCATTGTCTGCCTTCTAATGTCCTCTAACATATCAAGCAATGGCTTTCTCCTAGCTTCTCTAACGGTTTTGTTGAAAGACTCAGACAAGTTGTTTGAGTTGTCAATAGTACAAGATTCTGTCCTAAAGAAAGCTCGAGACCATGTAGTAGGTCTAGTGCATAAAAGGGATTCATATGCACCTGAATTGTAGATTTTTAACGCTTCTAGGTTATCTTCGAAGTCTCCGGTAGTATAACTTCGTGCTATCTTCCAAAACATGAGCTCCAACTCTTTATCTTTGTTAGTTTTCCTCCAGTTTGCAAGGATATGTCGAGCACACATTCGATGTTCGGCTTGCGGAAGCTCTTTATGAACAGCATTTACCAAACCCTGAGATAAATTAACAAAAAAATCAGGAATATAAACATAATATTAAAATTTGGTATATAGACTCAGAAATTGCTGCAAGAAACCTTTTGTTTATCAGATATGATTGTTATGGTGTCTCCTTGTCCAAGATCCAAGTCACTTTGGATATGCTTGATGAACCACTCCCAATTATCATTGTTTTCAATATCAACTATAGCCCATGCGATAGGAAAAATCCTATTATTGGCGTCTCGACCAACTGCAGCCAACAACTCGCCTTTTATATCCCACTTTAAGAAGGCACCATCTAATCCAATAATTCGGCGACATGTTTGCTTCCATGCTTCCCGTAGTGCTTCAAAGCATATATAAATTCGGTAAAACTTGTGTTCAGTTTGTGTTGGACCCGGAAGTGTCTCAATATCCACTGTAGACCCTGGGTTTGATATAAGGATTTCTTTCTCGTAATCCCAAAGTCTACCAAATTGTGTTCCGTGCGTCTTCCTTCTTTGTTCCACCACCTTTTTCTTTGCATGTTCACACTGAAACAATGTAACGTTCAAATTGTAATCTGTCTTTATAGCATTCATCATATCTGTAGGTGAAAGCTTTGGGTTCAATCTAAGAGGTTCCTCAAACAGCTCAGCAATTGCAGGAACTTTTAGCATCTTTGTGTAGCCAGATCTATTGCAGACATGTTCATCTATATAAACTTTAATCATCAGTTTATTTTTTGACTTCTCAAATGAGCAATAAACTCTCCAAGGACACTCCTTTGATGAACAAATTGCCCCAAGCTTCTTAGTCGTTGACTTATAGAGCTTTATATCATACTCTGTCTTCAAAGAATACTTAAGCAAAGCATACTTGAAATCTGCAGCAGTATTGAATGTTTTTCCTAAATGCAAAAGTTCATCCGGATCTATATAATTTGCATGAAACTGTACCCTATTCTCATCGTCTTCGTATTCATCCTCTGAGGAATCAGAAATATGAGGAATTGTATCATCCTCAAATAGCTCACAACCACTATCATCATCACTTACATCATCATGAGCAATATCTCCGAACAAATCCTCTAATTGTGAACACACACCTTCTTCAACCCTATCACAATTATCAACGTCATCCTCACCAATATTGTTTCTTCCATGAGTTGCAGAACTTAAACCTTCGTTGATGTCATCTCTACTACCGTATTCGATATTGATATCAACAAATGCTGCTTCAGAATTGTTTGTTGGAATATCTTCGGTCATAACAAAACTATCAATACACAATAAAATAATGTTAAATCAAAGTTTAGTCAACCCAGCCCAAAAGAAAGAATCAAACAATATACTATTTACCAACACGTATGGCACTTACCTCTTGGTCAATCTTCTAACTTCTAGTTTTTGTCTCTCACTATGCATCGTGAGTTTTCTCTTATTCAGAAATTGAGAGTTTCAAAGAAAATTAGGGATTTGATCATTTATTAGAGAACGTGTAAAAGAAAACGGTGTTAGAAAATTTAATAACAGAGACGTAACTACACGTAGCTTAGGTTCTTTTTGGCCAGAAAATAGAAAATTTATGATTTAGTAAGATTCTTTACAAAAATTGAATATTTAGTTGGCTTAATTAAATTCATGAGCTTAAATCGGCCGAAATCAAATAGTTAGGGATTTAATAAGCCAAAAACCCAATTATTTCAAATGTTAAAAGGAATATTTCAACATATCCTAAATTTTAGCCTTTTCAAAAAAAAGAAGTTAATATCCTAAATTTTCTCCTAATCACCGTTAAAGTTCTAACAATTGTTTGAACAATATCAATTCAAATTTCAAATTCCCTCGAATTTAATATAAATTCAAATTTCAGATTTCCTAGCATTTAGTTTTCTGTTTGATTTTGCATATAATTAGCGATTCTCGAGTTTAATATAAATGATTTTGCATATAATTTCCTCGAGTTTAATATAAATTCAAATTTCAGATTTCCATGCAGAGTGCCAAAGTCTGCTTTTAAATACCAAAAACTCATTTCTCAAAAAAAAAAAGAATACCAAAAACTCGTTAAGTTTCTTTTTTTCTGGCCGTCTTCCTCATTCTCTACGGTTTGGTTGTAACTAGGTATCATGTCGAACTTAACTCATCGCTTTGCTACTACTAATTTCTATTTCATGTTTTTATTCATTTGTTTTAAAGCCTTTCTCATTTTGCTCATCCTGCATACTATTACTTTTTGGTCTTAATGTATTGATGACCTTATAAAAAAAATCTTTGAGAATTGTCTACTTAATATACTTATTATTTTCGTGCAGAGAAGATGGATCATATTAGCAATCTACCAGACGAGCTTCGTGGCCGTATACTGTCTTTCCTTACGACAAAGGAGGCTGCTAGGACAGCGTGTCTCTCTAAGAGCTGGCGCTATATGATGGCTTTTGTCCCGAATCTCACTATTGATGACTCGGAGTTTCTACAACCCGAAGAGGGTAAACAGGATAGGCCCGAGATGACTGAGAGCTTCATGAGTTTTGTGGACAGAACATTGTCCTTGCAAAATAGTGTCCCAGTTGAGAAAGTCTCAATAAAGTGTTCATCTGCGGTTGATACCGATAGAGTGGATGGTTGGATACTAAACGTGTTGGCACGTAACGTTTCCAGCCTTGATGTACAAGTCGGCATAGATGATGATGATGATGGCATAGATGATGATGATGATGGACTTGAAAACTATAAGCTGTCTCCAACATGTTTCAAGAGCAAGACACTAGTAGAACTCAAAGTAGGCTGTGGAGTTGAGATTAGTTGGTCGGGTGGGACGACCGTTTCAAAGCTTAAAACGCTCATTATTGAAGACGCTACGGTTGAGAATTTTGAGACTCTTGTCCATGCTTTGCCTGCTCTTGAGGACCTGATCGTGGTTGATGTTAACTGGACAGACTCGGTTGTTAACATATCAAGTGTGAGCCTCAAGTATCTAAAGATCTCTTTTAAAAGTACTTTAGACAGTGTATCATTAGATACACCTAGTGTTGTATTCTTTTATTACTCTGATTTTGTTGCCAAAGACTATCCATTAGTTAAAATGGATAACTTGGTCGACGCTCAACTTCATCTTTTGGTCACTCAAAATGAGATCAACCGAGTTCGAGCGCCAGATGTTTTTGAGTTCTTTGGTTTGGATATGAATGATGATCCGATTCTACGGTTCCCCAATGTGGGGAAACTCATCAACGGCATAAGAAATGTCAAGTATCTTGACTTAGGACCAGACACCCTTGAGGTAATTAAGAAATCTTTTTTTTTCTACCGACTTTTAAAAAAAAAGTAATGTTTTTTTTTTTTAACTTGTTTTTTTTTTCGAATGAAATTAGGAAAAATAAAAGATATATTTTTTTTTAACTTGTTACATGTTATAATTGAAAAAATGTCTGGTTATTAAGAAATCTTTTTTTTTTCTACCGACTTTAACAAAAAAGTAATGTTTTTTTTGTAACTTGTTTTTTTCGAATGAAATTAGGAAAAATAAAAGATATTTTTTTTTTAACTTCTTACATGTTATAATTGAAAAAAATGTCTGGTTGTGTTTTGTTGTGACTTTGTTTTGTTTTCAGGTGCTTTCTCTATGTTGTGAATCGATGCCGGTCTTCAACAATCTCAAGTTTTTACATATTAAGAGTGATAAGAAACGTGGATGGCAAGCAATGCCAGTTCTTCTAAGGAGCTGTCCACGTTTAGAAATTCTAGTCCTTGAGGTATATTAATTTCAAAACATGTATAAAAGATTTTTTAGTGTTTCATACTTTGAAACTCTTATTGTTTCCCTCCATGATTCCAGGGTCTCTTGCACCATGAGACGGATAAATGTGGGGATGCTTGTGACTGTGTTATCCGAGAAGACAAAGGTCTTTCACTTGCATCTTGTCCCGTGAAAAAGTTGGGGATTCAAGGGTTTCTTGGAACGATGAAAGAGATGGGAATGATAAAACATTTCTTGGAATGCTTTCAGTGTTTGAAGAAGATGGAGATCTTTGTTGAACAGAATGCACCTACTGCGCTCAGCGTGCCTGAAGTGGCTATACTTATCCCGCAGATGATAAGAGAGTACAACAACTTATCAAGCTGCCATGTCCAGCTCCTTTGAGTGATTACTTATCTAAGAAGTGGGCTGCAAATGGAAGCCTTTGAAGAGCAAAACTTGCCTTAATAGTTTTGCCATAGTCACTGTCGGTTATTTTGTTTCCTTTCAAACCAAACCAATCGTAAAACATTTGTTCGGTTTCATCTCTTATTTATTGCTGAATAAATTACTCAAACGTTTTGTTTCCTTCGCTCTATTCGAATGTTTTCAGTGATTTACTATCGATTAAGCTTAATGTATGTTTTCACTTTTCAGGAACATCACGTTAATTCTTTATTCCATACTTCTCATAATTTATGCTTTGAGTTGAGGGATGTGAAAAAAAAGAGTTGAGGGATGTGTTTAAATGTTCGTTAGACATGAATAATGTGTAAAGCGTGATAAACATTTGTCTTAGGAAATCATTTTTATATAATATTTTTCTTAAAAAATAATATATCAAAATCCATGTTTTTATGATATATAAATAAAAATTACTTTTATTTCATTTGGATACAGAAAAACGTCATTTCTATTATAATGAACTATTTTAGTTTTTAAATCTTTTTGTTAAATAGATCCTAATTTTAATTATTTTAATAATATTAGTTTTACTCTTATTTTTAAAAAATTAAGGTAAGTATATAAATAAAATAAAAATCATTGAAAGTTATGCTATTATAGTTTAAAGTTAATTATAATTAAAATATTATTAATATCTAATTATTATATTGTAAAATATAAAAGTATGAATTAAAAATACTGGAATATGGTATTGAATTTTTCGAAACAAACTATTATAAAAAATAAAAATGAATCGGTTGTCGAATCAATTAGGTTGAATATAAAAAAGTAAATAAAATATTAAAAAAGAAAAATGAAAATTAAGTTAAAACAGTTATACATAGTCTTACATTCTCGGAAACGTCTTTCTAGTTTAGCAAAAAGAAAACATCTTTCTAATTTTGCTTATTATTTACTAAGTTTGGGTCTTCAACAACACATCTTTTCCATGGGGGAATTGCCAAAACCAACCCAAATATTCATTTTAACCCTAAAGGTGCACCCCTTATTCAATCAATTGCAAACCCAACCTAAAGGGGTGTTAAAACTACTATTTAACCCTTATGAACAAACAAAAAACGTGCAGTATATTTTACGATTCTGTCCTTCGTAGGTCTACACTTTAAGAAAGAAGTCTACAACTAGG
>CAKOAT010604043.1:0-30791 GCA_932364175.1 Eruca vesicaria subsp. sativa
GACGATTTACACCGAAGAGTTAGGTACGAGATGACAACTCGTATTCTTTCCTCTACATCTAAAAAACGAATTTCATACTTAGAAAATATTTTCTTATTAAAAGCATCCAAATACACACCGCCCAGCGGTAGGGATTCAAAGCCACCAACGGCCAGTCCCGGAAAAACAACGACAAAATCGAAAAACTAAGAACATCACAAATCAAAGTCATCAAACGCAGGCTGATCGACTTCACCATCTACATCCGAAATCCCAGGACCGATTTCAACCGAATCCGGTGACACCACGACGGGACTCCATTGATCCCACATGCGCGCCTTAAGGTCGAAAAATTCGGACTGCATATCTCTTTCCCGATTCAAATTTTCCCATCGCACGAGGGATTCCTTAGCAAACGAATACCCTTCATTCTGAGTCGGGGATAACCCATGAACGATCCCGCGACATTCACGATAATCACCATGCGCTCGTTGAACGGCTTCCGCATCCGAACAACCGGTTGCAAATCGCTCGCGACGAACCTTCATCTCCTCGGCAACCTCTCGTTTGCCCGCACGACAAGCACGATGAATCCTTTGGTCAGAAAGCTCATTGGCACGACGAGACCTGGTCGCGCATTCATCCCTCACGCGAGCAACCTCCCTCGCAACCATTTCTTTGGCTTGGTTGGCCTCGACCTCTGCCCAAAGACGAGCAACTTCCTTTTCGGCCATGTTCGCTCGAAACTCGGCAAGGCGAGCCTCAGCAGTACGGTTGTCCAGGGCTCGGCTCATGATAAGGAAACCCTTCCAAAGAAAAGAACTAAGCAATGTAATAAAAACACGCTCTTAAAAACGAAAACTGATAAAGCCGCAAAAGCGGCAGGGACTCAGAGCCGCACACGGCCAGTCCGAAAACTATAACGGCCACGCTCGGCCAGACCAAACGGCCTACGAGACTAGTCTCAAGGCCGGCAAAGGTCAAGATGCGATCGACATCATTACGCTCGATAAACATATAACTAGACCGTAAAGGTCTTGCTGGGAAAAAGGTCATACGAACCTTAACTCCGAAACGAACTACGAAAGGCTTCATCCCCTCAAAAGGGTACGTAGGCAGCCTTCACAAGGTGCAGCCCTAATCTTAAACGCTTTCCGCTCCCTGGAGAGTGGAAAGATCACTTTCAACGGACCTTTACGACCATTAATTCCGCCTAACTTAACTAAAACTGGTTAACAACTCGCAAGAACCTTACACTAAAGGCTCACGATTCTTACGAGCTGGGGGGCTAACTGTTGGGGTCAAAATCGGTACGACGGAATTAATAGCCAAAACTCCCCGCGAAAATACAAAAAGAACAGTTTTATAAAACCCGAGGAATAGTTTTATAAAACTCAAAGTCGTTTATAAAACTCGCAGACCGTTTTATAAAACTCGAAAGATCGTTTTATAAAANGGGGGGCTAACTGTTGGGGTCAAAATCGGTACGACGGAATTAATAGCCAAAACTCCCCGCGAAAATACAAAAAGAACAGTTTTATAAAACCCGAGGAATAGTTTTATAAAACTCAAAGTCGTTTATAAAACTCGCAGACCGTTTTATAAAACTCGAAAGATCGTTTTATAAAACTCGAAGATCGTTTTATAAAACTCGAGAAATCGTTTTATAAAACTCAAGAAATCGTTTTATAAAACTCGAGAATCGTTTTATAAAACTCGAAGATCATTTTATGAAACTCGAAGATCGCTTTATAAAACTCGAAGATCGTTTTATAAAACTCGAAGGTCGTTTTATAAAACTTGAGAAATCGTTTTATAAAACTCGAGAAATCGTTTTATAAAACTCGAGAATCGTTTTATAAAACTCGAAGATCGTTTTATAAAACTCGAAGATCGTTTTATAAAACTCTAGAAATCGTTTTATAAAACTCGAGAAATCGTTTTATAAAACTCGAGAATCATTTTATAAAACTCAAAGATCGTTTAATAAAACTCGAAGATCGTATTATAAAACTCGAGAATCGTTTTATAAAACTCGAAGATCGTTTTATAAAACTCGAAGATCATTTTATAAAACTCGAAGATCGTTTTATAAAACTCGAGAAATCGTTTTATAAAACTCGAGAATCGTTTTATAAAACTCGAAGATCGTTTTATAAAACTTAAGGATCGTTTTATAGAACTCGAGAATCGTTTTATAAAACTCAAAGATCGTTTTATAAAACTTGAAGATCGTTTTATAAAACTCGAGAAATCGTTTTATAAAATTCGAGAACCGTTTTATAAAACTCGAAGATCGTTTTATAAAACTCGAAGATCGTTTTATAAAACTCGAGAAATTGTTTTCTAAAACTCGAGAATCGTTTTATAAATCTCGAAGATGGTTTTATAAAACTCGAAGATCGTTTTATAAAACTCGAGAAATCGTTTTACAAAACTCGAGAATCGTTTTATAAAACTCGAAGATCGTTTTATAAAACTCGAAGATCGTTTCATAAAACTCGAGAAATCGTTTTATAAAACTCGAAAATCGTTTTATAAAACTCGAAGATCGTTTTATAAAACTCGAAGATCGTTTTATAAAACTCGAGAAATCGTTTTATAAAACTCGAAGATCGTTTTATGAAATCCGAAGATCGTTTTATAAAACTCGAGAATCGTTTTACGAAACCGCAAAAAAACCGAAATAGCCGTTAAACACGAACTAGTCGCAACTAGTTCGCCCATCGGCGAACTAAGCCGGCCCGGCTTAGTTCGCCGATGGGCGAACTAGGACATGCTCGACTAGTTCGCCCATCGGCGAACTAAGCCGGCCCGGCTTAGTTCGCCGATGGGCGAACTAGAGACATCCCGTATTTTCCGCGTCACGATCTCCCGCATTCCAGATTCGAAACTTACGTCTTTCGACAAGGTCACGTTCTAAACTACGGCCGAAACATCTCCCGTTCCATCTCGATCCGACTTACCGTTCGAGTTTTACGATAAAAACCGTAAAACTTTGCTTTCTCGGAAAGAACTCGGGGAATTCGTATAAAACGGCAACGGTTAAACGAAACACCGAACATTGCCTAAACTATACGATTTATTCGAGATTTCTCGTTGAAATCATAAAAACGCGTTTTTTAATAAAAAACGCCGAGTAAGTCGTAAAAAACGTGATTTTAATAAAAAAGTCGAGTAAATTGTAAATCCTTGCGATTAACTCGAGTAATTTATTAAAAACGTTGTCAGATCAGGAAACGATCCCGTAAAAAGTCAGAAAACGGATTTATCGCAAAACGGCCCGGAAGGACCTAAAACGCGATAAAAACCCATCTCGCGATTTCAACGGAATCTAACCCGCAGATTTGATAACGTTTTGACGGTTTACTCGGAGAAGGAAAATAAAAGTCAAGTTTAAAGATAAAAGGAAGGTTTGAAGAGAAATAGAAGATTTTCGCGGAAGAAAAGGAAGGATCGAGAAGAATGGAAAATTCCCGATTTTGTCAAATCTGGGCGAAATGGAAAGATCGGATAGCCAAGGCGAGGAGTATATAAATAGGAGGTCTAGGGCAGAAGCAACAGACACGAAATTCAGAGCTCTCACCACCAAAACTAGCATTTAGGAATTTTTCCGTTTTTCTGTTAGCGAGCTGCGTCTCAATTAGGGTTTTACGTTCTTAAGTTTTCGGCTACTCTCTTTGTACCAGTTCTACGCAGATTCGGAATAAGAACCTCTTTGCTCTCGATTTTTGTTTATCTTTTAATAATTCTAAGTTTTCTTGTTATCTTAATCTTCGTTGTGCGGTTCTGCAGATAGCCGGTTCCTCTGGAAACTTAGGGTTTTCCCGAAGTTTCCTTATTTACGATTATTTGACAGTAGGTAGATTTCGGTTCCCACACTTTACAGTCTAGTTATTTGTTGTATAGAAATTATCGAGTATATTTATGTCGATGGCATCTTGTATTGGACCTTTGCCGCCCTTGAGAATAGCCTCGAAGGCTGTTTCCTCTGGCCGTGTGTGGCTGTTATAGTTTTCGAACTGGCCGTGTATGGCTCTGAGTCCTTTCCTCTTTGAGGCTTTATTATAAATCAGTTTGCGTTTTTAAGAGCGTGTTTTTATTCGTGTTTTTATTTGTAGATCGCCTTGTTCGTTTGCCAGTTCCGGAATGTTTCGAAATTTGGTGAGCGTTTAGATATGAACGAAGAGACATGCCTTTAGGATTTCGAATCATTCCTTGAGACGTTAGAGACCAGTGTTCTTGGTTTAGGGCAAGACCTAGGTTTAGTTTCGGTTTGAGGCTTTGAGATGACTAGTCGGCTTTCGTTTTGCCTGTTGTGATTTCAACCTGATTCTGCACCGATTTAGAGTCCGCGATAGGTTCTCGGCTTATACAACTCGTCTGGTAGGAATCGAGCATCTCACCGGACACAATTTTTAAGTCGCCTGGAAGTGCTGACTAAAAGCTTGGATTTCTTTTATAGCGTGAGAGCTATCTCTGCGAGATAACTTAAGTTTGTTTAGGACTGTTGTGAGTTTGTTGTGATCAGCAACAAACTTAGGTGGTAGATGTTACCGTTTCTTGGACCTTTGCGACGGATAAATATCTTAAGAAGTTTTTTATGTTTTATAGTTGCGGATCGACTGTTGGGTCTTCCAAGAAAGTGATTTTATCGAGGAAGGTATTTTTGTCTAAAAACTATTCTTAAGGAGTCTGCGACGTCTCGCAATGCCGAAGATTTTTTTTTTTATATGTCGCGTTTCGTGTCCAAAACGTTTGCGGGCTCGAAGATGTTGCGCGGTGTTGCAAGGGTTTTGTCTTAACCCTGCTTTGTAGAAATACTTTGGTTTGTTTGCGGACATTCGCAGCCAAAACTTACGTTCCTGCTTGTATGTTAAGTAGTTTGATTCGTGCTAGAGCAATTAGGACCGAGGGGTCGCGTAAGTTTGCTCCTGAAACGAAGCGTCTTCAATTACAGTGCTTTGTGAAGTGTTGACCTTCCGAGACTCGTACGGCTTCAGGAGTTCTGTTATGAGTGTTTTCTTAAACGTCGGATTTTGTAGGCAACTCGCTTCGGAAATAGTGTGAATCGTCAGAATACAGAACTTAGCCGATTTTTGACAAGTTTGCATTATCCGTTGAGATTGAGCCCATCCTTTAACACAAGATAGAGCTTTGAGTTATCTTTCCAATGCCACCAGTTTGAGGTCAATTCAACGGTTAGATCAGAAGCTATGCCTGTTTTACTGAAGAGTGGTCAGTATGCCTCGCGAGAGAAGGCTGTCGAGAAGAGGAATTTATATCGATCTATGGGAAATCCTTCATATCGGTCGATATGAATGCCAGAACGTGGGATGAATATATTTCATGACCGACTGAAGCCCAGAAGTTACCAAAATACCCTTGACGACTTAAAACCCTATTTATGTTATTTCTAAGCCATTGTTGACGGCTACACGCTTTACACACAAGTTTTCTTTTCATCTATTGTTTCTCTTAGATAGGAGAGAAGGGAGGAACTCCTATCAGAGTCCTCCTGGAACTCCATTTGTTTTTATATCTATTCTATTTTAGCTTTATATCTATTCATCTATGATTTCTATGACAAACTTCATGTCTGAATAGATCCACTTGTTGGATTTAGGGTTCAGATATGTTGTGGGATTAGTCCCAACTATAGATTGCGAAGTTGTGATATTCATTGTTAGGATGTTCTTAATGCTTGTTTCTAGAGTCATGAATTAGAACCATGAATTGGAATAGCTTAATTTATTAATCTTCACCCTTATATCATCATGTACAAGCTAAGATCCTCTAGGGATGAGCGATAACCGGTCTATGATCTTTGTGGGCATTATTTCATATTCGATCTGAAGCTATATCGATCAATACTCCTATAGAGTAATCGATCGACGACAAGTATATATCGAACGATGTAATGACAGTGATATCGATCGATATTGTCGGCATCAGATCAATGGACGAGTCTAGACTGCGAAAGATGATAGATTTATCTAAGATTTGAAACTCTTTAATATCATGCATGCAACTTGTTAGGCATCTATAGCATTATAATCCTGATTACCTGAATAGAAACCCTAGATCTAGCAACCATCCTTCCATAAACAACTCCTTGCCAAGCTGAACAATTACCTTAATCAACTTGTTTACTGCTTTATTTATTATTCTTTGCTGTTCTATTTTATTATTTGATTACCTAGCTTAATTATAACTATTAGATCTAGTGTGTGCCTTAGCTCTCTGTGGATTCGATCCTTAAGTACTACAATTGAACCTCTTTTGATGAGAGTAATTCACTCCTTAGGGTAATTTGAGTGATATCAATGCTCGTGCCCGAAGGGCTAAATAATGAGATCTTTCAAATCGTGGTGCGAGGAAACAAAGTTTAGATTGGTCGTCCAACGTTGGATCATATGGCTTTGCTATATGGAAAGTACTTTTTGAAAATCTTGTTACGTTTACTTTTGAAAGTTACTTTGTATATCAAGGTCTTCAACTATACGAAGGATTTCTTGCATAAGTAATGGGCGACGAATTTGACGCAACGTATGGAGATGGCAAAATAATGATTCTTCCGCGAATTTTCGTGAAACCTTTTCGCTTTTTTTTCTGATTCCTCGGTGATAGTTTTTGGTGTCACTCATGGAGTTTTACCAAAGGTTATTTCACCGAGATCTAGTTGTGAAACTTTTTAGCGGGTTTCTTGAGCGGAGGAGGATCACTTGACCAGCAATAGGATCAGTCGGCGAGCAGGAAAGACGTGTTCCCTATTGCTGCTTCTTGTGTTCTCGATTTTTCTCTTGCCGCAAATATTCTTGATATTATTCCGTGACTCACTTGCTTCAACGGAAAATGAGAGCAATACTTTGATGCCTAAATGTTTCTCGTATAATTTTTTGCTTCTTATACGAAACTTTTTTGATCAAGTTGGAAAATATCTTTAGGACTTCGGCAAATCATCGAGTTTCACTCTGAAGTTTGACAGAGGTTTTCTAAAGACATGATTGCGATGAGAGATGCTGTATAGTCCTCAAGATTATTTCCCAGACGATTTGGATCAGTCTTTTAGCGTTTAGACGGATTTTAGATTGTCGTTTGCTTTTGGGATGATTTTGACGAGGCATCGCATTGTCTGAATATTTTCGGTGGGTCGATTAAAGACCATGATGATGACTTAGACTATGTCTGTTTTACGAAAATTTCTAGGAACGAGTTGGTTTTAAGACTACGTCAGTGTCTCTAGTTCCTTCTTTCTTTAGGAAATGAGATGATTACGCTCTAATGCGTGGCGATCGTTTCTCGGTTGTACGAGAGATTGGATCGGTTTGCGAGTTATGCCTGAACAGTTAGAGAACAATAGATCGAGATAGAAAAAAATTGCTTACGACTTAGCATGCTAGAATATCCCCCTAAATTCTAAGTTCTCTGGGTCTTACGGCAGTTTACAAGACGTTTTTATTCCTTGCCTACGAGAAATTAGAAGTCTAATAAAATTTTCATCGATGATTTGGGACTGCGTATTCTTTGTTGTCCGTCTTTTGACTTATTTTTCGTATGAATCGTTCTTCGACGAAATACCAATAAGAATATCGGAGTAGGGAAGGGATTTCAACATCGGAATTTATGTTCTTGTTTCTTCGTACTGCCGGTTTTACATAACTGACTAGGTGTGCTTCGTAAACTGTTGAAAAATCCATCACACATTTATGATTAGATGATTTCGAGTTAAAGTGGAAGAATTTCGTAAAACCGGATTGCGTTTAGAGAGTTCAAATCTCTCGTATAGTTTAGGCAACTTTGGTGTTAAGTCGACCGTTACCGTTTTAGCCGATTGATTCGAACTTATACGAAAAACAAGTCTTTGCGGTTTTTATCGTAAAATCTCAATGGGAACTCCGATTGAGATGAAACGAAAATCAGCGCCATCGAGAGTTGATAGAGAAACTCGAGGATTGGTTCACTTGCCATTGGGCGAGCTGGATGAGCCCTCTCAGCTCGCCACACGGTGAGCTGGTGCGGACAGTCTCACTTCGTCGAGCTGAATCATTTCGTCGTAATATCTCAATGGAAAGTCCGATTGAGACGAAACAAAAAGCTGTACGATCGAGACTGAAGAGAGAAGCTTGTTGAGTGGTTCATCTCGCCATTGGGAAAGATGGATGAGCCCTCTCACTCGCCACACGGCGAGCTGGTGCGGACAGTCTCGATTCGTTGGGGTGACTCGTTTTCGTCGTAAAATCTCAATGGAAAGTTCGATTGAGACGAAACGAAAAGCTGTACGATCGAGACTGGAGAGAGAAGCTCAAGGAATGGTTCATCTTGCCATTGGGCGAGCTGGATGAGCTCTCTCAGCTCGCCACATGGCGAGCTTGTGCGGACAGTCTCGATTCGTCGCGTTGACTCGTTTTCGTTGTAAAATCTCAACGGAAAGTCCGATTTTAATTTCCAAGGAGAGCAAGTTTTATTTTTCCGAAGAGTTTTTGGAAAACATCTTTTAGTCAAACCCTCACACAGAAAGATTTCTCTGATTTGGTTATGGGGTTTGATAGGTTTTATCGTTGCCCTTTTGTTTAGACGGAGAAATCGCGAGCTCGTTTCGTGCTCTTTCCATGGTGAAAAGTCGCGATGAGGTTTTTGATTTTGTTAAGTACTACAGCGTGTGCGTGAGCGTTGGCTATAGGAGTAGTCGCTGCTGGAGTTTTTTTTACCAGCGTTTTTGCGAGTTGTGACTTTGTCGTTCATATATCCAGACATCGTTTTGATCAAGCATTTTGCGGCTATGAGTAAGAGTAATCCGACAGCCCCTCCTTCTAGCTCCAAACTGTGGGAACCCAAATTCACACTGTCGATTTCCGTAAAATAAGGAAACTTAGGAAAACCCTAATTTTACAGAGGACCCGGATCTCTGCGAGAGCCAACGACAAGTAACCAAATAAATGCGGAAAATATGGAAAACATGATAAAACGATTTTATAAAGAAAGTTAGTCTTATTTCGAATTCGCGTAAAAGCGTTTCAATCTTTACAAGAGATTACAAAGGCTTTGGCCGCAGGGGCCGTCAGCGAGTTTCCTAGTTTTAGCAACATAAAACCCTAAACCTAGTTGAGTCGCAGCTCAATAACAAAAGACGAAGAAGATAAGAAAAAGGGTTTTGATTGATTTCTGACTAAACCTTATGAAAGGCTGCCTACGTACCCCTTTCGAGGATCAAGTCGAACATAGTTCAATTGATAGAGCTGGACAAGAGATTGAATTGCCTGGGCGAGTTCGTTAAGTAATTGAGCGCCAGTCATAGAAACCCAACTTGTCGAGAGTAAAGCCTAAGTTTCTAAGTGCGGAGAATTCTAAGTCTAGAAAAGTTGTAAAAGTCTCTTAGGAGAGCTCTGAAAATCGTCCCCCTCTCTTTCCTTGCCCTTCTGCTTATATACTCCCTCCTTAGGCGGTTTAGTCCTTCCTTTTCGCTCAGATTCGAGTTTATCGGGAACTTCCATTTATCTCGATCTTTCCATTTTTCTGCAGAAATCATCTATTTAACTTCAAGCTTGACATTTATCTTCTTTCTGTTAGTAAATCTTCAAACCGTCATTGTATCTTTGGGCTGGACTTCGTCTAAAACCGTGGATAGATTTTTATCGCATTTTAGGACTTTCTGAAGCCGTTTTGCGATAAAACCTGTTTTACGATTTTAGACGAGATCGTTTCGTGATACGATGCCGTTTTTATAAGATTTCTCGAGTTAACCGCATAGTTTGACAATGTACGATGTTCCGTCTAATCGTTGTCGTTTTATACGATCTTCCCGAATTCTTACGAGAAAAGAAGACTTTTACGCTTTTTATCGTAAAACTCGAATGGTAAGACGGATCAAGATGAAACAAGAGACGTTTTGAGCATGGTTCAGAGCACGATCGAATCGAAGGACGTATACCTTGGGTTGAGGATGCGGGGGAGCAAGGTTCGGGTTGGTCAGCCCGACGTACGGCGAGCTGTTGTGAGACGATCAACTCGCCGTATGGCGAGCTGATTTGAGTGAAGTAGCTCACCCTATGACGAGCTGGTTTGTGGCCACCAGCTCGCCGTAATCAGCTCACCATACTCAGCTAACCGTACTCTTCTCGCCGTACTCAGCTCACCGTACTCAGAAGGATACAGTGTTGCAAATTGGATATCAGATTCAAAGAACTCAAAATCCACGAGTGGATATGTCTTTACACTTGGAGGTGCAGCTCTGAGTCCCTGCCGTTTTTGCGGCTTTATTAAAAATCAATTTGCGTTTTTAAGAGCGTGTTTTTATTCATATGAATGTAGCAGGAAGTTTATGAGTTGATATTGAGGGAGGTCCGCGAGTTGTCGTCTCGCATTCCTTTTTCCCTCTCTGCTAGAAGCCTCTCCACTAGTTTGCCTACTGGCAAACTAGGAGCCTCTCCGCT
Organism: Eruca vesicaria subsp. sativa; assembly: GCA_932364175.1. Lineage (NCBI taxonomy): Eukaryota > Viridiplantae > Streptophyta > Magnoliopsida > Brassicales > Brassicaceae > Eruca > Eruca vesicaria. The sequence continues at coordinate 10,413 of CAKOAT010604043.1, forward strand.
AGTTCGCCAGCAGGCGAACTGACTTTGCCCCACAGGTTTTTATCACCTAGTTCGCCATATGGCGACCTAGCCAAGCTGAACTAGCTCGCCGTACGTCGAGCTGACCATCTCAAGCCTCGATCTCCCACATCCTTGATTCAAGGCATACGTCCTTCGACACGATCGTATTCCGAATCACGGTCGAAATGTCTCCCGTTTCGTCTCGATCCGTCTTATCGTTCGAGTTTTACGATAAAAACCGTAAAACTTTGTTTTCTCGAAAAGAACTCGAGGAAATCGTATAAAACGGCAACGGTTAAACGAAACACCGAATATTGCCTAAACTATATGATTTATTCAAGATTTTTCGTAAAAATCGTACAAAACGCGTTTTTAATAAAACCCCGAGTAAATCGTAGAAAACGGCAACGATTAATCGAAACATTGAACATTGCTTAGCTTTACGATTAACTCGAGAAACTTATCTAAAAACGGCATCGTATCAGGAAATGATCTCGTCTAAAGTCGTAAAACGGATTTATCGCAAAACGGCTCGGAAAGTCATAAAACGCGATAAAAGCCACTCGCGACTTTAAACGAAGTCCAACCCGAAGATACGACGACATTTTGGCGATTTACTCGCAGAAAGAAGATAAATGTCAAACTTGAAGATAAATGTAAAGTTTGAGGATAAATAGAAGATTTCCGCGGGAAAAAAGGAAAGATCGAGATAAATGGAAGATTCCCATTAAACTCGAATCTGGGCGAAATGGAAAGACTAAACCGCCTAGTTAGGGAGTATATAAGCAAGAGCCATAGGGCAGAAGAAGAGGAACGAAATCCAGAGCTCTCATCTGAGACTTTCACAACTTTTCTAGACTTAGAATTTTCCGCACTAAGAAACTTAGGCTTTTTCTCGACAAGTTCGGTTTCTATGACTGGCGCTCAATTACTAGACGAACTCGCCTAGGCGGTTTGATCTCTGGTTCAGCTCTATCAATTGAACTACGTTCGACTTGATCCTCGAAAGGGGTACGTAGGCAGCCTTTCATAAGGTTCAGTCTGAAATCAATCAAACCTTTTTTCCTATCTTTTTCCGTCTTTCGTTATCGAGCTGCGACTCGACTAGATCTAGGGTTTTATGTTTGTAACTCGCTGATGGCCCCTGCGGCCAAAGCCTTTGTAATTCCTTGTACTGATCGCAACGCTCTTACGCGAATCGAAAATAAGATCGACTTTCTTTATAAATTCGTTTTATTGCGTTTTTCATATTTTTCCGCATTTATTTGGTTACTTGTCGTTGGCTTTCGCAGAGATCCGGTTCCTCTGGGAAATTAGGGTTTTCCTAAGTTTCCTTATTTAACGGAAATCGACAAGTGTGAATCTCGGTTCCCACAGTTTGGCGCTAGAAGGAGGGGGGTCGGATTACTCTTACTCATAGCCGAAAAACGCTTGACCCAAACGATGTCTGGAGGTATGAAAGACAAAGTCGCAACTCGCAAAAAATGCTGGTAAAAAAACTCCCGCAGCGACTTCTCCTACAGCCAACACTCACGCAAACGCTGTAGTACTCAACAAAATCGAAAACCTAATCGCGACTCTTCGCCACGGGAAGAGCGACAAAACAAGCTCACGATTTCTATCTCAGATCACTGAGGGCAACGATAAAATCTATCAAACCCCGTAGTGTTTTTCTTATTTCCGAGTTGGAAAAATCTAACGAGTTGAGCAAAAGACGTTTTCCGAGAAATTTTCGGAAAAATAAAACTTGCTCTCCCAGAAACCGCAGAATAAACCCTCTTAGCTCGCCGAACGTAGAGCTGAACCAAGCGCCTAGCTCGCCCAAGAGATGCTGACTTTTCCCCAAGGGTTCTTACCATCCAGATTGCCACACGGCGAGCTGAAAGGGTTCACCCGACTTGCCCTACGTCGAAGCTGAACCAATCCTTGAGTTTCTCTCTCGAGTCTTGACCGCGCTGATTCTCGTTTTGTCTCAACTGGAATTTCCATCGGGATTTTACGATAAAACCGCAAAGACTTGCTTCTTCGTATAAGTTCGAATCAATCGTCTAAAACGGCAACGGTTGAGTTAACACCAAAGTTGCCTAAACTATACGAGAAATCTGAACTCTCTAGACCCAATCCGGTTTTACGAAACTCTGCCACGCTAAGTCGAAAACATCCAATCACAAACACGTGATTGATTTTCTTCGATATACAAAGCGCACCTAGTCGGTCAAATAAAACCAGCAATACGAAGAAAAAAAACATGAGCTCCGATGGTTAAGTCTTCTCCCCGCTCCGATACTCTTGCCGGTAATTCGTCGAAGACCGGTAAGTCAAAAGACGAAGAACAAAGAATAGATGATCCCAAATCATTGATGAAACTAGGGTATGTCCGATTTGAAAATTTTATTAGACTTCTAATTTCTCGTAGATAAGAAACGAAAAACGTCTTGTAAACTTCCGTGAAACCTAGAGAACTTAGAATTTAGAGGATAGTCTAGCATTCTAAGTCGTAAGCAATTGTTGTCTATCTCGATTTGTTGTTTTCTAACCATTCAGGCATAACTCGCAAACCGATCCAATATCTCGTATAACCGAGAAACGATCGCCACGCATTCAAACGTACTCATTTCCTAAAACAAAGAGGGAGCTAGAGATGCTGACATTGTCTTAAAACCGACTCGCTCCTAGAAGGTTTCGTAAATCAGAGATACTCCAAGTCATCTCCGATCCACCATGGTCTTTAATCGACCCGGATTGTCGATCATCCCAATCCTTCAAACGAAACTCAATTTTCTTCTTTCGCCGAACATTTTTCCTCGCATCAAGAAAACGCTTTCTAAAATAAGCGGAAAAATATTCGGACGATGCAACGCCTCGTCGAAATCATCCCAAAAGCAAACGACAATCTAAAAACCGTCTAAGCGCTAAAGACTGATCCAAACTGTCTGGGAAATAATCTCGAGGACTATACAGCATCTCTCGTCACAACCATGCGGTTGGAAAATCTCTGCAAAACTTCAGGGTGAAACTCGATAATTTGCCGAAGTCATAAAGATCTTCTCGAACTTGATAAAACAAGTGTCGTATAAAAATCGAAAAATTATACGAGAAATCTTTAGGCGTCAAAACAGTGTTATCATTTTCCGTCGAATCAAGTGAGTCACGGAATAATGTCAAGAACATTTTCGGCAAAAGAAAAATCGAGAACACAAAGCAGCAATAGAGAACACGTCCTCCCTTCTCGCCGACTGATAATATTGCTGATCATGTGATTCATTCCGTCCAAGAAACCCGCTAAAACATTTTGCGACTAAATCTCGGTGAAATAAATTTTAGTAAAACTCCGCGAGTGACTCCAAAAAAAACCATCACCGAAGAATAAAAAACTAAGCGGAAAGGTTTCTCGAAAAATCTGCGGAAACATTGTTAACCCAAAGCATCGTGTGAATTACTAAATTCATCGCCCGTTGCTTATGCGAGAAATCGTTCGTATAGTCAGGATCATGTCAGGTTTTGCGAAAAGTACTTTCTTTATAGCGAACCAAGCTATACGATCCGGCGCTGAGAGACCAATATAAACTTTGCTTCCTCGCATCACAATCTGACAGATCTCACTCTTTAGCCCTTCGGTTCACGAGCATCCGCTCTAAATCCTCCCGATTACGTCCGAGAATGAGACCATCCCGCAAATGACTCCGCACGGGCTCCGCACCGAGCTTCTTAGGATCTGTCTCCTTCAAGTAAAGAAAGATCGATCGTTTTATCAAACAACTTCCATACAAAGAAAAGTTTATACGAAACTTTCATCGTATAAATCAAACCTACAGCGGAAAAACGTTTTCTATAACCACGGGCATACTTGGCATACCAAGCTCGACAAACGCTACTTGGCTATTGTCCGATCACGCTTCACTTCAATGCCAAGTTTACAAACTGACTCGACCTTTTCGATAGCACGAAAGTGTCGTGGTCTAATCCTCTACCAAATACGACCTTGGCTGTGCGGCTGAACACAACCTTCACGCCAAGCCAATACATTCAACGGATAATGCAAACTTGTCGGAAATCGGCTAAGTTCTGTATTCTCGCGATTCACTCTATTCCCGAAGCAAGTTGCCTACAAAATCCGACGTATAAGAAAACACTCCTACCAGAGCTCCTATAGCCGTACGAATCTCGGAAGGTCAACACTTCACAAAGCACCGTAACGAAAAACACTTCATTTCGGGAAAACAACTTACGCGACCTCTCGGTCCTAATTGCTCTAGCACAAGTCATAAAACTACCTAACATCCAAACAGGAATGTAAGTTTTAATTGCGAATATCCACAAACGAACCAAAGTGTTCCTGCAAAGCAGGGTTAAGACAAAACCCTCGCAACACCGCGCAACATCTTCGAGCCCGCAAACGTTCCAAACACGAAACGCAACGTAAAAAAAAACCAACTTTCGGCACTGCGAGACGTCGCAAACGCCTGGAGATTAGTTTTTCGACACAAATACCTTCCTCGATAAAGTCATTTTCTTGGAAGACCTAACAGTCCGTTCGCGACTATAAAATTACGCAAGACTTCTTAACATACATATCCTTCGCGAAGGCCCAAACTACGTAAAAATTATCACTTAAAAATAGTTTGTTGCTGATCACAACAAACTCGCAACAGTCCTAAACAAACTTAAGTTATCTCGCAGAGATAGCTCTCGAACACCCGACACAAGGGTAATAGCGCTATAAAAGAAATCCAAACTTTTGGTCAGCACTTCCGGGCAACTTAGAAATTGTTCCCGGTGAGATGCTCGGTTCCAACCAGACGAANTGATCACAACAAACTCGCAACAGTCCTAAACAAACTTAAGTTATCTCGCAGAGATAGCTCTCGAACACCCGACACAAGGGTAATAGCGCTATAAAAGAAATCCAAACTTTTGGTCAGCACTTCCGGGCAACTTAGAAATTGTTCCCGGTGAGATGCTCGGTTCCAACCAGACGAATCGTATAAGCCGAGAACTTATCGCAGATTCTAAATCGGTATGGAATCAGGTTAAAATTGCAACAGGCAAAACGAAAGCCGCCTAGTCATCGCATAGCCTCAATCCGAAAGTATCCCTAGGTCTTGCCCTAAACCCAGCACACTGGTCGCTAACGTCTCAAGGCATGAATCGAGATCCTAAAGGCATGTCTCTTCGTCTTTATCTAAACGCTAACTCGATTTACTAAACATCTTAAAACGGGCAAACGAACAAGGCGATACACTAAGGGAAAGAGGAATGCGAGACGACAACTCGCGGACCTCCCTCAATATCAACTCATAATCTTCGCGCTACATTCATACAAATAAAAACACGCCCTTAAAAACGCAAACTGATTTTTAATAAAGCCGCAAAAGCGGCAGGGACTCAGAGCCGCACACGGCCAGTCCAAAAACTATAACGGCCACGCTCGGCCAGACCAAACGGCCTACGAGGCTAGTCTCAAGGCCGGCAAAGGTCCAGATGCCATCGACATCAATATGCTCAAAAATTCCTACACAACATATAACTAGACCGTAAAGGTCTTGCTAGGAAACAAGTCATACGAACCTTAACTACGAAACGAACTACGAAAGGCTTGATCCCCTCAAAAGGGTACGTAGGCAGCCTTCACAAGGCGCAGCCCTAATCTTAAACGCTTTCCGCTCCCTGGAGAGTGGAAAGATCACTTTCAACGGACCTTTCCGACCATTAATTCCGCCTAACTTAACTAAAACTGGTTAACCACTCGCAAGAACCTTACGCTAAAGGCTCAAGATTCTTACGAGCTGGGGGGCTAACTGTTGGGGTCAAAATCGGTACGACGGAATCAACGGCCGAAACTCCCCGCAGAAATATAAAAGGAATCGTTTTATAAAACCCGAAGAATCGTTTTATAAAACTCAAGGATCGCTTTATAAAACTCGAGGATCGTTTTATAAAACTCGAGAATCGTTTTATAAAACCCGAGGATCGTTTTATAAGACTCGAGAATCGTTTTATAAAACTCGAAGAATCGTTTTATAAAACTCGAAAATCTTTTTATAAAACTCGAAAAATCGTTTTATAAAACTAGAGAATCGTTTTATAAAACTCGAGGATCATTTTATAAAACTCGTGAAGCCGTTTTATAAAACTCGAAGATCGTTTTATAAAACTCGAAGATCGTTTTATAGAACTCGAGAAGCCGTTTTATAAAACTCGAAGATCGTTTTATAAAACTCGAGAAGCTGTTTTATAAAACTCGAAAATCGTTTTATAAAACTCGAGAAGCCGTTTTATAAAACTCGAAGATCGTTTTATAAAACTCGAGAAGCCACTTTATAAAACTCGAAGATCGTTTTATAAAACTCGAAGATCGTTTTATAAAACTCGAGAAGCCGTTTTATAAAACTCGAAGATCGTTTTATAAAACTCGAAGATCGTTTTATAAAACTCGAGAAACCGTTTTATAAAACTCGAAGATCGTTTTATAAAACTCGAGGATCGTTTTATAAAACTTGAGAAGCCGTTTTATAAAACTCGAAGATCGTTTTATAAAACTCGAAGATCGTTTTATAAAACTCGAGAAGCCGTTTATAAAACTCGAAGATCGTTTTATAAAACTCGAAGATCGTTTTATAAAACTCGAAGATCGTTTTATAAAACTCGAGAAGCCGTTTTACAAAACTCGAAGATAGTATTATAAAACTCGAGGATCGTTTTATAAAACCCGAGAAGCCGTTTTATAAAACTCGAAGATCATTTTATAAAACTCGAGAATCGTTTTATAAAACTCGAGAATCGTTTTATAAAACTCGAGAATCATTTTATAAAACTCGAGAAATCGTTTTACAAAACCGCGAAAAACCGAAATCGCCGCAGAACGTGAACTAGTCACGACTAGTTCGCCTGCTGGCGAACTAAGCCGAGCTGGCTAAGTTCGCCAGTAGGCGAACTAGGAGCCTCTCCACTAGTTCGCCTGCTGGCGAACTAAGCAAAGCCGGCTTAGTTCGCCACCAGGCGAACTACTGACTTTGCCCCACAGGTTTTTATCACCTAGTTTGCCTTATGGCGACCTGGCCAAGCTGAACTAGCTCGCCTTACGTCGAGCTGACCATCTCGAGCCTCGATCTCCCACATCCTTGATTCAAGTCATACGTCCTTCGACACGATCGTATTCTGAATCACGGTCGAAATGTCTCCCGTTTCGTCTCGATCCGTCTTATCGTTCGAGTTTTACAATAAAAACCGTAAAACTTTGTTTTCTCGAAAAGAACTCGAGGAAACCGTATAAAACGACAACGGTTAAACGAAACACCGAATATTTCCTAAACTATACGATTTATTCGAGATTTTTCGTAAAAATCGTACAAAACGCGTTTTTAATAAAACCCTGAGTAAATCGTAGAAAACGGCAACGATTAGTCGAAACATCGAACATTGCTTAGCTTTACGATTAACTCGAGAAACTTATCTAAAAACGGCATCGTATCAGGAAACGATCTCGTCTAAAGTCGTAAAACGGATTTATTGCAAAACGGCTCGGAAAGTCATAAAACGTGATAAAAGCCACTCGCGACTTTAAACGAAGTCCAACCCGAAGATACGACGACGTTTTGACGATTTACTCGCAGAAAGAAGATAAATGTCAAACTTGAAGATAAATGTCAAGTTTCAGGATAAATAGAAGATTTCCGCGGGAAAAAAGGAAAGATCGAGATAAATGGAAGATTCCCATTAAACTCGAATCTGGGCGAAATGGAAAGACTAAACCGCCTAGGAAGGGAGTATATAAGCAAGAGGCATAGGGCAGAAGCAGAGGGACGAAATCCAGAGCTCTCATCTGAGACTTTCACAACTTTTCTAGACTTAGAAGTTTCCGCACTTAGAAACTTAGGCTTTTTCTCGACAAGTTCAGTTTCTATGACTGGCGCTCAATTACTAGACGAACTCGCCTAGGCGGTTCGATCTCTGGTCCAGCTCTATCAACTGAACTACGTTCGACTTGATCCTTGAAAGGGGTACGTAGGCAGCCTTTCATAAGGTTCAGTCCGAAATCAATCAAACCTTTTTTTCCTATCTTTTTCCGTCTTTCGTTATCGAGCTGCGACTCGACAAGATCTAGGGTTTTATGTTTGTAACTCGCTGATGGCCCCTGCAGCGAAAGCCTTTGTAACTCCTTGTAATGCTCGCAACGCTCTTACGCGAATCCGAAATAAGATCGACTTTCTTAATAAATTTGTTTTATTGCGTTTTTCATATTTTCCGCATTTATTTGGTTACTTGTCGTTGGCTTTCGCAGAGATCCGGTTCCTCTGGGAAATTAGGGTTTTCCTAAGTTTCCTTATTTAACGGAAATCGACAAGTGTGAATCTCGGTTCCCATAATCGCTTTAGATAAAGCAGCAGAAGAAGCAGAATGGCTTCGTAATCTCTTGGAAGATATTCCAATGTGGGAGAAGCCAGTCCCAGCTCTACGCATACATTGCGACAGTCAGTCGGCTATAGCCCGGGCATTGAATACTCACTATAATTGTAAATCGCGTCACATTCGACGACGACATAAGACCATTAGACACTTGATCTCAACTGGTGTTATATCTGTCGATTACATCAAGTCAGCTGACAACCTTGCGGATCCGTTTACCAAAGGTTTAACAAGAGATCAAGTACTAAAATCATCTAAGGGAATGGGTTTATTGCCTACTACTAAGAACATGTTCGATGGAAACCCCACTGACGTGATTGGAGATCCCAAGAGGTTGGTTCAAAGGGAAAACTAAGTCAAGCAGAATCTGTTTAAAGCACTGAGAATTACTCAGATCCCAAGATGATAACAGTGCTTACTGTAGATATTAAGGTAAAGCAATGGCTTTTTAATGAGATAAGACCATAAATCTTCATATACATGTATATAGAGTATAACATGATACTTTTTGTGTATGTGACATGTACTAGTGGCAATCACCTAGTGAGTGTGGAATGGGGCCGTTTCTAGGAGGAGAAGTTCAGGCAAGTCTCTTCAAATTCACTCATGACTACCAGGCAAGTTCAAGGCCAAAATGAACACAACAGAGAACTTAACTCTACGAGAAGATGAAGCTGTGTTACATCTGCTGTCTCGTTTTACACAAAACTTCGGGTGGTTTCACTTCCTGAAATGTAGATCCGGCAGGTTCTAACAATGAGTGGTTCAAGGCTGGAATACGCTACTACCTCAGATGCAGTCAGTCTTCACTTATACTCTCGAAAAGTCTGTCTAGTCTAGTGTTAAGTCTAGTCATTAGAGTCTATCGAGTCTGCATAATCTTGTCATGTCTGCATTGTCTTGCGTAATTTCTATTCATGTGGGGGATTGTTGGAACCCAAATTTATAAGCCATTGGGCTGTGTAAATTTATGTTGTAATGTGAAGAGAAATATGGATCAAATGTCTTTTGGGCTCTAATTAAAAAGCCTTTCATTTGAATTGCAAGAGTAAAAAAGAATAATTCCAGGAATATGCCGGAATAATTGCAGGAATATGCCGGAATAGTTTCAGGAATATGCCGGAATAATTCTAGGAATATGCCTGAGTAATTCCAGGAATATACCGGAATAATTCCATGAATATTCTTTATTCAAGGCGAACCTTTCTATATAAATAGACGCCTAACCTCTTCATTGTTTCTCAGACTGAAAAGCAAAAAACAAACAGTTCCAGTAAAAACCCGAGTCTTCTCTTTAACTAAGTCTCGAGAGTATAGCGTAGTAGTTAGTTCGTAGATTCTGTTTTCGGGTGCAGCGAAACAGTCTCATTGTGGTTGTATCCTGGGATTCAAAAATCGCATCTAAACCGTCTCACATTACGGGCGATTTATTGAGTTAAGGAAAGAGATCAAATCTCGACTCCACGAATTCGTCTATTTCCTTAACGATTTCTTAAACGTTTTCTCCGTCTCATCTTATCGTTATACGATTTATGTTTCGTGATTTTCAATCAGGATTTTCGCGGTCCTATAGGTACCTCCTCCAAACTTAATTCACATAGTCTCTGTGTTGTTAAGTTGAAAGAGATACCTAAAAGAGAGCTAAAAATGCAAAATAAAATCTGGTATATACAATGGAAAGTTGTGGAGTACCTCGCTAGTTATCAGGGTTGAAGGTATTGTCTTCAGACCCGCCTTCGTCAGGGTAGGTGATGTAGTAGCCTGCTGGTGGAGCGCTATAGCCATATGGTGCACCATAGTGGCTGTATGATGCATTGTAGTGGCTGTACGGTGCATTGTAGTGGTCCATTAGTCTGCTACTCACGTCGTCACCAGAGTCGTCATCAGAGGAGGTGAAGGATGGGGATTTGTTCCCTGAGTCAGATGGATGAGGTACATAGTTTCGCCGAGCACGCCCTTGCTGGCTAGCAGTGTGTGGTGGACTGTTGTGCTGAGGCTGAGGAGCTGATGTGTTTGTCACCACAAAATCACTGGAACTACATCATGCTACTCCTCCCTTAACCAAAACATCAGCCACCTTCTTCATAAACTTTGCTGAAGCTTTTGCTTGGCTCTTAACTGTCTTCTTCAGCTCCTTGTACTTGGTCTTTAGCTGGAAGAAAGCACGGTCCTGCGCCTTGTTCCATCACTGGAGTTTGTCAATATGCTCATGTGCATGACGAAGAGCGCCAGGGGGTAGGACTCCATCATAAGGCTCAAGTAATAGCGTGGTGGGCCATAAACCTGCACAGATGGTCCTGCTTAAGGTGTGTCATGGGTCATCGGGACACTCTTCCTCCTTGATGATGTGCCAATGGGATCAAGAGACCCGTGATGTCTCAGAAAATCCTCCTCTGAAATGTTGAAGTTAATAGCTTCAGGCTTCTCTAAACTCGTCAATTCTCTGTTCGGAAGGAGCACCTCAGCCGCCCTGCCTTTCAAGCTGAAATGGTAGACATAGCGGCTACCATACCTCCCACTGAAGTAAGTGGCAATCCTTAGGTAACTGCCATCAATGAATCTAGGGCCTGCTTCGTTCTTCTCTAAGTCAACATTCATAAATTTAAGCAGAGGTGTGATCATGCTGCCAATTCCAATCTTTGGGCTAAGATCAGTGGTGAGCCATGCCCAGTCTCTATAATGCTCCAGACGACCGACGAAGAAACTGACATCCCAAATTTTTCATAGATATTGTGGCTTGGGAGAGGTAGCACTCCTGGCCGGGGGAAGGGTCGGATGGCTGGGCAGATAAGTCTCAAATCCTCCTCAGTTACATTGCTAGCTTCCTTTCGTGGATAGAAAGCATGGACTAACATCCTATGGAGGTAGCGCACAGATGGATGCCGGATGTGTGTATTCTTGTTCTTCCCAGTAGAATGTGTGTTCTTGGAGATCTCTTTCCACAGATTCTTTGGGAGTTTTTCGCACCTGGGGAGGAAAGAGTTTTCCTTGTCTTGAAAACCCATGACGATCCCGACGTCCCTTAAGTTCATGTTGTAAACTCTCCCATTGACCTTGAACATGATTTTGCCCCATCATTGCCTAACATGTCGAGTGTCATGGTAGGTGACCACTAGGGAGGATAGGAACTGACACGAGACATCCTTGTAGAAATGGTAGACCATGGTGTGGAGTTGTGGCATCTTCAAGTGTCCTAGCATTGTCTCAATGTCTGAATCAAGCCCTAACTCTTTCAGCAAATCAAGGTCCACAAACCTTGTTGGAGCCCATACTACCCCATGCACCAAGTGATTGTACAACTCTTCTAGAGATGGAGTTTTCTCTCGGTCCCTATCAACAGCCACATCTTTCCCTTTTGACAGCTTTGCCTTCTTTTGAGGAACATTTATTTCCTCACTTTCATTATCACCTTCCTCAATGGTGGGATTTGCCACACCATTCCCAGTCCTCTTCTCTTGCTCCTTTGCCTTTTTAGCAGCTAGAACTTGTTGCCTCAAAGTCATCTCTGCCTCTGATCCAGTTGGTTTGGAGTCAAGATATTTCTCCCTTAATGCAAATTATCTTCTATCAGCTTCTTGCTTCTCAGCTTCCCTTTGTGTCTTTGTCTTCCTCGTCATTGGTACCTGAAAAGTCAAAACTTGGAAGAGGATAAGTAGATGGAAGTGAAAATGAGTGATAATTTGCAAAATGAGATTACAAAAGTAAACTTCAACAAATGAACTAGGAATTAAAGCTCAAGTCTACTTGTAAACATCATAACAAGCCTAGTTTAACCACAAACACACTCAATTAAGGTCAATTTCGAAAATTCCCAAATCCATGAACCCTAATTTGGAAAAGTTCAAATTAAAGTCAGTTCTACCATGGAATCATCAACCCCACTTGATATATAGGCTTTCCCTAGTCTATTTCACAGTAATCAAGCAAGCATAGGACCAAAATTCGATTTTGAATTTCTAGGGTTCATGGACCTACGAAATTGAATATTAAAACTTGATCCCCTTCCTTAAACTCTCTTTCCAGAATGTTCTTGTCATGGAAAGCTTTAGTCTTCTCCTTGTAGATCCTTGAGTTCCCAAAAGCATTCATTCTTATCTCATCAAGCTCATGTAGTTGAAAGAGTCTTTTCTCCTTGGCACTCTTGATGTCAAAGTTCAGCAACTTAACTGCCCATAACGCCTTGTACTCATTCTCTACTGGCAAGTGGCAAGCTTTCCCATACACAAGATTGAAAGGTGTGGTTCCAAGAGGGGTTTTGTAAGCTGTCCTATAGGCCCAAAGTGCATCATCAAGCTTATTAGACCAATCTTTCCTTGTAGTCCCAACAATTTTCTCCAAAATGGACTTGATTTCTCTAATAGAAATCTCGACTTGACCGCTTGTTTGATGATGGTAAAGAGTTGCCACCTTATGCTTCACACCATTCTTCTTGAGAAGTCCCTCAAGCAGTTTGTTGATGAAGTGTGAACCTCCATCACTGATTACAACTCTTGGAACTCCAAACCTTGGAAAGATGATGCTCTTGAACATTTTGATCACCACTTTAGCATCATTAGTGGGGCTTGCAATTGCTTCCACCCATTTAGAAACATAATCAACAGGTACAAGGATGTATTGTTGCCAAAGGATCCTGGAAATGGCCTCATGAAGTCAATACCCCATACATCAAACACTTCAACTTTTAGGATAGGGTTTTGAGTCATCTCATTCCTTTTGGTGATGTTTCCCCTTCATTGGCATGAATCACACCTTGAAACAAACTCTTGTGTGTCTTTGAACATGTGTGGCCACCAAAACCCAGCTTGTAACACTTTTGCAACAGTTTTGAAAGTAGCAAAGTGGCCTCATCCATGACAATGTGTAAGGATCCCATCAACTTCTTCTTTGGCAACCACTCTTCTATAAAGTTGATCCTTGCAGAGAATGTAGAGGTATGGATCATCCCAATAGTATCTCTTCATATCTTTGTAGAACTTCTTCTTGGCATAGCCCACAAGATTTAAAGATTCCTTTCCTGTGGCTAAGTAGTTCACCAAATCAGCATACCAAGGTTCTTTCTCTTCAGTGGCCTTGACTTCTTCAAGATTTCAACCAGTCTCACAAACTGCCATCACTGATCCAATAGCCATGATTTGCTCTTCAGGAAGTCCTTTATCAATGGGGCGCCACACTCTACTTTCAGCCTGGACAAGTGATCAGCTACACCATTCTCAACTCTTGGCTTGTCCTTGATCTTTAAATCAAACTCTTGAAGCAAAAGGATCCATCTCAAGAGCCTAGGTTTTTCATCCTTCTTGGCCATAAGGTGCCTCAAAGCAGCATGATCTGTGTACACAGTGACCTTAGATCCCACTAAGTAACTTCTGAACTTCTCAAAGGCAAAGACAATGGCTAGCATCTCTTTCTCAGTAGTAGAATACTTCATTTGGGCATCATTCAGAGTTTGGCTTGCATAGTAGATGACATGAGTTTTGCCATCTTTCTTCTGCCCCAAAACAGCTCCCACAGCATAATCGCTAGCATCACACATGATCTCAAAAGGGAGATCCCAATCAGGTGGTTGGACAATGGGGGCACTTACAAGTTCACTCTTCAGCTTCTTGAAAGCTTCAAGACATTCTTCACCAAAGATGAAGACCTCCTCCTTGCACATAAATTTGGTAAGTGGCCTGGCGATCTTAGAGAAGTCTTTGATGAATCTCCTATAGAAGCCAGCATGCCCCAGAAAACTCCTGATGTCTTTAACTGTCTTTGGAGGAGCCAAACCCACCACCACATCTATCTTAGCCTTGTCTACCTCGATTCCCTTCGCTGAAATCTTGTGTCCCAGCACAATCCCTTCTTTTACCATGAAGTGACACTTCTCCCAATTTAGCACAAGATTGGTGTTTTCACATCTCTGTAGGACCCTACACAATTTTGACTAACAAGCAGAAAACAAAGATCCGTAGATAGAGAATTTATCCATGAACACCTCCACGACATCCTCAATTAGATCAGAGAAGATTGACATCATGCACCTCTGAAAGGTGGCTGGAGCATTACATAGCCCAAATGGAATCCTTTGATAAGCAAAGGTGCCATAAGAGCATGTGAATGTCATCTTTTCTTGATCATTGGGATGTATGGGTATCTGGAAGAATCCTGAATATCCATCAAGAAAGCAATAGAAAGGGTGATTTGAAAGTCTCTCAAGCATCTGATCAATAAATGGTAGTGGAAAATGATCATTTTTAGATGCAGAGTTCAATTTTCTATAATCAATACACATTCTATGCCCTATGATAGTTCTTGTTGGTATCAGTTCATCCTTGTCATTTTTAATCACAGGGATACCACCTTTCTTTGGAACTACATGCACAGGAGATACCCATTTAGAATATGAGATAGGGTAAATCAAACCAGCATGTAGAAGTTTAAGAAACTCTTTCTTTACAACATCCTTCAGGTTAGGATTTAACCTTCTTTGATGCTCTATATGTTGGGATTGTGAAAGTCCATGTCCAACTCTATCTTATCTTATTAGTACGATATTGTCCACTTTGGGCCTTATAGACCGGCTCGCATGAATTTACTTTTGGTTTCCTTCCCAAAAGGCCTCGTACTATTAGAGTTAGACTTCTCTTTATATATTAGACACTCCTTGTCTAATTCTCCAATGTGGGACTTTGTTTATTATCTCACATTCTCCCCTTAAACTAAAGACCACATTCATCTCGTGTACTTTGTCCTTCAGCGAATCATCTGGCTCCACTTTGTACCAGTAATCGCAGGGCTTTCTTTGAGAATGTTTCTCCCACAACACCACAGGTTCCATGATCTTTTGACAGTTTATGCCACGACCTCCTCTTCCTACTTGAAGGATCCCCATTCATATCTTAAGGGTATTTTGGTCGTCTTGCATATCTTCGTCAAATCGCTCTGATACCAATTGTTGGGATTGTGAAAGTCCATGTCCAACTCTATCTTATCTTATTAGTACGATATTGTCCACTTTGGGCCTTATAGACCGGCCCGCATGGATTTACTTTTGGTTTCCTTCCCAAAAGGCCTCGTACTATTAGAGTTAAACTTCTCTTTATATATTAGACACTCCTTGTCTAATTCCCCAATGTGGGACTTTGTTTATTATCTCACACTATAGAGTCATTGACTCATCCTCAAGATGTATCCTATGCATGAACAAAGAGAGTAACCTATTTCTTTTATAAATCTTTTAAGTGCTGTGAAAAGTTCAGATATCTCATTTTCATTCAGCTCACTACTCACAATGACATGATATGTCTCATTGGTTCCAAGAAATGCGTACCTTACACCATGGGGAAGAGGCTTAAGCTCCACTTTAGGTGCCTTGAGCTCACTCCAGTCATCTTGCTGGACTTCTTCATGTTGAGTGACTGAGGCTACTTGATGAATCACTTGAGGCAGCTCCTCATACTGATCCTTACTAGCAAACCCTTTGTGTGAATCCAACATCATCCCATAGGCAATGCTCTCCTAATTCTTAATCACTGTAGACTCTCTTTCTACTATCAAGGCATGTTGTAGAGGGTCCTCTAGTGACAACTCTTCAAGAAGCTCATCAGCTAGAGCATCCATCTCTTCAATGTAGAATACTTGCCCTTGTACAGTTGGTTTCTTCATTATCTCCTTGATGTCAAAATGGAGAATGTGCCCCTTACCCAAATGAAGATCAATCTTGCCTTCTTTCACATTAACAATTGCACATGCTGTAGCTAAGAATGGCCTTCCAAGGATCAAGGGATCTTGAGCTTCTTCCCCCATTTCAAGCACCACAAAATCTGTAGGGATCTCATAGTTTCCAACCTTTACAGGGAGGTCTTCCAAGATACCCACAGGGTACTTCACTGAACGATCAGCCAACACCAGGGATAGTCTACACTTCTTGTATTGAGTGAATCCAAGCCTCTTTGCAACAGACAAAGGCATCAAGCTGACACTAGCTCCCAAATCGCAGAGACATCTCCCGAACACCATAGGTCCAAGAGCACAAGGTAATGTAAAGCATCATGGATCCTCTAGCTTCTTTGGATCATCAAGCCTCTGGATAATAGCACTTCACTCATGAGTAAGGATCATCATACCTTGCATCTCCTTCTTCTTTGAAGTTACAACATCTTTCAAGAACTTGCTATATTGAGGAACTAGCATGAAAACATCAATGATAGGCATTGTGACTTGAACTTCACTCATTTGCTTCTCAAACAATGCCTTGTACTTCTCTAGCAGCTGCCTCTTGAATCTTCTAGGGAATGGAAGTTTGGGTTCATAAGGAGGAGGAACAAAATTTTCTCATTTGCGGGAGCAGCAACTTCACCATCTTTTCATGTTTTCTTCTCTTCCCCAACCTTTCCTTTACCCCTGGCTTCAATAATCTTCTCTAGGATCTCATCATTGATCTTCTCATCCACAATCACAACCTCATCATCTATGTTGATGGCCACCGCCTCACCTTGTTTCTCAGCATCCTTGTTGAGAGTCTTCGTATCTAATTCTTTCCCACTCCTTAGGGTAATGGCTTTCATAGTCTCTTTGTGGTTTTGCTCAGATTTTCAAGGTAGGGACCCTTTCTGGCGATTTGGGTTAGTGTTCATGGAAGCAAACTGGTTCTCCAAAGCCCTGAACTTGTTGTTGAGGTCATTGTAACTGGCATCAATCTTGGCATGAAGATTTTTCAGCTCATATCCAACATGCTTCTCACTTCTAGTCTAGGACTCCAAGAACTGTTTGAGTAGAGCATCTGTGTTGGTTTCCTGAGGAGTAGATCTAGAAGGGTTAGCTTGCTATTGTTGTTGAGAAGGTTGGTTTCCCTTGTTGGTGAAACCTGGAGGTGAGTTTTGCTGAAGCTGATGTTGGGGTCTAAATCGGTACGACGGAATTAATAGCTAAAACTCCCCGCGAAAATACACAAAGAACAGTTTTATAAAACTCGATAAATCGTTTTATAAGACTCGAGAATCATTTTATAAAACTCGAGAAATCGTTTTATAAAACTCGAAAGATCGTTTTATAAAACTCGAGAAATCGTTTTATAAAACTCGAAAGATCGTTTTATAAAACTCGAAGATCGTTTTATAAAACTCGAGAAATAGTTTTATAAAACTCGAAGATCGTTTTATAAAACTCGAGAAATCGTTTTATAAAACTCAAAGATCGTTTTATAAAACTCGAAGATCGTTATATAAAACTCGAAGGTTGTTTTATGAAATCCGAAGATCGTTTTATAAAACTCGAGAATTGTTTTACGAAACCGCAAAAAACCGAAAAAGCCATAAAACGCGAACTAGCCGCAACTAGTTTGCCCATCGGCGAACTAAGAGGCACTCTCTAGTTCGCCCATCGGCGAACTAAGCCGGCCCGGCTTAGTTCACCGATGGGCGAACTAGGAAGTGATCGACTAGTTCGCCCATCGGTGAACTAAGCCGGCCTGGCTTAGTTCGCCGATGGGCGAACTAGGACATGCTCGACTAGTTCGCCCATCGGCGAACTAAGCCGGCCCGGCTTAGTTCGCCGATGGGCGAACTAGAGACCTCCCGGACACTCCGGGTCTCGATTTCCCATATTCCCGATTCGAAACTTACGTCTTTCGACAAGGTCGCGTTCTAAACCACGGCCGTAATATCTCCCGTTCCATCTCGATCCGACTTACCGTTCGAGTTTTACGATAAAAACCGTAAAACTTCGTTTTCTCGGAAAGAACTCGAGGAAATCGTATAAAACGGCAACGGTTAAACGAAACACCGAACATTGCCTAAACTATACGATTTATTCGAGATTTCTCGTTGAAGTCATAAAAAACGCACTTTTAATAAAAAACGCCGAGCAAGTCGCAAAAAACGTGTTTTTAATAAAAAGTCGAGTAAATCGTAAAATCTTGCGATTAACTCGAGAAATTTATTAAAAACGACGTCAGATCAGGAAACGATCTCGTAAAAAGTCGGAAAACGGTTTTATCGCAAAACGGCCCGAAAGGACCTAAAACGCGATAAAAACCCATCTCACGATTTCAACGGAATCTAACCCGCAGATTTGATAACGTTTTGACGGTTTACTCGCAGAAGGAAAATAAAAGTCAAGTTTAAATATAAAAGGAAGGTTTGAAGAGAAATAGAAGATTTCCGCGGAAGAAAAGGAAAGACCGAGAAGAATGGAAAATTCCCGATTTAGTCAAATCTGGGCGAAATGGAAAGATCGGATCGCCAAGGAAAGGAGTATATAAATAGGAGGTCTAGGGCAGAAGCACACACACGAAATTCAGAGCTCTCACCACCAAAACTAGCATTTAGGAATCTTTTTGTTTTTCTGTTAGCGAGCTGCGTCTCAATTAGGGTTTTCGTTCTTAAGCTTTTCGGCTACTCTTTTGTACCAGTTCTACGCAGATTCGGAATAAGAACCTCTTTGCTCTCTATTTTGTTTATTTTCATTCAAATTCTAAGTTATCGTTTTCTTATTATTCGTTGTGCGGTTCTCGCAGATAGCCGGTTCCTCTGGAAACTTAGGGTTTTCCCGAAGTTTCCTTATTTACGATTTATTTGACAGTGAGTGGAAATCGACACCCACAGTTTGGCGCTAGAAGGAGGGGGGGGTCGGATCTATCTTACACCGTAGCCGCAACATGTCCAACGAAGAAACGATGGCTGGTGACAACCAAACTCGCGACGAACGCGACAACGTTGAAACACCACTACCAAAAGACGCACCTGCGGCCAACGCTACGAACGCTAACGCCGAGACCGTCGAAAAGATGCTTTCCGAGTTTAACAAAAAATCGGAAGAGCAGGAAAAGCTCATTGGTTCGCTCGCAAAACGGCTCGAAACCCTAACCGCGAGAACCAAAGCGATTCGCCCCCGCGGAACTACCAAGATCCGCGGAAGGAGACTCGATTTCGGCGCTCCTANAAATCGGAAGAGCAGGAAAAGCTCATTGGTTCGCTCGCAAAACGGCTCGAAACCCTAACCGCGAGAACCAAAGCGATTCGCCCCCGCGGAACTACCAAGATCCGCGGAAGGAGACTCGATTTCGGCGCTCCTACGGATCGTCCCAGAATCGATCAGGGAAACGTACCGGAAAAGGATTCCGGAAAAGAAAACCCTGACATGACGCTGAAAGAATCGGAAAAATCTCCTATTCGCGAACAGGAGACCGAAGGCGACGGCATCGAAAGGGTCAACCTGGAAACAAGCGACCAGGCCGACTCGACAGACGAAGACGCCGACGTCCATCCTAGGAGAAGAAAAACTCGCAGTCCTCAACCGGAGTCTTCTCCCGAACGTTCCTTTACTGGAGACAAGGGGGAACTCGACTTCGCACGATATGCAAAAACCGCCGAGGAGCGATCTCCGGTCACTCGCAGCAAACGCCGACGAGGTCGGAAAACTGCTGGCGATCAGACCGAGATTCGCGATCTCCGCGAATACATTACCAAAACGGCGCAGCGGTAAAAGCGGTGAAATCTCAGATTCACCACGCTACCAGTGCCGCGCCCGAGATCGATCCGCTATTGTACGAGTCTCGGAAAACGCCTTTCACGGCCCGTATCACCGAGATCAAACTGCCCGATCCCGGAAAGCTTAAGGTGCCAACTTACGACGGGACGTCCGATCCCAAAGCGCACCTAAAAGCGTTCCAGATTACCATGGGACGAGCCAAGCTCAAGGACACGAAAAAGACGCAGGTTACTGCCGCCTATTCATCGAAAACCTAGAAGGAGCCGCGCTCGAACGGTTCGCCAAACTTAGGCGAAATTCGATCAGAAGTTTCCGTCGACTGGCTTCGGAATTCCTGAAGCAGTACTCGATGTTCATTAACCCGGAAACCTCCGACGCCGATCTCTGGAGCTTGGTGCACGAGGAAGACGAATCTCTCCGCGATTTCATGAGTAGATTCAAACTCGTCATGGCTAGGGTTAGCGGGATTAGCGACAAAGCCGCCATCGACGCGTTAAGGAAATC
>CAKOAT010604043.1:34221-63432 GCA_932364175.1 Eruca vesicaria subsp. sativa
AAGACGTTGCGCAGCCCGTAACAATTTCATCACGAGGGCTTAGAGCGATCCTCCGCGATTGCCCTGTAGGCTTTAACAGACCCTCGAGATGATCGACGGTAAGGGTGATTCCCTGCTCGTAACTTAGCGTCAAAAGACCGACGAGTTGCTTTAAACTTGGAGGAGTCAATTGACTAATCGACAGTTCCAGTCTGTGAAGAAAATGCACGATGACCTCCGGAATCGGGAACCATAGGTGGCATTGTTGCAAGAAAATGTTGTAACACGTGAAGAAGCCTTCGGGCGCATCCTCGTCGCTCTCCCCGGCAAGTGGGGAACGAAACTCAGCGGCCTCTGGGACTCGGCAGAATTCACGCATGTAATCAATGTTGTTAAAAAGCGTCAAGCTCGGACGTCCAGAAATCTGATCGACGTCCGACAAAGCTGGAACCCAAGTTCCAGGCCTAGCGGACCCCGACTTGTCTCCGATCGCCCAGAAAGCCTCGAAGTCCGTCGGATCGACTAACGGAGACGAGTACTCTTCTTTCGGAGCCAAGGCTGGAGGCTGCGAACTCGTTCCCTCAGAATTGTGAAAATTGGAACTAGTTGAGGAACGAGTTTTTCTTCCTGAAAACATGTTTGAAGATCTTCAGAGAAAGTGGAGAGAAAAATTTATTGAATAAGTTGTAAAAGATGGAGTAAAGAATTCAAATGTTTACTCCATATACTTATAGGAAACAATTTTACTATTCACCTTTGGACTTTTGGCCATTAAAATTCCGCCTAATTCCGCCAAACTCGCCAAACGCACTCAATCCACTCGCAAGAATCTCACGATTCTTACGAGCTGGGGGGCTAACTGTTGGGGTCAAAATCGGTACGACGGAATTCATAGCCAAAACTCCCCGCGAAAATACACAAAGAACAGTTTTATAAAACTCGAGAAATCGTTTTATAAGACTCGAGAATCATTTTATAAAACTCGAGAAATCATTTTATAAAACTCGAAAGATCGTTTTATAAAACTCGAGAAATCGTTTTATAAAACTCGAGAAATCATTTTATAAAACTCGAAGATCGTTTTATAAAACTCGAAGATCGTTTTATAAAACTCGAGAAATCGTTTTATAAAACTCGAGAAATCGTTTTATAAAACTCGAAAGAAAGTTTTATAAAACTCGAGAAATCGTTTTATAAAACTCGAGAAATTGTTTTATAAAACTTGAAAGATCGTTTTATAAAACTCGAAGATCGTTTTATAAAACTCGAGAAATCGTTTTATAAAACTCGAGAAATCGTTTTATAAAACTCGAAAGATCGTTTTATAAAAATCGAAGATCGTTTTATAAAACTCGAGAAATCGTTTTATAAAACTCGAAGATCGTTTTATAAAACTCGAGAAATCGTTTTATAAAACTCAAAGATCGTTTTATAAAACTCGAAGATCGTTATATAAAACTCGAAGGTTGTTATATAAAACTCGAAGGTTGTTTTATGAAATCCGAAGATCGTTTTATAAAACTCGAGAAATCGTTTTATAAAACTCGAAAGATCGTTTTATAAAACTCGAGAAATCGTTTTATAAAACTCGAAAGATCGTTTTATAAAACTCGAGAAATCGTTTTATAAAACTCGAGAAATCGTTTTATAAAACTCGAAAGATCGTTTTATAAAACTCGAAGATCGTTTTATAAAACACGAGAAATCGTTTTATAAAACTCGAGAAATCGTTTTATAAAACTCGAAAGATCGTTTTATAAAACTCGAAGATCGTTTTATAAAACTCGAGAAATCGTTTTATAAAACTCGAAGATCGTTTTATAAAACTCGAGAAATCGTTTTATAAAACTCAAAGATCGTTTTATAAAACTCGAAGATCGTTATATAAAACTCGAAGGTTGTTTTATGAAATCCGAAGATCGTTTTATAAAACTCGAGAATCGTTTTACGAAACCGCAAAAAACCGAAAAAGCCGTAAAATGTGAACTAGCCGCAACTAGTTCGCCCATCGGCGAACTAAGCCGGGCCCGGCTTAGTTCGCCGATGGGCGAACTAAGAAGCACACTCTAGTTCGCCCATCGACGAACTAAGCCGGGCCCGGCTTAGTTCGCCGATGGGCGAACTAGAGACCTCTCGGACACTCCGCGTCTCGATTTCCCGTATTCCCGATTCGAAACTTACGTCTTTCGACAAGGTCGCGTTCTAAACCACGGCCGTAATATCTCCCGTTCCATCTCGATCCGACTTACCGTTCGAGTTTCACGATAAAAACCGTAAAACTTCGTTTTCTCAGAAAGAACTCGAGGAAATCATATAAAACGGAAACGGTTAAACGAAACACCGAACATTGCCTAAACTGTACGATTTATTCGAGATTTCTCGTTGAAGTCATAAAAAACGCGCTTTTAATAAAAAAACGCCGAGCAAGTCGCAAAAAACGGGTTTTTAATAAAAAGTTGAGTAAATCGTAAAATCTTGCGATTAACTCGAGAAATTTATTAAAAACGACGTCAGATCAGGAAACGATCCCGTAAAAAGTCGGAAAACGGTTTTATCGCAAAACAGCCGGAAGGACCTATAACGCGATAAAAAACCCATCTCGCGATTTCAACGGAATCTAACCCGCAGATTTGATAACGTTTTGACGGTTTACTCGCAGAAGGAAAATAAAAGTCAAGTTTAAAGATAAAAGGAAGGTTTGAAGAGAAATAGAAGATTTCCGCGGAAGAAAAGGAAAGACCGAGAAGAATGGAAAATTCCCGATTTAGTAAATCTGGGCGAAATGGAAAGATCGGATAGCCAAGGCAAGGAGTATATAAATAGGAGGTCTAGGGCAGAAGCACACACACGAAATTCAGAGCTCTCACCACCAAAACTAGCATTTAGGAATCTTTCCGTTTTTCTGTTAGCGAGCTGCGTCTCAATTAGGGTTTTCGTTCTTAAGCTTTTCGGCTACTCTTTTGTACCAGTTCTGCGCAGATTCGGAATAAGAACCTCTTTGCTCTCTATTTCGTTTATTTTCATTCAAATTCTAAGTTATCGTTTTCTTATTATTCGTTGTGCGGTTCTCGCAGATAGCCGGTTCCTCTGGAAACTTAGGGTTTTCCCGAAGTTTCCTTATTTACGATTTATTTGACAGTGAGTGGTAATCGACACCCACAGCTGATAGCTCCCTTGCTTGTTGTTCCTCTTCTGGTAACCTCCTTGTGGATATTTGTTGTAGAGAAAGTTTGGTTCCTTCTTGTACCAACTACCATTGTTGTTGATGAAACACAACTCTTCTTGACCCTCTATTCGATCAACCTCATTTGTCACAGTTTGTGCTTCATGGTGTGTGTTCTCAACAAAGTTCAGTTGCTCTTGAATAGCTTTTTCTGCAATGAGGATGTCAATCTTATCCTGTAGAGCTTTTAGTTACTTTCTTGTCTGCTTGCCATCACCTCTACTGCCTCTGTCATGGTCTCCACTGTAGACTGCGCCACTCTTCACCATGTTGTCAACCAGCTCCTCTGTGTCTTCCTCAGATCTTCCCAAGAAGAACCCCTTGCTAGCAGTATCCAATCTTGCTCTGTACTTAGGAAGAGCGCCCCTGTAGAAATGTACTCAGCAAATTCTCCTTGGAGAAACCATGGTGGGGTCATTGAGCTTGGTAGCTCTTGAATCGCTCCCATGCTTTACTGAATCCTTCCAAGTTCTTATGTTGAAAACTGGAGATCTCATTCCTCAGCTTAGCAGTTCTTGAAGTTGAGAAGAATTTCTCCAAGAATGCTCACTTGCATTCATCCCAGGTGGTGATAGAGTCACTAGGTAGAGACTTCTCCGACTGACGTGCCTTGTCCCCTAAAGAGAAAGCGAATAGCTTGAGCTTGAAGGCATCTTCGGATACACCATTGGTCTTTGACAACCCACAGTAGCTGTCAAACTTGTCCAAGTGATCAAATGGGTCTTCTACAGACAAGCCATGATACTTGTTGTTCTCGATCACGTTGAGGAGTCCTGGTTTGACCTCAACGTTGTTGGCCTCCACAGCTAGTGCTCGGATTCCCATTCTATTGCTTTGAAAATTTGGGCGGTCGAAGGTACCAATGGGGCGAGTTGGGTGCGGTGGGTGCACTGGTGGAGTGTTGCACATTGTTGTTAACTGGTGGGTCATCCATGTCGGCTTCTGACCTCTGTTGTTGAGCTTGTTGCTCTGCTTGTTTTCTCTGTCTTACTATCTCTCTCTCTCTAACGCCCTGATATCGGGAACTCGTGGAACAAGGTTTGTTGTGCCTTTGCTCCTCAAGTTCATAAATCTGATAGCCAAAAAGAGATGAAGATGGAGAATCAGTAACAAATTAAAGTAAAATGACTGAGTCTCAAGCAAGTGACTAAATCTCAATGTTTAAATCTACTTAGAATTTGGCAACACCGCCAATTTGAAGTTAGGAGTTTTCAAGGCTCCTAAGACAATTGTTGTAGTATAAGAGATTGTCGAACCAATTCAAAGAGTCTTTAAAGAACTGAGAATGCAAGTATTTACTTAATCTAAGTGCAATCTGGTTTTAAACTATAACTAAGAATAAGAAAAGCGAATACTAAAATAACTTCTTTGATTGAGAGAAAGGAGAACTCATGGGAGTAGGGATTAGACCTTGGGTGATCAAACTTTGAACTAATGATGGCAAGTGATCAATTAAACTATCAACCTTCAGCCTAGACAAACTTCTGAGCAAGCTCTATGTCTAGATGCATGCTTATTTACTACATAATTCAAACATCAAATGTCTTTGGTTGAATGTTACATAAAGAATCTTTAAGAACAAGTCTATTGGCTATCTTAACACCTTTAACAACAAATGTCTTTGGTAAAGTGTGTTAAAAGCTTAGGAGAGTTGGCTCAGGCATTTCATCGAACACCTTGTGAGGTGGGAAATGCCTAAAGCTCAACCTTTGAGAGGCCAACTCAAAAGATGCATTAAGAATACTCTACTAGCAAAGAATAAGAGAAACATACACTAAACATCCTAATTCTAATCTAATCACCCTTAATCTTTCTATCCCATGAATTCAAAAGTGGATTACTCACTAATCTTCAAAATTCCTCTTAAATCCATATTAGATTCAAGCTTAATCATATAAGATGAGTGGAATAAACAATGAAACATAACATGATTACAATAAATACAAAGATGATTCAAAAAGATGAACTTTCCAAGAGGTTTTTGTATTTTTCTCTTCAAAATCAAGAATGAATCTTCCTGGTAGGCTTACAGAGTACTTAACTTACGTTTTGCAAATGACAAAACATGAAAAAATGACAAAAAGGTCCTTAATATAACACAAATTTTCGTCACAACAAAACACGCAGCGACATGGCCACGTCGCTCTGGGAGGTCGCTCTAGAGCTGGAGCGACCTGGCTGAGACCTCTCTCCAAGGACATCTCGGCTTCCAAATGTGATAAAAAGGCGAGCGACTAAGGATCCTCGCTCCCAAGACGTCGCTTCGGATTGGAGCAACGTTGACAGGTCGCCCTGGCTGCTTCTTGTTCAAGGGCTGGAGAGACTTCGTGGAGCGATTTTGGACGTCGCTCTGGTGTCGAGCGACCTCATGGAGTCGCTCTGGGACCTCGGTCTAGCCTCTGCTCGTACAAGAATCACTTCTAACTCCTCTTTTGGACTTCAAATCCATCCAATCACCTCCAAAAACTCCATGGATACTCCAATACCTGATAAGAACTTATGTATGCAAAGTGCAATCTAGAAATGGCAAAATGCTAGTCTATATGATCCAAATGCATATGGAAGAATGGGTAAAACAATGGAAATATAGAAGATATCAGCGACCATTACACATTCTTTGAAGTTCAAAGCGAGTGTGATTGTTTCTTTCGCAGGCTTCACCATCTGAACAACTTTTTAAAACCCATCAAACTCAAAAAAAAAAAACCAAAGTATATTACCACCTGGAGGAATCCAATTTTTTTTTTAATAAAAGCACGAAAAAAACTCATATATGTGGTGGGGAGAAGATCAACGGAGAGCATAGTAGACAGCCCATCAAGCATATCATTGCTAGAGCCAAGGATAATCGTAGGTACGAAGTTCTCGGGCTCTCTTTGTATCAAGCTTTCATCTTTTAACCCAACAGAAGCCTCAATTCAAAGAAAATAAAAGCATACATCGACTATGGAAGAAGCTATGTCAAAGCTAATTTATCGACAATGGCTTTTTTCTCAAAAACCCATAACAACAGAGACATGTCTGCGTTTAGATAACCCTAATCCTTCATTGTTATTAACGATTCAACATAAATAAATAAAAGTAGGATATAAATATAACAATATGGGTCGTGATATTGTGGCATATTCTACCCGTTTATAAGCGAATTTTCTAGTTTTAAAAACCTTGCATTCCTATTGGTGAATTTATTGGACGATTCTAATTTAAGAAAATCAGAAAATACTTAATGGCATTGCATCGTTAATAACTTGAAAAGGCAGGGGGGAAATCCTTAATAGTATAGATAAATTAAGATACATAATAAGATATAATCGGTAACCGACATTATAGTCTTTATAGATGGGTTCAATGTATTATCACTTACATGTGATTATAATATTAGATAGATTACGATAAATATCATTTATGTATGATATCTATACTATTATTTAACTATAACTAGATTTTGATCCGCGCTTTTCAAGCGCAGAAATTTTTTATAACTAAAATTTATATAATTGGGCTATGTCTTAATTTAAAGAATGTTTTGGTATAAAATCAGTTTACCAAAATTTGTGGTGACGATTTTTTTCATTAGTTTTTAGTTTCAATTTTTATTTTTAGATTTTGGTTTTTAGATTTTAACTTTCTATTTTTGATTTTCAGCTTTTGTTTGGGTTTTTAATTTTTAGATCCGATGAGTTAGTTTGAACTGATATTACCAACAAACAAATTTCAAATAATCGAATATCTAATTTAAAACAGAAAAGATGACAAAATTTTTTTTAAAAAAAAATTGCAATAGTTTATTTTGTAAATAAACAAAAGCAAAAACTATAACAATATGTTATCCAGAACAATGCGTTTTCAGCTTTTGGTTTTGGGTTTTAGTTTTTAGAATTGGTTTTTGGTTTTGATTTACATTTATTTTTTTAAATCAGTAAATTATTTAAGAAAAATAAATCGATAAATTATTTAAAAGTTACCATTGAAATTTATCAAATAAGTGATTGTTATTTAAAAGAAAAAATACAATAACATATTTTAAAGTACATGATTTAAATAAATGATTAATAATAGACAATTTTGTTTTCTTAAAAATATTAAATACATATGGGCCTGAAAATAATAATTTATTTTTTGATCCATTAAGATAGAAATTTTATTCAATGTTTTTTGGAGTTTTTCCTTAATAGTAAGTCTAAAAATCAAACCATATAATTTGTCCTAAAAACAAAAGTAAGCCCAAGACTATATCCCATAAATAACCATCGATTTAATTTAAGTAATGCGGTTCAATTATATATGGCTTGTTGTAACACTCTAGAAAGAGTCCAAATTTAAATGACAATTTGTATTAGTAGATAAAAAGAAAGATTTTATAGAGTAGATTTCCATTGGCTTCATATAATTATTAAATTTCCATTTTTTTTTAAGAAATTGTTAAGATGCTAATGGTATATTACGATTTCCACATTAATATAATTAGTAGATTTCTGTATTCCATATTTTGATAATATATATTCTTATAGAACATTTCATATTTGTAGGAGAAATTATGTGTTTTTGATAGATACATAGATATATGCCGTATTTTGAAGATAGTTTACATTAAGGTCGACATGTTACATTAATTGTGTTGGTTTAATTTAAGTAATGCGGTTCAATCAATTATAAGACTTATATTATTTGTAAACTCTAGAAATGGTCCAAATTTTAATGACAACTTGTATCAGTAGATAAAAAGAATGTCTCTATTTTAATAGATTAGATATAAGATAGATCATGTTATATCACATATGGAGAAAATGTGAATTTTAAAATTGGCTCTCAAGTAGAATAATTAAAATTTTGACCTAACTCATCACCTGAACTAAACTCTGTTCTAGGACGACCGTTTTTCTTTTTGCTTTTTTTTTTTTTTTTGGAACATGATTTCCGGTTTTGTAGAAGCTTGATTTATAGTATAGATTGTTTAAATTAATGATTCAGCTAAAATTACTAAAACATGACAAATCAGAAAAAATATTTGAAAAACATGGAGAAGATGATAAATAAGAAAAAATTAATGAATTAATGATTCAGCTAAATATCTACACTATTATTTGAGAAGTGTTTTTTCATCTAATTTCTCATGTTAAAAGTTTGAGTGATTAATATCGTTTATACCCTGAATAAAAAAATATATATATATATATATATATATATATATATATTACCCAAAAATATACAAATTTAAAACTTATTTGATTAAATATGTGAGTACCGTATATAATGAAATTTTCAAGAAAAATTATATTACGTAATAACTTTAAAAAGAAAAAATATTTGAGAAACGATTTTTTACATTGAAGCTCTCACGTTTTTAATTATATAAAATTAAGAAGTTTACTTGATACTTAATTATCTATTTTTAATTTTGAATTTGTAACCTTTTAGTTAATAGATATTTTCAGATAATACACATTATATATATATTAATTAATTTTTAATTAAAATATATTTTTATATTTTGTATAATTATTATTACTATTATTTTAATCACTTATATAATCAAAGAAGTTTTAAATTCGTATTTATTTTGTGGGTAATTTATATATTTTATTCATTAAGAGTATAGACAATATTAACCATTCTAAGTTTTAACGTGAGAGATCTATTGAGAAAAATCACTTCAAAATAATAGTATAGATTAAGATTTACTTGATTGATACTTATTTATCTATTTTCAGTTTTTGAGTTTGTAACCTTTTTAAACAGATATTTTCAGATAATGACATACTCTATATATGAATAACTTTTTCATTTTAAGATATTGTATAATTCTTACTATTATTTATTTTACTCACTTATTTAATCAAAGAAGTTTTCACTTAATATTTATTTTTTTGTTTAATTTATATTTTTTATTTATTAAGATTATAAACGATTTTAATCACTTTAACTTTTAACGTGAGATCTCAGATACAAAAAAAAAACAATTATTTGAGAAGTGGTTTTTTCCATCTGAACTCTCACGTTAAAAATGAATAGTTAATATAGTATGTACTCTTAATGAATGAAATATATAAATTAACCAAAAATAAATACGAAGTTAAAACTTATTTAATTAAATAATTCAGAAAATTAATAATAACTAGATCTCGCCCAGAGCAACCGCGTAGGTGTTTGTTTTCATTTATTTTTATAGAAACATTTTGTTTTCAATTTTTTAAAAACATTATTTTTTCACTTCTAATTTAATATATATTATAATATATATATATATATATATATATATATATATATATATATATATATATATATATATATATATATATATATAACTGAAAACAAAATGTTTAAGGTTGTTAATAAATGATTGAATGATATAATGTGATAAATTCCAGTAGATGATCCATTTTAAAATATTACACATTAAAAGAGTCATGAATTCTCTTTTAATATATTAGATACGAATTAGCTAAAATCTAAAATATATCTTAAAATTAAAAATTAATTCATATATAGGTTGTGTCATTATCTGAAAAATATATATTGAAAAAAGTTCCATATTCAAAAACAGAAAATAGCTACTTAAATACTAATCAAGTAAAGTTCTTAATTTATATAATTTTAAAAGAATATTGAAGGATTTTAAAGATTTATTTATTACTAATGAATACAGTATATAATTAAATTTTGAAATGAAAAATTATATGAGAAGTGTTTTTTTTTTGTATTCGAGCTCTCATGTTTTCATTTATATAAAATTAAGAATTTTACTTGATTAATACTTGATTATCTATTTTCTGTGTTTGAATGTTGTCACCTTTTTATTATCAGACGTGGAATACCCATTAGCTATGGATAGTCTGGACGTTACAATATTTTATTGTTAATTTGTTGTAAGTTCTTACCTACCAAACAAAATCAGAAACGAAAAGAACATTTGAAGAAAGAAAACAAAAGAAGACATACGATAGTAATATCTACAACAAAGTTTGATTATGCACAAAGATTCTGACGAAAGGGTGACAAGGGAATTTCTCAACGGTCTAGCGATATTCATATACCAGGTTGGTAGTACACTAATCACGGTGGAAACTAGTAAGATGTTTTGTATTTTTCGGAATTGCAAGAGTACAAGGGAATTTCTCAACTATCTCTAACATACTAGAAATTTCCTATCTTCGAAGGGTAACGGGATAGACACTTGGTCCGTTTCCGTCTTGATAGAACCTTGGTTAAAAGCTCTTGGTATGATACTTTCCCTTAGGGAAGATGTCACTATTTGAAGTTCGATGGATCAAATCATAGACCCATCCACTACACCTTTGATACTTTGACGACAAAAAGAGGCAAAATATTCTGCTATGACCACCGGATTAATAAAATTATGAAGTTAAAGATATTATAGAGGCTGTTTGAAATTTCTTTTCCATCTTTCGCGCTGTTGCTTCGCCTGACAAGCTGTTGTCGAGTTATAGCCCGTTGGAGTGAAACACATCATACGAACAGTCGTAAGGCTAGCTAAATTGGAAGCTTAACAAAGCAATGGCAGCCCCCACGGCAAAATGAGTAAATGGAGCCGCAGTCGTAGCCCATGCACTATCTCCTTGAGTCTGTGCTTCTACAAACACCACTGTGACAACAATTGCGATAGCTGAGGAGATTAAGAGAGGCCTTTTTATAATTCATTCAGATAAAGCACAGGGCCTGACGGCTTGTTTTTTTCCAATAATATTGGAGCACTATGGGTTCGGTTATTTTGGCTGAGGTTCATAAATGTTTTCTTAACAGGAGTTATGTACTCTTCTATAAACACAACGCACATCCACCTAATTGTCTCAAACAGAAAAATTAGTCTCAGATTTCAGACCTATAGCTCTTTGAAATATCTATTGTAAGACCATTTCAAAGCTGCTCTCTGCTTCAGACCTGTCTTCGGTGATATTATTTCAGAAAGTAAGTCTGCGTGTCTTCCGGGTCAGGCAGTCTCAGATAATGTATTAAATACCCATGAGATTTTACATTATCTGAAGAACTTAGAAGCAAAGAAGAACTGTTTTATGACGGTTAAGACAGGCATGAGCAAAGCATATGACATGCTTGAGTGGGACTTCATACGACTGGTCTTTGAGCGTCCAGGCTTTCATGAGATTTGGGTCAACTGGATCATGCATTGTGTCTTCACGGTATCCTACTCCTTCTTGATCAATGATTCGGCTTTAGAGAGTGTCACTTCACAAGAAGGAAAGGGACCCTCGTTCTCACCCTACATTTTTTGCGGTGACTTACTCTCAGGGATTTGTTCTCGAGCTCAGTTTTGTGAAGATCTCACTGGGCTTAAAGAGGTGAGACAAAGTCTCAGGGCTGACTCGAAAAGTTGTACCGCTCTCATCTCCATTCTTCAGAAGTATGAGCTAGCTTCAAGACAAGTTATCAATATTGATTAGTCTTTCCATCTCCTTCTCGGCAAAAACACCACAGGATACACGCCTTAGTTTTAATATATCTCTAAGGAAGGTGGAGTGGGGAAGGAGCTTGGACTACCAGAGTTCTTTACTCGTCGAAAGAGAGATCTCTTTACTTCAATTGTAGAAACCTTTTGGGTTGGAGACTGATTCTTTGGGTGTGGGAGTTGAGGCGTATTAATGTAAGGTCTTCAGCCAATAGATTTCTTCAGTCATGGACTAACGGCTAGAGAACAGTTGAAGTCTTTGCTTCTGGTCGTCCTAAGACTTGGTACAAGTTTCTTCCATGGGCTGAGCTATGGTATAACATGTCGTATCACACTTCTTTACATATGACACCTTTTAAAGTGTTGTATGGGCGTGATCCTCCGGTTATACTGCGTTATGAATCGGGTTCTACTGCGAATGGTGTGCTGGAAGTGCAATTACAGGAACAAAATAAGGTTTTGGACCAGGTGAAATTTCAATTTGAAAGGGCCCAACAAATAATGATGGTGCAAGCTGACAAGCATAGGTGTGATGTTAGTTATGTGGTTGGAGATTTGGTGTATCTGAAGCTCAAACCATAACACTCGGTCACTAGGCGTATACATCTTGTGTTTCATGTATCACAGATTAAAGCTGCCGTGGGCTTAATCAATCACAGAAGCACGAGCCTCCGTTTACTGGAAGTGTGGAACGGTTACAGTTGGAGCCACAAGAAGTAGTAGACAAACGTTTTTCAGCGGAAGGGAAGGTGGAATGGCTAGTGAAGTGGAGGAACATTCCTTCTCAAGATAATACTTGGATACCGGTCAAGAAATTTCTTCATCTTTTTCATGGTCATAAGTTTGAGGGAAAACTTAATCTCAATGGAAGAAGTATTGATAGGATCCATCAGACGTAATTTACGAAGAGGAAAAAAGCTGCGGGTGTTATGAATCCGTTACTCAAGTAAACAGAGGAAGTTATGAAGTATGGAAGTGAAGTGTTAAAAGACTCGGAAGGAAATAGAGACTTTGCAACAATGAAGTGTGGAATGCGTGGTGAGATAGTATCTATGAAATTACGAACAACGAGTTGCATAAATACTTTCTCTTAATTCATTTAAATTTTATGCATTTTGTAACTGTGGAGCAACATGAGCTTCACGAAGATGGCCATGAAATCTTCCCCTCTATGGCTATGAGATTGAGGGTTCTACAGTTGTAATATGTACTAGATGATATGTGCGCACATGCACAGGGTGAGTTTTTTTATATTAATGTTTGTTCAATTATAACATTTTGTAATTTATAATCTTTATCAATTGTAAAATGTTGAATACAAATGTTGGTCTCTTAATTATATCATATGTCTGGGCATTCAGGGATCCATTGATTTTGGTTCGGTTGATTCAGATTTTAAAATTTTTGATATTATGTTTTTGAAACTCATTCAGGTTTTACTAATTATTAGTCGGTTTTGGTTCAGTTCCTTCCATATTCAGTTTTGGATCCGATTGTAACCAAAATCTGAAATCGTCCCAAAAATATTTTTGAAACCTCAAAATTGACAAAAAACAAAATTGTCAAAATATTTAAATTATTCTTAAATATAAATTAAAATTAGCTAAAATATCTAAAGAAAACTAAATGATATTCAAAATAAAAAAATAAAACCAACTACAAAAATCTTTCGAATAAAATAAAATATCTAATTACCTTGATATATAAAAAATATTAACATATTATACTAATTTCAGATATTTGTGGACCTATTTAAGATATCGGTTCGGTTCATATTATAACTAAATCCCAAAGTACTAATATCATAAGTCTTGTTTGGATAAATTATAATAGCTATATTATGGAGAAATAAATATTATTCGAATGATCAAATCTCTC
Source organism: Eruca vesicaria subsp. sativa (assembly GCA_932364175.1). NCBI lineage: Eukaryota > Viridiplantae > Streptophyta > Magnoliopsida > Brassicales > Brassicaceae > Eruca > Eruca vesicaria. The sequence continues at coordinate 47,724 of CAKOAT010604043.1, forward strand.
ATTCTTCAAACAATCTCAAAAGGAGGTGACTGGACTTATCATGATATTTCATTAAAAGATTTTTAGAAATAAATACCAAAGCTAAATTATTTAATTTGAATGAAATAATATACATATAGTGTTTCCAATATTAATAATTATTTCAATTTGAAAAAGTGTACTTCATGGATTGTCATGATCAAATAACATACTACAAAATATCTATTTAAAAACTAATTTATATACATAAAAGCATATACATCAGAGTAAGCACATGAATCAAAACTAATACCTTTTGTTAATTTACAATCATGTTTTTGGTAAATAAATCAAAACAACCATTTTATTTACTTTATATTATGTATAATTACGCGTTATTGATATCGACATATATATATATTATTAAATTTATACTTATTATTGGCTACTCTTATTCATATGATTTTATTAACATTTGTATATTTTTCTCTAACAAAAATTTAAATAAATCACGAAAATTTTAATGTGAGATTGTTCCAATACTAGTTTCAAAATTAGAATATTAAAATCTCAATTAATTTTCCCTGCAAATTTTTAAAATTAAAAAATTTATATATTTTATATAGTATATAATTTAATTTAAATTATATATACATATAATATGAATATCTGTTAATTAGACTTCATATTCATACGATTTATAATTATTTGTATCTTGCTTGAACAAAAAAAAAAGTTAAACCCTTGATCAAAAATTTTCAGTGTGGAAGTTTTACCCTTTTTAGTAATTTAAAGTCGTTTCAAAAAATTCTAAATATAACATATAAGAAAAAATATATTTGTTTATTATATACTAATGTGAGTGTTCAATTACTTTTAATAATATAAAACTAAACAAAAAAAAAAGAGAAAGGATACAAAAAGTGTTATAAAATATGTATTATTCATAATCATTAATTTTCATATTTATGTTAATCATATTAGATAATCCATAGCTTTTATTTATGAAAAGAAAGAATATTATTTTATACACTAATAACTAATTTGATAGTTAATTTAATAAAAAGTATAAGATACTATTATATGGACCAACTTATTTTTATAAGGATTCTGAGAATTGTCTTGATGATGACATGTGGCTACGAAAACATGTTGTAATGATCTAGGATTAATATATAGGGGATTTCTATATTTTTATAACACAAAAACAATTGTTCACAAAATTTTCATTGTAAGACTTTTAACAGTATTAATAATTTCTAGTCGTTTTTAAAAAAAAATATATAACATATATGAAAAATTAATATTTTTTATAATATGGTTAACGTGATTATTATTTTTTAATAATATGAATTAAAAAATTATGGAGGATACAAAAACTATTATCAAATTATTTAAAATCATTAATTATCATATATATGTTTATCATATTAGGTAATTTCGTAGCTTCTACTTAATAAAAGATGAAGAATATTTTTTATGCACTACAAATCATTTTAATAGTTAATTTAATAAAAATATACGTTATATTTAGATGGACCAACATACTTTTTAAAGGATTCTAAGAGTGATCGTAGTGATAACACGTGGCTACACTTAAATGTTTTAATGCTCCATGATCAATATATAGGGGATTGATACTTTGTTGAAGAAAATCTATTACTTTACTCAATGGAAAATTGACAAAAAAAAAAACCATGAACTTTCCAATTTAAGCAAAAAAATGTTAAAAAAAAGAAGCAAAAAAATCATGAATTCACAAACAAGCCATTTTATACATCAACTATTGGCAAAACATTCAAAACCACCTATTATCGTTGACCAAGCCATTTTAGACAGGTTGAAAGTCAAACCGTTCCGTTAGTGAATAGTTAATGTTGACTTTTGACATGTGTAAAATTTCTTGGTCAACGAAAGTATGAGATTTTATTGGTTTCAGATTAAAAATTAAAGATTAAAATGGCTTACCAAAGTTTGAAAATTATATAATTTTTTTTTAAAAATAAATTTTCAAATATAATTTGTTTCTGATTTTGATAATATGAAATATAATATATATATATATATATATATATATATATATATATATATATATATATATATATATATATATATATATATATCAATGATTTTGATAATAAATTCAGTTTTAATCTTATGTAGTAGTCTCATCTTAAAGTCTTATATTAATGTTTAATGTTATGTAAATTAAATAGAAGGCTATAAATGATCAATCCAAAATAAAAATGGCTATATGTAACACCTAATAGGTATCCTAAACATGTGTTCATGCTTGTGTTGTGATTATTCTCAAGATAATCCATCTAATTAGTTTATTTCATCGGATTGTTGCAAATTCACTAATTTTGTCTTCTAGCTCTGTGTTCATTATCCTAAGAAGATCATTATGAATTCTTTTAGCGCTGAAATCAAGGTTTACAATGTCACGAGAATCATCTTCTTTCAAGTTCTCAACGTTCTTCACTTTAGGATTGTTTTCAAGATAATCCATCTAATTAGTTTATTTCATCGGATTGTGGCAAATTCACTAATTTTGTCTTCTAGCTCTGTGTTCATTATCCTAAGAAGATCATTATGAATTCTTTTAGCGCTGAAATCAAGGTTTACAATGTCACGAGAATCATCTTCTTTCAAGTTCTCAACGTTCTTCACTTTAGGATTGTTTCTTCACTTGTTAGTTGACACACAAATCTTGTTTATTTTGAATTGATCACTTATAACTTTCTAATCAATTATTTAACATTAATAATTAATAGAAGAATTTAAGATGAGCTACTACATAAAATAAAAATTGAATTTGTTTAAGATAATCCATCAAACTTTATATCCATTCATTTTAGATTGATCACTTATAACCTTTTATTTAACCTTAAATATTAATAAAAGAACTAGATCTTGACTCACACGTCCGCATGGATGTTCTTTTTCGATTTACAGTGTTTAATATTTATTATAGTTGATCTAATTGTAATATTGTTGATAATATATTCTATGGTGATCTCTTTTTTTTTTTTGACAACAAGTAACTAAACTACGATATATGCTCTACCGGTTCAGGTAGCCAAAGCGGTGGCATGGAATCAACATAGGACACAGCTCAAGGGGAACATCGAGCACCTCGTGCAAGCTTGTCCGCCACTGAATTATTTTCTCTTGGGATATGTCGAATCGTGAAGGTTGGGAAGAAGGTCTTACTGCGTCGGAACTCCTCCAAGTGTGTAGCAAAAGCTGGCCATTCGTGAGGTGAGGACACCATCTTCACCAATTGAGAACAGTCTGTTGCGAAATCTACGTCTGAATAATCAAGGGTCTTCATACACTCCATTGCCCATATCAAAGCTTCACACTCTTCATTTAAAGCTGATAAGCTTCTTCAGAGATTCATCGCCCCACTCATCGTCGCGTCGGAACGCACCTCTCTAAAGTACCATCCTTGTCCCGAGAATTTATCGTTTTCCTTCCACGCCCCATCAATAAAGCAAATCCTTGAATGCCTGGATGTTTCCCATTCGAATGTACATGGTACCCTTGGTTTAATATCTAGAATTTTGAGTTGGGTCTCTGGCCCCGTTGCCTCCACTTCGGAAATTCTCAGAATTTCTTGGGTTTCCAACCTTGTTACTAAAAACTTTTTTTATTCCTATTCTTCCATATGTACCACAATATCCATGGAATAACTAAAATCATAATCTTTTGGCAACCTCCAAAATAGTCAATCCATATTAGTAAACATCAAAGAGGTTGGGAAAATATTAGGAGGAGAGGGAAGGAAAACTATTAGGAGGAGAGGGAATTTTTCATAATGCCCAAATTTGTAAAGCTGGGGGACATTCAAATCGAACATGATTTATCGACTCTTCCTCTACGCCACAAAAACTGCACCGAGTATCACAGTTAATACCGCGTGCCCTCAAATTTCTTGCAACCGGTAAAGTACCTGAAATAATTGTGGGAACCGAAATTCACACCTGTCGATTTCCGTTAAATAAGGAAAGTTAGGAAAACCTTAATTTTCCAGAGGAACCGGATCTCTGCGAAAGCCAACGACAAGTAACCAAGAACGCGATTAATATGAATAAATTGAAAGATATAAAAAGAAAAACGAGATTGAGAGCAATAAGGATTCTTATTCCAAATTCGCGTAAGAACGGTTACAACGAGAGTTGCCTTAGCTGCGTGAGCCGTCGACAAAATTCCTAGTTCTAGCAATCTAAGACTAAAACCCTAGTCGAGACGCAGCTCGATAACAAAAACGGAAAATTGCCTAAATGCTAAGTTTGCTGGTGAAAGCTCTGAAAACTCGTACCTCAGCTTCTGCCCTATGCCTCCTCCTTATATACTCCTCCTTAGGCGGTTTTAGTCTTTCCATTTTGCTCGAAACCGAATATTTCGGAAACTTTCCATATCTGTCGATCCTTCCTTTTCTTCTGCGGAAATCTTCTATTTATCTTCAAACTTGCCTTTTATCTTCCGTCTGCTAGTAGACCGTCAAAGCGTTATCGTATCTTCGGGTTTGATTTCGTTAACGTCGCGAGATGGGTTTTTATCGTGTTTTAGGACCTTTCGGGCCGTTTTACGATAAAAACCGTTTTACGACTTTAACGAGACCGTTTCCTGATCTGATGCCGATTTTTTACGATTCTCTCTACGTTTTTAATAAAAACGCGTTTTTATAATCTTAACGAAGAATCTCGGATAAATCGTATAGTTTAGGCGACGTTCGGTGTTTTGATTAACCGTTACCGTTTTATACGATTTCTTCGAATTCTTTTCGGGAAAACGAAGTTTTACGGTTTTTATCGTAAAACTCGAACGATTGGACGGATCGAGACAAAACGGGAGACATTTCGACCGTGATTCAGAATATGATTGTGTCGAAGGACGTATGCCTTGAATCAAGGATGTGGGAGATCGAGGCTCGGGATGGTCGGCTCGACGTACGGCGAGCTAGTTCAGCTTGGCTAGGTCGCCATATGGCGAACTAGGCGAAAAGAACCAGTGGGGCAAAGTCAGCACCTCTTAGTTCGCCCAATGGCGATCTAGCCGGGACGGAACTAGTTCGTCCATCGGCGAACTAAGCCGGGCCGGCTTAGTTCGCCGATGGGCGAACTAGTCGAGTGCCTCCTAGTTTGCCCATCGGCGAACTAAGACGGCTCGGCTTAGTTCGCCCGTGGGCGAACTAGTCGTGACTAGTTCGCGTTTTACGGCTGTTTCGGTTTTGTGCGGTTTCGTAAAACGATTCTTCGAGTTTTATAAAACGATTCTTCGAGTTTTATAAAACGATTCTCGAGTTCTATAAAACGATTCTTCGGGTTTTATAAAACGATTCTTCGAGTTTTATAAAACGATTATTCGAGTTTTATAAAACGATTCTCGAGTTTTATAAAACGATTCTTCAAGTTTTATAAAACGATCTTCGAGTTTTATAAAACGGCTTCTCGAGTTTATAAAACGATCTTCGAGTTTTATAAAACGGCTTCTCGAGTTTTATAAAAAGATCTCCGAGTTTTATAAAACGATCTTCGAGTTTTATAAAACGGCTTCTCGAGTTTTATAAAACGATCTTCGAGTTTTATAAAACAGCTTCTCGAGTTTTATAAAACGGCTTCTCGAGTTTTATAAAATGATCCTCAAGTTTTATAAAACGATCTTCGAGTTTTATAAAACGGCTTCTCGAGTTTTATAAAATGATCCACGAGTTTTATAAAACGATTCTCGAGTTTTATAAAACGATCCTCGAGTTTTATAAAACGATCTTCGAGTTTTATAAAATGGCTTCTCGAGTTTTATAAAACGATCTTCGAGTTTTATAAAACGGCTTCTCGAGTTTTATAAAAAAATCTTCGAGTTTCATAAAACGATCTTCGAGTTTTATAAAATGGCTTCTCGAGTTTTATAAAACGATCCTCGAGTTTTATAAAACGATCCTCGAGTTTTATAAAACGATCTTCGAGTTTTATAAAACGGCTTCTCGAGTTTTATAAAATGATCCTCGAGTTTTATAAAACGATTCTCGAGTTTTATAAAACAATTCTTCGAGTTTTATAAAACGATTCTCGAGTTTTATAAAACGATTCTTTGAGTTTTATAAAACGATTCTTGAATTTTATAAAACGATCCTCGAGTTTTATAAAACTATTCTCGAGTTTTATAAAATGATCCTGGGGTTTTATAAAACGATTCTTCGGGTTTTACAAAACGATTCTTTTTATATTTCTGCGGGGAGTTTCGGCCGTTGATTCCGTCGTACCGATTTTGACCCCAACAGTTAGCCCCCCAGCTCGTAAGAATCTTGAGCCTTTAGTGTAAGGTTCTTGCGAGTGGTTAACCAGTTTTAGTTAAGTTAGGCGGAATTAATGGTCGGAAAGGTCCGTTGAAAGTGATCTTTCCACTCTCCAGGGAGCGGAAAGCGTTTAAGATTAGGGCTGCGCCTTGTGAAGGCTGCCTACGTACCCTTTTGAGGGGATCAAGCCTTTCGTAGTTCGTTTCGGAGTTAAGGNTTTAGGATGTTTAGTAAATCGAGTGAGCGTTTAGATATAGACGAAGAGACATGCCTTTAGGATCTCGATTCATGCCTTGAGACGTTAGCGACCAGTGTGCTGGGTTTAGGGCAAGACCTAGGTTTACTTTCGGATTGAGGCTATGCGATGACTAGTCAGCTTTCGTTTTGCCTGTTGCGATTTTAACCTGATTCCATACAGATTTAGAAACCGCGATAGGTTCTCGGCTTATATGATTCATCTGGTTGGAACCGAGCATCTCACCGGGAACAATTTCTAAGTTGCCCGGAAGTGCTGACAAAAAGTTTGGATTTCTTTTATAGCGCTATTACCCTTGTGTCGGGTGTTCGAGAGCTATCTCTGCGAGATAAGTTAAGTTTGTTTAGGACTGTTGCGAGTTTGTTGTGATCAGCAACAAAATTTTTAGGCGATAAATGTTTACGTTGTTTTGGCCTTCGCGAAGGATACGTACGTTAAGAAGTTTTGCGTAATTTTATAGTCGCGGACGGACTGTTAGGTCTTCCAAGAAATGACTTTACCGAGGAAGGTATTTGTGTCGAAAAACTAGTCTTCGGGCGTCTGCGACGTCTCGCAGTGCCAAAAGTTGGTTTTTATTTTATATGCCGCGTTTCGTGTTCGGAACGTTTGCGCAGTCTTGCGAGGGTTTTGTCTTAACCCTGCTTTGCAGGAACACTTTCGTTCGTTTGCTTATATTCGCAATTAAAACTAACATTCCTGTTTGGATGTTAGGTAGTTTTATGATTTGTGCTAGAACAATTAGGACCGAGTGTTCGTGTAAGTTGTTTCCCCGAACGAAGCGTTTTTCGTTACGGTGCTTTGTGAAGTGTTGACCTTCCAAGATTCGTACGGCTTTAAGAGCTCTGGTACGAGTGTTTTCTTATACGTCGGATTTTGTAGGCAACTTGCTTCGGGACTAGAGTGAATCGCGAGAATACAAAACTTAGCCGATTTTCAACAAGTTTGCATTATCCGTTGAATGTATTGGCTTGGCGTGAAGGTTGTGTTCAGCCGCACAGCCAAGGTCGTATTTGGTAGAGGATTAGACCGCGACACTTTCGTGCTATCGAAAAGTTCGAGTTGGTTTGTAAACCTGGAATTGAAGTGAAGCGCGATCGGACAATAGCCAAGTAGCCTTTGTCGAGCTTGATATGCCAAGTATGCCCGTGTTTATAGAAAACGTTTTTCCGTTGTAGGTTTGATTTATACGGTGAAAGTTTCGTATAAACTTTCCTTTGTATGGAAGTTGTTTTTTTTTTTTTTTTACTCGAGGGAGACAGATCCTACGAAGCTCGATCCAGAGCCCGTGCGGAGTCGTTTGCGGGGCGGTCTCATTCTCGGATGTAATCGGGAGGAATGAGAGCGGATGCTCGTGAACCGAAGGGCTAAAGAGTGAGATCTTTCAGATCTTGTCGCGAGGAGGAAACGTTTAGATTGGTCGCTCAGTGTCAGATCGTATAGCTTGGTTTTCGGTATAAGGAAAGTACTTTTCGCAAAACCTATTACGTTTACTTTGAAAGTTACTTTGTTATGACATGATCCTGACTATACGAAGGATTTCCCGCGTAAGCAACGGGCGATGACTTTAGTAAATTGGCACGACGCATTGGGTTAACAATGTTTCCACAGATTTTTCGAGAAACCTTTCCGCTTAGTTTTTGATTTTTCGGTGATGGTTTTTTCGGAGTCACTCGCGGAGTTTTACCAAAAATTATTTCACCGAGATTTAGTCGCAAAATGTTTTAGCGGGTTTCTCGGACGGAATGAATCACATGATCAGCAATAGGATCATTCGGCGAGACGGAAGGACATGTTCTCGATTGCTGCTTTGTGTTCTCGATTTTTCTTTTTGCCGCAAATGTTCTTGATATTATTCTGTGACTCACTTGGTTCGACGGAGAATAAGATCAGTGATTTGACACCTAAAGATTTCTCGTATAATTTTTTGACTCTTATACTTGTTTTATCAAGTTCGAGAAGATCTTTATGACTTCGGCAAATCATCGAGTTCCGCTCGGAAGTTTCGCAGAGGTTTTCTAACCGCATGATTGCGACAAAAGATGATGTATATTCCTCGAGATTATTTCCCAGACGGTTTGGGTCAGTCTTTAGCGCTTAGACGTTTTTAGATTGTCGTTTGCTTTTGGGATGATTTCGACGAGGCGTTGCATCGTCCGAATATTTTTCCGCCTATTTTAGAAAGCGTTTTCTTGATGCGAGGAAAAATGTTCGGCGAAAGAAGAAAGACGAGTTTCGTTTGAAGGATTGGGATGATCGACAATCCGAGTCGATTAAAGACCATGGTGGATCGGAGATGATTNTTTTCCGCCTATTTTAGAAAGCGTTTTCTTGATGCGAGGAAAAATGTTCGGCGAAAGAAGAAAGACGAGTTTCGTTTGAAGGATTGGGATGATCGACAATCCGAGTCGATTAAAGACCATGGTGGATCGGAGATGATTTGGAGTATGTCTGATTTACGAAAACTTCTAGGAGCGAGTCGGTTTTAAGAAAACGTCAGCGCCTCTAGCTCCCTCTTTCTTTTAGGAAATGAGTACGTTTGAATGCGTGGCGATCGTTTCTCGGTTGTACGAGAGATTGGATCGGTTTTCGAGTTATGCCTGAATGGTTAGAAAACAACAAATCGAGATAGACAAAAATTGCTTACGACTTAGCATGCTAGACTATTCTCTAAAATTCTAAGTTCTCTAGGTTTCACGACAGTTTACAAGACGTTTTCGTTTCTTATCTACGAGAAATTAAAAGTCTAATATAATTTTCAAATCGGATATACCTTAGTTTCATCGATGATTTGGGATCGTCTATTCTTCGTTCTTCGTCTTCTGACCTACCAGTCTTCGATGAATTACCAGCGAGAGTATCGGAGTGGGGAGAAGACTTAACCATCGGAGCTCGTGTTCTTGTTTCTTCGTACTGCTGGTTTTATTTGACCGACTAGGTGCACTTTGTATATCAAAAAAATCAATCACGTGTTTATGATTGGATGTTTTCAACTTAGCGTGGGAGAGTTTCGTAAAATCAGATTAGATTTAGAGAGTTCAGATTTCTCGTATAGTTTAGGCAACTTTGGTGTTAAGTCAACCGTTGTCGTTTTAGACTATTGATTCGAACTTATACGAAGAAACTAGTCTTTGCGGTTTTATCGTAAAATCCCGATGGAAATTCCGGTTCAGGCGAAACGAGAATCAGCACGATCAAGACTTCGAGAGAACTCGAGGATTGGTTCAGCTCGACGTAAGGCAAGTCGGGTGAACCCTTTCAGCTCGTCGTGTGGCGATCTGGATTGTAAGAACCCTTGGGGCGAAGTAAGCGTCTCTTGGGCGAGCCAGGCGCTCGGGTCAGCTCGCTGTTTGGCGAGCTAGCTAGCTCTACGTTCGGCGAGCTAAGACGCTTGGCGCGGGTGATCTCGATTCATCGAGTAGACTTGTTTTCGTAGTAGAATCTCAACGGAAAGACCGATTGAGATGAAACAAAAAGCGTCTCGATCAAGATTCGAGATGGAGATGTTTCGATCCATCAAGCTTGTCCAACTTACCTAATGGTGAGTCGGCGAGCACAGTCCCGATTCATCAAGCTATCTTGTTTTCGTGGTAAAACATCAATGAAAACTTTGATTGAGACGAAACGAAAAGCAGTGCGATTATTGTTTAGAGTACGGTCCGGCTCACCATGGCTATGAGTTGGATTGTGCGGACCCTCGGGAAAACGTTAGTGCCTCTGGGACGAGGTGGAAAGCCGGTCAGCTCGCCAAGATGGCAAGCTAGGTTGCTTGGCCAACTCACCGTCTTTTCGGCTGGATAGTATTGCCCGATTCTGCGAGTAGCCTAAGGTTCTTCCGCGAGTAACCTAGGGTTTTGTCCGCGGGTTTGATTTTGTTAACGTCGCGAGATGGGTTTTTATCGTGTTTTAGGACCTTTCGGGCCGTTTTACGATAAAAACCGTTTTACGACTTTAACGAGACCGTTTCCTGATCCGATGCCGTTTTTTTACAATTCTCTCTATGTTTTTTATTAAAAAAAAGTTTTTTTATAATCTTAACGAAGAATCTAGGATAAATCGTATAGTTTAGGCGACTTCGGTGTTTTGATTAACCGTTACCGTTTTATACGATTTCTTCGAGTTCTTTTCGGGAAAACGGAGTTTTACGGTTTTTATTGTCAAACTCGAACGATAGGACGGATCGAGACGAAATGGGAGACATTTCGACCGTGATTCGGAATACGATCGTGTCGAAGGACGTATCCTTGAATCAAGGATGTGGGAGATCTAGGCTCGGATGGTTGGCTCGACGTACGGCGAGCTAGTTCAGCTTGGCTAGGTCGCCATATGGCGAACTAGGCGAAAAGAACCAGTGGGGCAAAGTCAGCACCTCTTAGTGCGCCCAATGGCGATCTAGCCAGGACGGGATTAGTTCGCCCATCGGCGAACTAAGCCGGCTCGACTTAGTTCGCCCGTGGGCGAACTAGTCGTGACTAGTTCGTGTTTTACGGATGTTTCGATTTTTTGCGGTTTCGTAAAACGATTCTTCGAGTTTTATAAAACGATTCTCGAGTTTTATAAAACGATTCTTCGGGTTTTATAAAACGATTCTTCGAGTTTTATAAAACGATTCTTCGAGTTTTATAAAAAGATTCTCGAGTTTTATAAAACGATTCTTCGAGTTTTATAAAACGATTCTTCGAGTTTTATAAGAAGATCTTCGAGTTTTATAAAACGGCTTCTCGAGTTTTATAAAACGATCTTCGAGTTTTATAAAACGGCTTCTCGAGTTTTATAAAAAGATCTTCGAGTTTTATAAAACGATCTTCGAGTTTTATAAAACGGCTTCTCGAGTATTATAAAACGATCTTCGAGTTTTATAAAACAACTTCTCGAGTTTTATAAAACGGCTTCTCGAGTTTTATAAAACGATCCTCGAGTTTTATAAAACGATCTTCGAGTTTTATAAAACGGCTTCTCGAGTTTTATAAAATGATCCTCGAGTTTTATAAAACGATTCTCGAGTTTTATAAAACAATCTTCGAGTTTTATAAAACGATCTTCGAGTTTTATAAAACGGCTTCTCGAGTTTTATAAAACGATCTTCGAGTTTAATAAAACGGCTTCTCGAGTTTTATAAAAAGATCTTCGAGTTTCGTAAAACGATCTTCGAGTTTTATAAAATGGCTTCTCGAGTTTTATAAAACGATCCTCGAGTTTTATAAAACGATCTTCGAGTTTTATAAAACGGCTTCTCGAGTTTTATAAAATGATCCTCGAGTTTTATAAAATGATTCTCGAGTTTTATAAAACAATTCTTCGAGTTTTATAAAACGATTCTCGAGTTTTATAAAATGATTCTTTGAGTTTTATAAAACGATTCTCGAATTTTATAAAACGATCCTTGAGTTTTATAAAACGATTCTTGAGTTTTATAAAATGATCCTCGGGTTTTATAAAACGATTCTCGAGTTTTATAAAACGGTCCTCGAGTTTTATAAAACGATCCTCGAGTTTTATAAAACGATTCTTCGGGTTTTACAAAACGGTTCCTTTTATATTTCTGCGGGGAGTTTCGGCCGTTGATTCCGTCGTACCGATTTTGACCCTAACAATAATTTGCTAAACAAAATGTCTCAATTTTGGAGCACAATGAAGTTTCCAAGAAAAAGCCAGTAAGGGCTTAATATCTGGCCCATAAGGCATTATCTCTTGACGCTTGTCTGGAAATTAAGACTTCACTTCATATCCTGACTTAACAGTATATTTTCCTGATTCTGTGAAGAACCATCCATATGAATCATGCCTACCACTCCGACTTATAGCCAAACCCCCTGATAATTTTAAGATCATCTGGATGGACATATGCATTAAGCAAATCCACATTCCAAGATTTAGTTAAAGGATCAATAAACTGATCCAACTTTAAAGAAAAGTCCAAGACCTGAGTCTGTAGTTTTGGTTTAGCTGACCTTGGGCGAGGAACAGGAATCCAAGGATCATTCCATACATAGATGGTTTGTCACGTTCCAACTCTTTTGATTAGCCCTTTGTTTACTAGAGATTGAGATGAACAAATTCTTCTCCAGCCATACGAGGGCGGATAAGATCTGCGAGGATCTAGTGGATCAGTATGCCAAAAATATCTACCTTTGAACACCTTTGAAAACAAACACTCTGGTTTGTCTATTGATAGGTCATGGATTTTACCCATTTTTAACCATAACCTAGATATGATTTTACAGTATTTCATAAGTATTTGGAACCTTTTCAGAGTAATTTACAGATTTAGGAACTTATGAAGAAAATAGATGTTTTTGGAACATTTTAGAGACTTGGAAGGACACTCCTGCCAGAATGGAAAATCGACCGACGTTGCAAGATCAAAGACGATCGATGGTCACCCATTATGAACGATCGACGCAATATTGTCAACATCAATCAATGCATATACCACCCGTGAATTTACAACAAAATTAGAAGACTTCAAGTTTCACAAAAGTTATGATAATTGCAGAATTAGTCCCTAGCCGCCTGCAGGCTACATTTTAGGGTTTTATATTGTTTTAAAAGGAGAGATTTGCTTAGAGTTTAGAGACCTAGTTTTGGATAGATAATTTTTTACTATTGAAGGAAGAGAGTGGATTCGATCCCTAAGTACTACAACTGAACCTCTTATTTGAGAGAGTAATTCACTCCTTAGGATAATTTAAGTGATACCAAAATTGGCGCCGTTGCCGGGGACTCTTTCTTATTGCCATTAGATTTAGCTTAAAATTTAGTTTAGACTTTGTTTCTAGAAAAAATATATACTTAGTTTTCTTTCTTCTCCTGTGTGGGAGTCGATTTCACCCTACTGTCAAATAAATCGTAAAAAAAGAAACTTCGGGAAAACCCTAAGTTTCCAGAGGAACCGGCTATCTGCGAGAACCGCACAACGAAAATAAGAAAACGATAACTTAGAATATGAATGAGAATAAACGAAAATAGGGAGCAAAGAGGTTTTTATTCCGAATCTGCGTTGAACTGGTACAAAAAGAGTAGCCGAAAACGTAAAAACTAGAAAACCCTAATTGAGACGCAGCTCGCTAACAGAAAAACGGAAAGATTCCTAAATGCTAGTTTTGGTGGTGAAAGCTCTGAATTTCGTATGTGTGCTTCTGCCCTAGACCTCCTCTTTATATACTCCTCGTCTTGGCTATCCGATCTTTCCATTTCGCCCAGATTTGACTAAATCNTCGATCCTTCCTTTTCTTCTGCGGAAATCTTCTATTTCTCTTCAAACCTTCCTTTTATCTTTAAACTTGACTTTTATTTTCCTTCCGCGAGTAAACCGTCAAAACGTTATCAAATCTGCGGGTTTGATTCCGTTGAAATCGCGAGATGGGTTTTTATCGCGTTTTAGGTCCTTCCGGACCGTTTTGCGATAAAAACCGTGGTTTAGAACGCGACCTTGTCGAAAGACGTAGGTTTTGAACCGAGGATGCGGGAGATCGAGGCTCGGGATGGTCGGCTCGACGTACGGCGAGCTAGTTCAGCTTGGCTAGGTCGCCATATGGCGAACTAGGCGAAAAGAACCAGTGGTGCAAAGTCAGCACCTCTTAGTTCGCCCATTGGCGATCTAGCCGGGACAGGAATAGTTCGCCAATGGGCGAACTAGCTGAGTGTTTCTTAGTTCGCCCATGGGCGAACTAGTCGTGACTAGTTCGCGTTTTACGGCTGTTTCGGTTTTTTGCGGTTTCGTAAAACGATTCTTCGAGTTTTATAAAACGTTTCTTCGAGTTTTATAAAATGATTCTCGAGTTTTATAAAACGATTTTCGAGTTTTATAAAACGATTCTCGAGTTTTATAAATTGATTCTCGAGTTTTATAAAACGATTCTCGAGTTTTTTAAAATGATTCTCGAGTTTTATAAAACGATTCTCGAGTTTTATAAAACGATTCTCGAGTTTTATAAAACGATTCTCGAGTTTTATAAAACGATTCTCGAGTTTTATAAAACGATTCTCGAGTTTTATAAAACGATTCTCGAGTTTTATAAAACGATTCTCGAGTTTTATTAAACGATTCTTCGAGTTTCATAAAACGATTCTCGAGTTTTATAAAACGATTCTTTGAGTTTTATAGAACGATTCTCGAGTTTTATAAAACGATTTTCGAGTTTTATAAAATGATTCTCGAGTTTTATAAAACGATTCTCGAGTTTTATAGAACGATTCTCGAGTTTCATAGAACGATTCTTGAGTTTTATAAAACGATTTCTCGAGTTTTATAAAACGATTTCTTGAGTTTTATAAAACGATCTTCGAGTTTTATAAAACGATCCTCGAGTTTTATAAAACGATTCTCGAGCTTTATAAAACGATTTCTCAAGTTTTATAAAACGATCCTCGAGTTTTATAAAACGATTCTCGAGCTTTATAAAACGATTTTTCGAGTTTTATAAAACGATCCTCGAGTTTTATAAAACGATCCTCGAGTTTTATAAAACGATTCTCGAGCATTATAGAACGATTTCTCGAGTTTTATAAAACGATTCTTGAGTTTTATAAAATGATTTCTCGAGTTTTATAAAACGGTCTTCGAGTTCTATAAGACTTTGAGTTTTATAAAACTAGTCCTCGGGTTTTATAAAACTGCTCTTTTTGTATTTTTGCGGGGAGTTTTGGCTATTAATTCCGTCGTACCAATTTTGATCCCAACAGTTAGCCCCCCAGCTCGTTAGAATCGTGAGCCTTTAGCGTAAGGTTCTTGCGAGTGGTTAACCAGTTTTAGTTAAGTTAGGCGGAATTAATGGTCGGAAAGGTCCGTTGAAAGTGATCTTTCCACTTTCCAGGGAGCGGAAAGCGTTTAGGATTAGGGCTGCGCCTTGTGAAGGCTGCCTACGTACCCTTTTGAGGGGATCAAGCCTTTCGTAGTTCGTTTCGGAGTTCAGGTTCGTATGACCTTTTTCCCGGCAAGACCTTTACGGTCTAGTTATATGTTTATCGAGCATAATGATGTTGATGGCATCTGGACCTTTGCCGGCCTTGAGACTAGTCTCGTAGGCCGTTTGGTCTGGCCGAGCGTGGCCGTTATAGTTTTCGGACTGGCCGTGTGCGGCTCTGAGTCCCTGCCGCTTTTGCGGCTTTATTAAAAATCAGTTTGCGTTTTTAAGAGCGTGCTTTTATTCGTATGAATGTAGCGGGAAGAATATGCTCCCGAGTTTTATAAA
>CAKOAT010604043.1:68985-178126 GCA_932364175.1 Eruca vesicaria subsp. sativa
TAAAACGATTCTCGAGTTTTATAAAACGATTCTCGAGTTTTATAAAACGATTCTCGAGTTTTATAAAACGATTCTCGAGTTTTATAAAACGATTCTCGAGTTTTATAAAACGATTCTCGAGTTTTATAAAACGATTCTCGAGTTTTATACAACGATTCTCGAGTTTTATAAAACGATTCTCGAGTTTTATAAAACGATTCTCGAGTTTTATAAAACGATTCTTCGAGTTTCATAAAACGATTCTCGAGTTTTATAAAACGATTCTTTGAGTTTTATAGAACGATTCTCGAGTTTTATAAAACGATTCTCGAGTTTTATAAAACGATTCTCGAGTTTTATAAAACGATTCTCGAGTTTTATAGAACGATTCTCGAGTTTCATAAAACGATTTCTTGAGTTTTATAAAACGATTTCTCGAGTTTTATAAAACGATCTTCGAGTTTTATAAAACGATCTTCGAGTTTTATAAAACGATCCTCGAGTTTTATAAAACGTTTCTCGAGTTTTATAAAACGATCCTCGAGTTTTATAAAACGATTCTCGAGCTTTATAAAACGATTTCTCGAGTTTTATAAAACGATCCTCGAGTTTTATCAAACGATCCTCGAGTTTTATAAAACGATTCTCGAGCTTTATAAAATGATTTCTCGAGTTTTATAAAACGATTCTCGAGTTTTATAAAACGATTTTTCGAGTTTTATATCTTCGAGTTCTATAAGACTTTGAGTTTTATAAAACTAGTCCTCGGGTTTTATAAAACTGCTCTTTTTGTATTTTTGCGGGGAGTTTTGGCTATTAATTCCGTCGTACCGATTTTGACCCCAACATCCTGCTTACACATGTACCCTGTAAATGGAAAACATAGATTCCGTCGACCCAGCGTCGATCGATGAGGAAAATCGAGAATCGAGCGACACACATCTGCCAACGTCGATCGATACTGGAATCCCACCATCGCTCGACACCAACCCGCCCGAAGCAGGTAAGTCCTTACTTACGACATTTAATAAGTAAGTTGTCCAAACATAACCAATAGGTCAATTAGGTAATGAAATTCGCCTAATCCAAATGAAACAGGGGACTGAAATCCCTCTAAGATTACTTTCCATCTTACACAAAGATGTGAAAATAAAATTACCTTTGAAAGACTACTAAGATCCTAGTAGGACCTATTCAAATAAGTCCGCTATTAAGATACCAGAAGACGATACCAAGGAATCTGAGTTTAACTCGGATTATTACCTTATGGTTCGTAAAAAACCTTTCCATGGATCGCCTCAGAGTATCCGCAAAATCACATCGAAAACTTAGAAGAATTATTAATAGGCGAGTACAATCGATGTAAGCTGTTTTCCTTCTCTCTAGAAGGGGAAGCTAAGAAATGGCTTGATCGATTGCCAGCATGATCTCTTACCTGTTGGAGCGATTTTAGAGCTGCCTTTCTTAGAAATTTCTTCGACGATATGCGCTACTAGATGTGAGGAAGAAAATATCTGCCTTTTGGCAAGATCCACGTGAATCATTCAGGAACGCATGGGGAAGATTCAAGAGTTACCAACTTGAATGCCCCCACCATGGTTATCTAGAACCACGATTCCTCAACACCTTTTATTGTAGAGTTACTTTAGATTATCAGATCACTTTAGACACAGCTAGCGAAAGGAGTTTCATCACTCGGAGTCCCGCAGAAGAGAGACACCTTATTGAAAACATTGCAACGAAGAAATCTTACAGGATTATGGATGCAGATAGAGGTTAAATCATAGATTTTACAGCTAGCCCTGATCAAGCTGAAATAAAAAGTTCTCTAGAATCCCTCCACTCTTTCCTAACAAAGAAAAGCCAATCTGAAACATTTCCGATTGATGATGTAAGGAAAATCATTACCTTAGATCAAGCCTATAATAGCAATTGGGGATTATTAGCTGAATTCAATAAGAAAATGAAACACGTCTATAGAACGATGATAGAGAAACCTAATGCCCTGTGTGATCGCATTCGGGAATTGGAAAGTAGAGTAGCTAAAAATGCTCTTGCTATGAAGAGAGAGACAGGATGTCTTCCCTGCAGTACTGAATCCAACCCAAGACGTAAGGTCAGTGCCGTTATGCTGCGAAGTGGAAAACAACTTACCACAATCACTAAAGGTACTAGTACTAAAAAGGTTGGAAAGGATGTCCCTCCACCTCCCTCTCTCGATGATCTTAACCCGATTCCGGCACCTTTGCCTAGAGAAGAATGATCTAGCGACGAAAAGGAGAACACGAATTCTCCCGACGATGAGAAAGACGATTAGGATGGAGAAGTAGAAATCGATCGACATGAATATGTTGACATCGATCATTCTAAAGAACGTGAAATCGATCGACAACATAGTGATCAAATCGATCGACCTTCAGTTCCTAGCGAACCTATGATAGAACGAATCTATAGTGCATTACCTCCTTTCCCTCCTATCAAATCACAAACTAAGAAGAAACTAGAAAAAGCCATCTGTACGAAAGCCTTCGAGAAGGTGAGAATAGAATTACCATTGAGCGATGCTATGAACATAGCACCTCCCATTAAGAAGTACGTGAAATATATGTTAACTAAGAACTATCAAACTGCTGAACTTAATGTGATGAAAGTCTCTGAAGAAGTGAGCGCCATGATTCAAGGAGTAACTCCGATCAAACAATCTGATCTCGGTAGTTTCGTCCTGAATTGCCACATACTAGACACACGTTTCCTGCATTCCCTCCGTGACCTAGGCTCTAGCGTTAATCTCATTCCTTACTCCGTTGTAATTTCTTTAGGGTATGAAATTTTTTTAGCAACGCCCATTACTTTGGTCCTTACTGACAGATCTGTTAGAATCCCGAAGGAAACCTCGAGAATATTCCGATAAGAATTAATGATTGTTTTATACCAACAGACTTCATAGTACTTAAATACAAACAAGAGCCCATAGACCCCCTCATCTTAGGGAGACCTTTTCTTGCTACTGCTGGAGCTATCATCGACGTTAAAGAAGGATGAATATGCCTAAACGTTGGAAATATACCAATGACTTTCAACATGGAAAAGTTAGTTAAACGCCCTTTGATAGATAACCAAACTTTCTGTGTGGAGGACATTCCCGAGGTACATGCTGTATCCTTCACTGAGGTATACACTGGAAATCCTACAGAAAGCGGATATAGCAGCGATAAAAAGGAATTGTCTAGCCTGGATGATAGAGGAGACGACTATACACACTTAATGGTTGCTAATAACCAAGAACCAGATGTAGGAGGAGACGATTCAGAGATAGATATTGATCGTTATTTGCCAGAAGGGTCTGATAAACAGTCTCCACACAATGCCGATTAGCGTAAAGAGAAAGCACCAAAAGTTGAGCTTAATACGCTACCAGCTGGGCTCCGATATGCTTTTCTTTACGAAAATTGTTTCCCTGTCATTTTCAATGCCAACTTAAAGAATGGAGAACTTGCACTTCTTCTAAACAAGTTGCGCAAGTATAGAAAAGCTATCGGCTATTCTCTCAATGACATTCCTGGCATCTCACCAAACCTTTGCATGCACCGCATCCACTTGGAAGACGATTCTAAATCATATGTGGAATCGCAAAGGAGGTTAAACCCAAACTTACAAGAAGTAGTGAAAAAGGAGATAATTAAACTCCTAGATGCTGGAGTTATCTACCATATTTCAGATAGTAAATGGGTCATCCCTGTTCATGTTGTGCCTAAAAAGGGAGGTACTACTGTGGTAAAGAATGACAAAGATGACCTAATCCCTACAAGGACAGTCACTGGACATCGGATGTGTATTGATTACAGGAAGTTGAACGCGGCCACCAGAAAAGATCATTTCCCTTTACCTTTCATCGATCATATGTTGGAGAGATTAGAAAACCACCGGTACTATTGTTTTCTTGACGGCTACTCCGGATTTTTCCAAATCCATATACATCCGGACGATCAGGAAAAGACAACTTTCACATGCCCTTATGGAACTTTCGCCTATCGCAGAATGCCATTCAGCCTCTGTAACGTCTCTGCTACTTTCCAACGGTGCATGATATCCATCTTCACCGATATGATCGAAGACTATATGGAAGTCTTTGTGGACGATTTTTCTGCCCACGGATCTGATTTCAAAAACTGCCTAGACAATCTCTGCAAAGTTCTGGCAAGATTTGAAGAAAAAACTCTTGTTTTAAATTGGGAAAAATGCCATTTCATGGTTAACGATGGCATTGTCTTAGGACACAGAGGCTCTGCAGCTGGAATAGATGTGGACCGAGCAAAGATAGAAGTAATGACCAAGTTACCTGCGCCAACAAACGTAAAGGACGTTAGAAGCTTTCTCTGACACGCTGGATTCTATAGAAGGTTTATCAAAGATTTTAGCAAGATTGCTAGACCCCTTACTGCCCTCCTGTGTAAGGAAGCCAAGTTTGATTTCACACCAGAATGCATGAACGCTTTTGACGAATTAAAAAAATCTCTTATCTCTGCTCCCATCGTTCGAGCACCCGATTGGAATCTTCCCTTTGAAATTATGTGCGACACAAGCGATTTCGCTGTAGTAGCAGTGTTAGGACAAAGGAAAGATAAAAATCTGCATGCAATATATTACGCCAGTCACACGCTCGACGAGGCGCAACGGAATTACCCAACAACGGAAAAAGAACTACTTGCTGTAGTTTACGCATTTGAAAAATTCCGCCAATATTTGGTCGGCTCACGAACAATCGTGCACACCGACCACGCCGCCATACAATATTTGATGCAAAAGAAAGATGCAAAACCGCGTCTAATACGATGGATCCTGCTCGTCCAAGAATTCGACATGGAGATAAAAGATAAGCACGGAGTTGACAACGGAGTAGTGGATCATCTCTCTCAGATAAGGGTAGAAGATGATGTCCCTATTAACAAATTCTTTCCGACAGAGAATGTGGCACAGACAGACCACACGTTTATAAGATAAATTTCTCTAGCTTCCGAAAACGTGTCAATCGATCCACAGAGAAGCCAATCGACCGATGTTAGTAACGACATGTCGGTCAATATGACGCATCTTGAGTCGATCGAAGACGGTGATCTCCATGCTCGAGATTCTACGACTATAAAAATCACCATCGACTTGAAAGTTCACATTGTTTGCAATACCGTGAGTTCCAAACCTGATCCTATTGGGGATTGCAACTCGAACGAGGAAGTGTGCGCAATCGCCAAGAACACTAAGGATAGACCTTGGTATGCTGATATAGTTAACTATTTAGCAGCTAATGTTGAACCTGAAAGACTGAAGGGTTATATGAGGAAGAAATTCCTGAGAGAGGTCAGGAGATATCATTGGGATGAATCATACCTTTACAAGCACTGCGCTGATGGGATATACAGACGCTGTGTATCCGAAGCAGAAATCCCTGATATCATTTTTCATTGTCACGGATCCGATTATGCTGGACATTTTGCCACTTTCAAATCAGTTTTAAAATCCTCCAAGCAGGATTTTGGTGGCAAACAACATTCCGCGATGTCCACGACCATATAATAAAATGTGACAGATTCCAAAGGCGAGGAAAGATCAGCAAAAGACATGAAATGGAACACAAATTCATTCTAGATATAAAAGTCTTTGATTGCTGGGGAATTGATTTTATGGGTCCATTCCCATACTCGTACGGAAATAGATACATACTAGTCGCTGTTGACTACGTATCAAAATGGGTCAAAGCTGTTGCTTCTCCAACAAACGACGCTTTTGTAGTAATTAAGCTTTTCAAGAGTATCATTTTTCTGCGATTTGGAGTTCCACGAGTCGTGATAAGCGATGGTGGAACCCATTTAATTAATAAAATATTTGAACGATTGCTTAAAAAGAACGGTGTTCACCATAGAGTTGCTACGCCCTACCATCCACAGACAAGTGGGCAGGTTGAGACTTCAAACAGACATATTAAGTGTTGGGGTCAAAATCGGATACGACAGAATCAACGACCAAAACTTCCCAAAGTTAAGAATAGGTTTTAGAAATACGAAAAAAAATCGAGAAGAAATCTAAGGACTTTCCGAACAAAGAAATTCCGTAAATTTAACAATCGTCATCTTGGAAATCATCGGAAAACCGAATAAAACAATCTGCAATTGCCAAATTGGTCAAATTGGCAAAAACGGCCATAACGCCCAAACTCCCTGAAACGGTAAAGCCGTTATTAAGATAAAAAAAGATAACCTTGAGATAAACGTTACGATTCTTTCTCCTTATATCCTCCGAAAGGGTCTCGGGTCAAAAAACGAGAAAAAAATCGAAACCAAACAACCGACCAGCTCGCCTAAAGGCCAGCTGGCCGTGCCTAACCAGCTCGCCTGTTGGCGAGCTGAACCAACCAGTCCAGCTTGCCAACAGGCGAGCTGGCCATGCACAACCAGCTCGCCTGTTGGCGAGCTGAACCAACCAGTCCAGGTCGCCAACAGGCGAGCTGGCCAGCCCTGACCAGGTTGCCTGTTGGTGAGCTAAACCGTCCAGTCCGGCTCGCCGACAAGCGAGCTGGCCAGCCCTGACCAGCCCCGCCTGTTGGCGAGCTGAACCGTCCAGTCTAGCTCACCAACATGCGAGCTGGTCAGCCCTGCCCAGCTCGCCTGTTGGCGAGCTGAACTAAACCATCCATGCCCCTCGACTCTATCGTAACCTGAACCGTGATCGTAACATCTATCGTTTCGTCTCGATCCGTCTTACCGTTGGAGTTTTACGATAAAAACCGTAAAAGACTTGTTTTCTCGTAAAACCTCGAGTAAATCATATAAAACGCCAACGGTTAATCGAAACATCGAACATTGCCAAACTATACGATTAACTCGAGATGTTTTATAAAAACGACATCGTATCAGAAAACGGCTCAGAAAGTCCTAAAACGCGATAAAAACCCACTTAGGACTTTACACAAGATCCAGCCCGAAGATATGATGACGGTTGTTGGGATCAAAATCGGTACGACGGAATCAATAGCCAAAACTCCCCGGAAAAGTACAAAAGGAATAGTTTTATAAAACCCGAGGAGTCGTTTTATAAAACTCGAAGTCATTTATAAAACTCGCAGGCCATTTTATAAAACTCGAGAAGTATTTTTATAAAACTCGAAGAATCGTTTTATAAATACTCGAGAATCGTTTTATAAAACAGGAGAATCATTTTATAAAACTCGAGAAGCCGTTTTATAAAACTCGAAGATAGTTTTATAAAACTCGAGGATCGCTTTATAAAACTCGAGAAGCCGTTTTATAAAACTCGAAGATCGTTTTATAAAACTCGAGAAGCCGTTTTATAAAACTCGAAGATCATTTTATAAAACTCAAGAAGCCGTTTTATAAAACTTGAAGATCGTTTTATAAAACTTGAAGATCATTTTATAAAACTCGAGAAGCCGTTTTATAAAAATCGAAGATCGTTTTATAAAACTCGAAGATCGTTTTATAAAACTCGAGAATCATTTTACGAAACCGCAAAAAACCAAAACAGCCGTAAAACGCGAACTAGTCGCAACTTCGCCCACCGGCGAACTAAGCCAAGCTGGCTTAGTTTGCCGATGGGCGAACTAGGAGGCCCTTGACTAGTTCGCCGGTGGGCGAACTAGTCCCGTCCTGACTAGTTCGCCCACGGGCGAACTAAGCCAGCTCGGCTTAGTTCGCCGGTGGGCGAACTAGTCCTGTCCCGACTAGTTCGCCCACGGGTGAATTAAGCCAGCTCGGCTTAGTTCGCCGGTGGGCGAACTGGTCTCGTCTCGACTAGTTCGCCCACGGGCAAACTAAGCCAGCTCGGCTTAGTTCGCCGGTGGGAAAACTTGTCCCTTCCCGACTAGTTCGCCCACGGGCGAACTAAGCCAGCCGGCTTAGTTCGCCGTTGTACGAACTAAAGACTTCCTGGACGTCCCGAGCCTCGATCTTCCGCATCCCCGATTAGAAACTTACGTCTTTCGACGCGATCGCATTCTGAACCACGGCCGAAACATCTCCCGTTCCATCTCGATCCGACCTATCGTTTGAGTTTTACGAGAAAAACCGTAAAACTTCGCTTTCTCGACAAAGAACTCGAGAAAATCGTATAAAACGGCAACCGTCGAGTAAATCGTAAAAAACGCGTATTTAATAAAAACGTCGAGTAAATCGTAAAACCTTGCGATTTGCTCGAGGAATTTATTAAAAACAGCATCAGATTTGGAAACGATCCCGTACAAAGTCGGAAAACGGATTTATCGCAGAACGGCTCGAAAGGTCCTAAAACGCGATAAAAACCCATCTCGCGATCTTAACGGAATCTAACCCGAAGATACGATAACGTTTTGACGGTTTACTCGCAGAAGGAAAATAAAAGTCAAGTTTGAAGATAAAAGGAAGGTTTGAAGATAAAAGGAAGGTTTGAAGAAAAATAGAAGATTTCCGCGGAAGAAAAGGAAGGATCGAGAAAAATGGAAAATTCCCAATATAGTCAAATCTGGGCGAAACGGAAAGACCGAATGGCCAAGGCGAGGAGTATATAAATAAGAGGTCTAGGGCAGAAGCAAGGGACACGATTTTCAGAGCTCTCACCACCAAAATTAGCATTTAGGAATATTTCTGTTTTCTGTTAGCGAGCTGCGTCTCAATTAGGGTTTTTCGTTCTTAAGTTTTCGGCTACTCTCTTTGTACCAGTTCTACGCAGATTCGGAATAAGAACCTCTTTGCTCTCGATTTTTGTTTATTCATTTAAATTTTCTAAGTATTTTGTTATCTTAATCTTCGTTGTGCGGTTCTGCAGATAGCCGGTTCCTCTGGAAACTTAGGGTTTTTCCGAAGTTTCCTCATTTACGATTAATTGACGGTAGGTGGATTTCGGTTCCGACAGTTTGGCCCTAGAAGGAGGGGGGTCGGATCTATCTTACACCGAAGCCGCAACATGTCCAACGAAGAAACGATGACCGGTGACAACCAAACTCGCAACAAACGCGATAACGTTGAAACTCGCAAGATAATCCTGACACGACGCTGAACGAATCGGAGAAACATCCTACTCACGAACAGGAGACCGAGGGCGACGGCATCGAAAGGGTTAACCTGGAGACGAGCGACCAGGCCGATTCATCAGACGAAGACGCTGACGTCCATCCTAGGAGAAGAAAGACTCGAAGTCCTCAGCCGGAGTCTTCTCCCGAACGTTCTTTTACTGGAGACGAAGGGGAACTCGACTTCGCGCGATACGCAAAAACCGCCGAGGAGCGATCTCCAGTCACTCGTGGCAAACGCCGACAAGGTCGGCAAACTGCTGGCGGTCTGACCGAGATTTGCGATCTCCGCGAATATATCACCAAAACGGCCGCAGTGATAAAAGCGGTGAAATCTCAGATTCACCACGCTACCAGCACCGCACCCGAGATTGATCGGCTACTGTACGAGTCTCGGAAAATGCCCTTCACGGCCCGCATCACAGAGATCAAACTGCCCGATCCCGGAAAACTTAAGGTGCCGACTTATGACGGGACGTCCGATCCCAAAGTGCACCTACAAGCGTTCCAAATCACCATGGGACGAGCCAAGCTCAAGGACCACGGAAAAGACGCAGGCTACTGCCACCTCTTCGTCGAAACCTAGAAGGAGCCGCGCTCGAATGGTTCGCCAAACTTAGGCGAAATTCGATCGGAAGTTTCCGTCGACTGGCTTTGGAATTCCTGAAGCAGTACTCGATGTTTATTAACCCAGAAACCTCCGACGCCGACCTCTGGAGCTTGGTGCAAAAGGAAGACGAATCTCTCCGCGATTTCATGAGCAGATTCAAACTCGTCATGGCTAGGGTTAGCGGGATTAGCGACAAAGCCGCCATCGACGCATTAAGGAAATCACTCTGGTATAAATCGAAATTCTGCAAGTGGATAACTCTCGAGAAACCGCGGACGATCCAGGATGCGCTCCATAAAGCCATTGACTTCATAACCATCGAAGAAGAGACTAAAATCCTGTCCGAGAAGCATAAGCCGACGAAAACATCCGCGAAGGATAACGCTTCCGAGCAGAAGCAGAAAAAGAGGAACTCTCAAAACGAAAATTCGTCCATCACGAGGGACAGGATCTCCAAGGGACGCATAACTACGCCATCAACT
Source organism: Eruca vesicaria subsp. sativa (assembly GCA_932364175.1). Lineage (NCBI taxonomy): Eukaryota > Viridiplantae > Streptophyta > Magnoliopsida > Brassicales > Brassicaceae > Eruca > Eruca vesicaria. The sequence goes on from CAKOAT010604043.1 coordinate 79,112, forward strand.
CCGGTTCGGAGCAAGGGCGAACTACGGGTAACACGTGGACGAGAAATTCGAATTACGACGAGAATTCTTTCTGCGACCTCCACCAAACCCGCGGGCATTCCACCGTGAACTGCAAAGTTCTCGGCGCCAGACTTGCCGCAAAATTGGTCGCGGGAGAACTTTCCGAGATATCCAGTGTCAAGGATCTGATCCGCGATTCGGATCGCCTTCCGAAGAACGACAGGAACGCGCGAGCAGAAACTCCTCCTCAGGGAAACCAGTCAGGCGAAAAACGCGGACGAAGACAAGACGAGAAGGGTAACGACGCTAACCGCCGAAAAATCAAAATGATTATCGGTGAATCGCAATACTACAACGACACCGTCTAGTCTATAAATCCTACCAACGCAAAGCCAAAACCGGCTCGAGTTGGAAGGTGCCAACGGATGACTCTTCGAAAGGAGTGATCTCATCCGACGACGCTGAAACCGGTGGAATCGACCAACCTCACGCCGATCCTCTTGTCATCGACTTAGTAATAGGCGATTTATAAGTCGCTCGGATCTTGGTCGATACCAGGAGTACTGTCAACGTGATCTTCCGCAACACGCTAGCACGCATGGGAATCGATCTCTCGGAAGTCGAGCCGATTCCAAAACCGCTGACTAGTTTCTCCGGCGAGACGTCAATGACCCTGGGATCAATCCGACTACCGGTTGCCGCAAAAGAAGTGACGAAAATCGTTAACTTCGCGGTAGTCGATTTCCTGGCCATTTACAATGTAATCATGGGCACGCCTTGGATAAATTCCATGAAGGCGGTTCTGTCCACGTATCACTTAGGCATCAAATTCCCGACGCCTACGGGAGTCGCAGTAATTTGGGGATGCCAAAGACAATCGCGATCTTGCTTCCTAGCCGAACATAAGCTCAGGCAATTGGCAGTAGAAATCGTGAAAACAAAACGGGCAAAGGTCACGCCACCGCCCGCAGAAGACGACCCAAAGCAAGAACCGCCGAGAAACCAGAAGTTTCCGCACCCATCGCTTCCATCCGACAGGAGGAGACAATCCCGGACAAAGACATCGATCCCGCAACTGAAGCGATTGAGAAGTCTGCGACAGCCGAGTAAGCACACTCGCGCAAACAATCAGAACTACGAGATGGATTGATTTCCGAAAGGAATACGTAGGCATCTCGCCTAAAGACGAGTTCAGCTATCCCCCCTTCCAAAAACCGGGGGGGGGGGAGTGGGCGAGTATACGAGTATTCGTATACTCCCTAAATTTTTTACAAAATTTCTTTTAGCTTTGTAATCAAAAAATTTTCGAAATTCTTAATAAAGACAAAGTTAGACTATATCCGCTACTATCAGAAAACGCAAATCCGGAAAATCGCTTCCGCAGTAACAACTATATAATCGTTTTTCTAAAAAACTTGCATATCAAAATATTTTCGGAAAGAACTGGCGAGACGTCGCCTAAACTCTCAAAGAAAAATATTTCCCCAAGTCCGTCCGCGACTATAAAAAAAGGAACGCTCGGCGATTGGCCCCGTCGAACACGCTAGCCGTCCTAAACAAACGCACCGACTTATCGGTCCGCATACATCCGACGAGGATAAAATAGCGCGCTATAAAAGAAATCCACATTTTTGGTCAGCACTTCCGGGCAACTTAGAAATTGTTCCCGGTGAGATGCTCGATTCCAACCATACGAATCGTATAAGTCGAGAACCTATCGTGGATTTTAAATCGGTATGGAGTCAGGTTAAAATCGCAACGGGAAAAACGAAAGCCGACTAGTCATCGCATAGCCCCAATCCGAAAGTAAACCTAGGTCTTGCCCTAAACCTAGCACACTGGTCGCTAACATCTCAAGGCATGAATCGAGATCCTAAAAGCATGTCTCTTCACCCACATCTAAACACTCGCGAAAGTTGTAATCTCCCGAGTTAACGAATCGGACGATTTACACCAAAGAGTTAGATACGAGATGACAACTCGTATTCTTCCCTCTACATCTAACATAAAACACGAGTTCCATACTTAGAAAATATTTTTATTAAGAAAGTCTGCGAATACACACCGCCTAGCGGCAGGGATTCAAAGCCTCCAACAGCCAGTCTCGATAAAAATACTACAAATGATTATGCTACAATAAACAACAAAAACATCAATCATAAAAGTCATAAAACCCAGACGCCGAGTATTGGCCAGCATTCGCATCAGCCCCTGGCTGATCGACCTCACCACATTCGTCTGGGATTTCTGCGCCGACCTCAACCTAGTCCGGCGACACCACAATGGGATCCCACTGTGCCCACATTCGCACGTCGAGTTGGGTAAGGTGTAACCCATCAACCACACCTCAACACTCACGATAGTCGCCGTTGCTTAATTCCCAAGTATTGGATCGCAAATTTTTCACGGAGAAATTTCATCTCCTCATCAATCGCTCTCTTTCCTTCCCTGCGAGCACGACGAATATGTTTCTCGGACAGCTCCGTAACACGGCGAGAATTGGCCTCGTGCTCCTCCCTCATGCGGGAAACCTCCCTTTCGGCCCACTCCTGAGCACGAAATGATTTAGCATCGATCTCCTCTTTGAGACGAGCAGCCTCTCTTTCCTCCGCCTCAGCTCTAGACTCGGCCCTGTGAATCTCCACGTTACTCGCGTTCATAGCCTCGTTCATAAAACGAAAACCCTAGAAATAGAAGAAACATTTCTATTATAATCTGATCACACGCAGAGTAATTACAGGAATCAACAAAGGATAACAAACCTTGTTAACGAGCTTTGATGCTTTCGTAAACGGCGTCTTGGCTGGTCCAACATCAGACAAAGGAACCGAGAAATCGATCTAATCCAGGATATCGATTTCAGCGTCAACGCTGGTTTGACCTTCTTGAAAGCCATCAAACCACTGTCTCATCTCGACCGGAGTACCTTTATCCTGCGGAGATCTTGACCTCTCCCTCGGAACATTATCCATTCCTATCTCCTACTCAACTTCAACAAGCTCGCTCTACTGAAAACGAGAAAGGTGAAAGGCGACGGCGCGACGGACACTCTTCGGAGAAAAGTGTCCTCAATAAAACGGACCACCAAGGAGAAGGCTCTTGACCTGTTCGAGATCCTCAGGTTTCGGAGTAACAAGACCGGACGCTGCAAAACACAAACCCAGCACGAAAGTTAGAATTCGGAAAAAGTGTACCCAAAAAACGTACAATCTTAATAACCCTTTTTCCCCATTCACTCCTGAACATGGGGATGCAGCTCTCCTCTACCGAGGCACTATCATTTCGAACGTAGAAGAAAAAATCCTCCCAATTGTGACCATTCGAGGAAAATTTCTCGATGAACGACATTTTCGCCCAGGGAGATGTATAATAATAACCATCATCGTTGACACGCTTGAATGAAAGCATAGCTTTGAGATAATCTGCACTAACATCCATACAGTGGTCATAGCCCAGTACCAAAAGCCCGACAAAATGCTGTAATGTGGAGACACAAAGTTGGCTGATCGACAGCTCGAGCCGATCCAAGAGCTCAACTATGACCCGCGGGATGGGAAACCACAGTTGACAACTAAGGGAAAAGGTTGCGTAGCATGTAAAGTAACCCGGAGGTGGATGCTTGGCATCTTGACCACATTCGGGAAGGCGAAACTACACCGAATCTGGGATCATGCGAGAGCTCCGCATAACATTGAGTGAACTAATTGTACTCTGGCTCGGACCTTCTTTATTCTTCATTGTTCTAGACCTCGAAGGAACCCAGAAGTTAGCCTTGGGGACCTCGGCAGCACGCACGGCTTCAAAATATCTCTTGATCTCCTTTTTATCTGCGGTAAATCTTAAGAATACCGGTGCAGGAAGTACGTTACCACCAGAACACTAAAGATCGCTCAGATCGAAAATCGACGGATGGGCACTTTCTGAAATTCTTCGTCCAGAAGACATGCTTAACAAACAAGTATGGAATGATTCAAAGAGAGAAAGAAAGAGAGAGAAATTTTCTCTAACTTAGGAAAATTTATGTGGAAAAAAGTGAGTAAAGAATTTGAAAACTTACTCCCCATATTTATCGGCTAGTTTCTACTATTCACCGTCAGACTTTTAGTCGTTAAAGTTCTGCCTAATTCTACCAAACTTACCACACAAGTTCAAACCGCTCGCAAGAACTATACGATTCTTACGGGCTGGGGGGCTAACTGTTGGGGTCAAAATTGGTTACGATAGAATCGACGAACAAAAATGTCCGCAAAGTTAAGAATAGGTTTTAGAAATACAAAAAGCTTCGAGAAGAAATCTAAGGACTTTTGGAACAAAGGAACTCTGTAAATTTACAATCTTCATCTTGGAAATCATCGGAAAACCGAATAAAACAATCCGCGATTGTCCAAATTGGTCAAAATGGAAAAAAACGACCGTAAAGTCCAAATTCCCCGAGATGGTAAAGCCGTTATTAAGATAAAAAAGATAACTTTGAGATCAACGTTTACGATTATTTCTCCTTATATTCTCTGAAAGGCTCTCGGGTTGAGAAAAAGAGAAAACAATCAACCAGCTCGCCTGTTGGCGAGCTGAACCAACCACTCCAGCTCACCAACATGCAAGCTGGCCATGCACAACCAACTCGCCTGTTGGCGAGCTGAGCCAACAAGTCCAGCTCGCCAACAGGCAAGCTGGCCAGCCCTGACCAGCTCGCCTGTTGGTGAGCAGAACCGTCCAGTCCAGCTTGGTGACCTGAACCGTCCAGTCCAGCTCGCCAAAAAGCGAGCTGGCTAGCCCTGACCAGCTCGCCTGTTGGCGAGCTGAACTAAACCGTCCATGCTCCTTGACTCAATTTTACTCTGAACCTGATCGTTACATCTCTCGTTACGTGTCGATCCGTCTTATCGTTGAAGTTTTACGATAAAAACTATAAAAGACTTGTTTTCTCGTAAAACCTCGAGTAAATCGTATAAACGGCAACGGTGAAAAAATACACCAAACATTTACAAACTATACGATTTGGTCGAGAATTTTTATAAAAACAGCATCGTATCAGGAAACGATCTCATCTAAAGTCGTAAAACGGCTAAATCGCAAAACGGCTCGGAAAGTCCTAATTGCGATAAAAGCCCCCACACGACTTTAGACAAGATCCATCCCGAAGATTTGATGACGTTTTACTCATTATTCGCAGGATTGAGGAAAATTTCAAGTTGAAGATAGAATAGTAGTTTTCCAAAGAAAAAATGGAAAGATCGAGAAAAATGGAAGATTTTCGATAAGCGCGAATCAGGGCAGAAAAGGAAAGACCAAACACCTAGAGAAGGATTATATAAGCAGAAGGTCGAGGACAAGAACACAAGACGATTTTTCAGAGCTCTCATCTCACATAAAAACTTAGAGCATTTAGGCAATTTTCCGTTTTTGTTATCGAGCTGCGTCTCAACTAGGGTTTTAGTCTTAGGTTGCTAGATCTATGAATCTCACCATCAGCTCTTGTAGCCAAGGATTTCACCTCGTTGTACCGTTCTTACGCAAAATCTGAATAAGAAGCCTCTTTGCACTCTTTTCGATTCTCATATTGTTTATTAGCTTTCTCGTACTTTGATTGCTTGCGTGTGGTTAAGCAGATAGCCGGGACCTCTGGGAAATTAGGATTTTCCCTAAGTTCCTCTATTCACGGAAGTCAACGGTGTGAATGTCAGTTCTTACATTAAGGAAATCTTAGAAAAGACCGTCAAAACCTTTAGGAAATATTGGTCCCACAAATTGGACAATGCACTTTGGGCATACCGAACTGAATTTAAGACACCGTTGGGAACAACATCCTTCTACCTACTCTATGGAAAATCTTGCCATCTACCAGTAAAGTTAGAGCATAGAGCAGCTTGGGCGATTAAGTTATTAAATTTCTACATCAATCCAGCTGCCGAAAAAAGACTTATTCAGCTCAATGAACTTGATGAAATCAGACATCTAGCCTACGAGAATTCGAAGATATACTAGGAAAAGACAAAAGCCTACCACAATAAGAAGAACTTATCTCGACACTTTGAACCAAATGTCCAAGTGCTTTTATACAATTCTCGGCTAACTCTGTTTCCCGGAAAACTTTGTTCCCGTTGGTTCAAGGCCTTTCACAGTTGCAGACATTAAACCATTCGGAGCTATCACTCTGATCAGTAGAGACGGAGAAGAATTTACCGTAAATGGCCATCTATTAAAGTATTATTGGGGTCAGCCGCCCGCTCCAAGCACGATACGGCACGTCCCCATACCTACGGAATCGTAAATTCTGTTAGTTAAGCTAAAGACTTAAAATAAGCGCTTAATGGGAGGCAACCCATTCTAACAAATAAAGCTTAAAAGAAAATTATATAGATATATATTTAATACATTTTAATTATTATAAGCATAGTTGTGTGTTGCTTTCGCGGGTTCACATCGATCGACACAAGGTTTTTGGATAGATCGATTCGGACACCCCGAACTCTACTATCATTTAGACTCGACATAAGCCGTTTCTTCCACCATTATAAAACCCTAAAGAAAATAAAAAACTCTCATCGCCCTCTTGCTTTCTGACAAAGTCCCTTCGTTTCTCCACTCAATCAACTTGTTTTCCAATTCTCTGTGCATCTGTCTCACTATTTTTCCAGATCTACAAGGTATACCTCCGAAATTCTCTATTTCATATATTTTAGGTTAATGCTTTGCGGAGTGGATAAAATTGCTTGATTGTGCACGATTTTGAGATGTTTAGGGTTATTAGGCTGCTAGAATAGGGTTTACGAACAGATTGGTGTGGTTGACTTGCGTTGAAATCGCGATTTTGGTTGAGTGATCATTGTTGCAGGTTTTGCGATGAGACATTGATCGACACGTTGATAGTCGTGTCAATCGACGAAGTGCAACTGATATCGATCGATAAATCAATCTCTCATTGATCAATCCAGATGCAACCACAAAGAGAAAGGAGGACGAAGAAGCACCTCGATCGAGCAGGCACATCAAGGAACGTACCCCCGACCCCTTCATCACCGCACGGCGATGACATGATCCCGCGACGAGGAGACTCCGATCGTTACGTTTCAGCATTTCGAGGATCTTGCCGCTGCAGTCAAGAGTGCTAATTGCCTCGATCGCAATGTCTCCGACGCTTGGGACGATTACGACATCCTGTTCTATGATGCATGGCTGGGTGTACGCATTGAGCCCACTCGTTTCATCGACTCGGCCACTATCAGAGGACTCGGTATCTAGAAAGTCATCATCGGCATGATCGACCAGTTAGCTTTTGTCACCATGGCCACATGCCCATACGACCTCTACTCGACGCTCGTCCGCCAGTTCATGGCCACCGCCCAGCTCACCTACACGAACCCGAGGACCAAGGTTGCAGGTGACGGCGTGTTATCTTTCTTTCCCCAAGGTAGGCGATACCGTATCACTATCCATGAGCTTTGCGAACGGTTTCGAGGAATATTCCGCTGCACGTGGCACCGTACCCCCTTTCCCCAAGATGCTCGAGTTCTAGGAACTCATTGGTACAGGCAATCTGCACGCCAACAAGTCCACCATGACGGATATTCGTCATCCGACTCTGTGCTACTTCTTGCTGGCCATTGCCAACACTTTGTTGTGCAAGATGGATCCCAAAAATGTAAGGATGAAGGATCTTACACTCCTTTTCTGTGATTTGGATGACTTGGTTGACCTGCGCAGATATGATGAGGAGAGTAGCGCCATCGCACCTAACCTCGGTGCCATTTTTGCTGAGCATCTAGTGGGACTGAAGATAAAACCATTCATGGGTAAGAACGCCAAGACGGAGACGGTTGGGAGCCTCCTTACTCCCATCTTCCAGCGCCTCAGTATCCGCCTAGATGAGCGTGATCTCAACTGCTCTCGCTCCTTCATGGATGTGGAGCACTTGTCGAGCACGAGTTGGCTCAAGGAGGACCACGTCTGGTGTTTACCGGATGCATCTGCTCCCACTGCCCAACCAGGAGGTCACCGAATTTGATGAGGACGATCCTGAGTGTCTCTGATTTAAGCCAGATGAGCGCTTGTTGCGCGATCCTGATGAGGCACCCCGCCGAGTTCCAGGTCCCCGTCGTGCTCGAGCAGTGCAGGAGCCCCCACTTCCCGATTTCCCAGCTATACCCGACATCCCGATACAGCAGGAACCCTTTCAGCGCTTCGTGGTTGATGCACTTAGAGCCATCTGGGCTAGGCTGACCAGACCTCCTTGCAAGAACAAAGGGACTGGTAGAGCGAGTTCGCCGTCAGCTGCAGGACCTTCCCGACTGCGCAGAGGCGCACAGAGGAGGGACGACGATGAGTCTGATGAGGACACTGGCTAGTCCTCACATTTCTATCTCTTCTTATCATGGACTATTTTTCTTTTATTTTTCATGCATGTTTTCTGATTATTAGGACCTATGTTTTAGACTTATTATGCTTATGTTTTCAGACTATTTTCATATTTTTTTCATTTGTGTTTGGCATGTTTAACAGATCTAACCGACCTTACAGATGAGATGGTTTAGACCATTTCAAACCCGATGAGTCGACTCTGGCCATTTCCCCATCGATCGATTTTGATTCCACCTGATCGCTCGATCTCATTTCCATTGCATCGATCGACAATACCACTGTCAATTGATCGTTTCAGTATTAAGGGAGGTCAGACACACATCGATCAACAATACCACTGGGACAGTGTAATTTAAGTCTGGGGTTGGTAGCTATTAACACCTTATTTCTTTGTTTCTTTGGATTTACTAAAAGAAAAAGGTTTTAAGAAAGAGATTATGATCATTTTTGTAAAGTTCTTACTTATTATCTAACCACGCATCAGCAACACTCTTAGATTTTTCGACGACATATTATACTAGAGATACTAATGTGGATCACCTGACCATTAGATCACACTTGCTTAGAAAGTTTGAAGGAACCGAATCTAACCTCCAACCCTAATATGATGAATCTGCTTGCTATGGGGTTTGGTTACATTGGATCGGATTCCTCCTTCAGGCCTGAAAGGTATGAGTCTGTAAATTTTTGGTTTCTTTCTCTCCTCTCTTCGTCATCAATAAAAAAAGAGAGAGAAAAGGATTGAGATGATTTCCTGAGATGCAGAAGGGTAGGTACATTACCCATGAACCTATTATTCTAATTCAAAGGAATGATCACACATTGTGGAAGCGAGGCGTAGCATTATCGATGACCCCATTATTCGCCTACACTTTGTCCAAAAAGATCAATAAGGTGAACTAGATGAAAGGCATTAGTACTTGTCTTAGTTCACTGGCATTGAGTAAAAAAAAAGATTCAGAGAAGAGGGATATAGGGAGAAAATAAACCAAAATATGACTACATATTTACTTAGATACCTGATGGAGTAAGAGTCCAAGCATCTTATGATCGATACTCCCAAGGTAAAGCCTGCACTTTAATTTTGTGCAAGAAATGAGGTTAGTAGAGGCGTGAGTCAAGCTAGTATTTGCTAAGTTTTTGGTAGAATGTTTTGGTTGATAAACTAGGATAATGTATATAAATTATCTCTAGAGTGGACACCCATTCGATGTGGTTGTAGTATTGTAGTGATGATTGTAAGTTTAAGAATTTTGTGAATCCCTACTATTTTCTAAAAACCCTCTTTTCTAAAAGATTACCTATTTGTTTTGCTTTAGGACAAGCAAAAGGGTAAGTCTGGGGGTGTTGATAGCTCATGGATTTTACCCATTTTAACCATGACCTAGATATGATTTTCATGTATTTCAGAAGTATTTGGAACCTTTTTAGAGTAATTTACAGATTTAGGAACTTATGACGAAAATGGATGTTTTTGGAACATTTCGGAGACTTTGAAGAACACTCTTGCCGGAATGGAAAATCGACCGACGTTGCAAGATCAAAGACGATCGATGGTCACCCATTATTAATGATCGACGCAACATTGTCAACATCGATCGATGCATATACCACCCGCGAATTTACAACAAAATTAGAAGACTTCAAGTTTCAAAAAAGTTATGTTAATTGCAGTATTAGTCCTTAGCCGCATGCAGGCTACATTTTTAGGGTTTTGTATTGTTTTAAAAGGAGAGGTTTGCTTAGAGTTTAGAGAGACCTAGTTTTGGAGAGCTACTTGTTTACTATTGAAGGAAGAGAGTTCTAGAAGTTTGGAGAGAGAGATCTGAGACTACAAAATAGAGATCGATCTTGAACTCCTTTGTTTCTTTACTACTATTTTACTTTGTTTCTTGTTTACACAATGAGTTTTCTTCATACCATCATGATATTGTCTTTTATGAATATATCTGAGTAATCTCATTTGTTAGATCTAGGTTTCTCATTCGTTGATTTATGTGTTGATCTATGACTGCTGTTTAGGTGTTTTACATTTGTTCTTCCAGCCTAGTTAACCTTAACACTAGGTTTAGGATTGATCACCCTCAAATCTAAACCCTAGGATTTAAATGAGTCAAATAACTATTTCTCATTACCTGAACCCTAACTAGCTTGATCTAACTCAATAGATTCATACGAAAGTTGGTCTAGAGAGTTAAAGGATAATAATAACTTGTTCGGAAAGCCTGCTAGAAGAGTTATCGATCGTCACGAGCATCCTCATATAAATCGATTACTTGAAAGGTGTATCGATCGATTGTCCCCAAGGATAATCGTTCGACTCTTTTTCGCGATCAAAACTACAAGTTGAGATCCGAGATCTAGACAAGGAAACCTGTTTTGTTTCATCATTTATGTTTGAATTCATGAACAATTATACCTTAAAGTCAGAAAACAATTACATACTGATACCTAAGATAATACCCAAGTCTAGCTACTTTCCTAACTGAAAACTACTTCCAATCCAAGTTACTGAATAATCATCTCCTTGTTTTATTTTATTTATTGTTTTAAACCATTTAAACCAATCTTTAGTCTAGCTATATTTTAGACACTTGAATCTTTTGAGTAATCCTAGACTCCTTGTGGATTCGATCCCTAAGTACTAAAACTGAACCTCTTATTTGAGAGAGTAATTCACTCCTTAGGGTAATTTGAGTGATATCATCTATCAAACGCCATAATTGTTTTGCCAGCATAGCCATATTAAAATCTTGGAGATTACGAAAGCTAAGACCCCCCCCCTCCTTAGACAGACAAACCTTATCCCATGAAAACCAGTGAATGCCTTTTTTATTTCCACCACTACTCCACCAGAAATGAGAGATAGCCCCTGTAATCTTCTTAGTAACCGCCTTTTGCAATCTATAGCAAAACATGACATGATTTGACATTGCCAAAGCCACTGATTTGATTATTACTTCCTTCCCACCTTTAGTCGGAAACCGTACTATCCAACTATTTACCTTATTATTAACCCCTTCATTCAGAAATCCGAAAATTTGTGTTTTTGGTCCACCCAAACTTTCTGGTATTCCTAAATAACTTCCCACATCTCCTAACTTAGAAATGCCAAGTTTATTTTGAATTTCCACTCTCTGTAAACCTGGTACCTTGTGACCAAATTGGAGGGAAGATTTATCGAAATTTATTAGTTGGCCCGAAACCGCTTCATAGTCTTTAAGGAGCTTAAGGATAATTTCACATTCAACCACTTTTGCCTTACAAAAGAATAAAGTATCATCCGCAAAAATCAAATGTGAAACCGCAGTTTCTGCACTTGATATTTTTAATCCTGTTAATCTTTTTTCTCTCTCCTCCTTTTTTATATTTGCAATTAGAGCTTCTGTACATAAAATAAATAAATATGGAGATAGTGGGTCCCCTTGTCGTAGCCCTCTTTCTGGAACAATACTCCCTTTGGGTTGGCCATTAAGTAAAACCTTATATGTAACCGACGAAATGCATGTCATCACCCTGGCTACCCAAACCAGGCAAAAACCTATCTTTAGTAATAGTCGTTCCATAAAAGCTCATTATACCCTATCATAATCTTTACTCATATCAGGTTTGGTCGCCATAAAATTTTCTTTACATGCATTATTTGTACGCAGCCCGTGAAACATCTCAAGGGGAATAAGAATATTATACGTAATTAACCTGCCTGAAACAAAAACCGATTGCATTTCTGAAATAAGCTTTGGCAATAACCTCTTCAAACATTGACACATAACCTTAGATATGATCTTGTAGCCGATATAACAAAGGCTAATGGGTCTTAATTCCGTCATCCTATTTGGTCTAACTGTTTTAGGTATGAGAAAAATATTTGTCATCTTCAATCTATCATCGAGCGACCCGAACTGAGAAACTCATTAACCATATTAACCACATCCACTTTAATGACGGACCAAAATTGTTGATAAAATACAGCCGTCATACCATCCGGCCCCGGAGCTTTCTCCAGATGCATCATAAAAAGTGCCGTCCTAACTTCTTCCTCTGACTCTAAAGCCGGTAGCCTACTATTTTGGGCAGCCGTAACCAATTGTGGCACTTCCTCAAGAAACCTATCAAATTCTGACAGGGAAGTAGACTGGAAAAAATCATTGAAGTATTTAACCGCCACTCCTTCAATTTCAGCTTCTGAATTAATCCAAACTCCATCCTCATTATATAACCCAATAATCCTATTTTGTATACATCTTTGTTTGGTCAAAGCATGATAAAACTTTGTACTTGTATCTCCACATGCATGTCACAAAGTCCTATTCTTTTGTTCCCAATATAATTCTTCGTCTCGATAATAAATTGCATTAGTTATTTATATCTAAATTGTTGAAACAGATGTTTGTTAATCATAGAGTTGTCTGTGTTTGTTTATTAATTATAGAGTTGGCTGTGTTTTTTTTGTTAATCATATAATCAATAAGAACAAATATTTGATATATCTTTCTATTCATTCATTTGCATAGATTAAAATATTTTGTTTATACTTTTACAAATGAATAACTTCATTGTTAAATATTAGTATCATTTAATTACAGATCAAGTAAAGTTTTATAGATTATGAGTGTTTAGAATTATAATTTGTCCAAAAAAATATTTTTCTTTTTCTTATTTCAATTAAATACTCTTACTTGGGATTTATGTTACCATCTAGCTGATAGTAGAAATAGAATCAATAAAAAGTGAAAACTTTACGGAGTCTCATCTATACTCAAATAAGATAAGCAAATATAACACATTTATTATCTTATTAAAAAAAGAAATCTATTATATAAAGTTGTGTTTCACTCCTATTCTAGAGTGCCACGTTGGCCGCCACGTCAGTTAGTCCACATCAGCACACTCGATTTTTGGGCCTCAAATGTTTGGGCTTTTTTCCATTATTTTTTGGTTTTAATATGATAACAAAGATGATGGATCAAATGGAGATGCTGCTATCGAGGATACGATCTTGGCCGGAGTTTTGTTGATTGGTACTGTTGGTAGATTCGCCGACGTTTGCTACGTCTACATGGACCAGATCAATACGTTTCTCACTCAGTTCTCCACTTTCATCAAAGGTTCAATTAACATTGAATCAAATGATCTCACTGACAATTGATGCATCTTAGTTCATCGTCTCTACTACGGTTTCCGCCCCACAATCAGACCAGACAGAAAGGCTTTAGCTCCAATATTCATAGCTAGAGAGAAAGGCAAAACCGCTGGGTTTGAAGAAGCAGTGAAACGTGTAATGCTGAAAACAAACTTTGGAGGGCCTCACAAACGTGTATCTCCTGAATCGTTTTATACAAACTCATGGCCTGAGTGTTTCTGTCAGATGAATCGGAAGAAGTGCCCGCAGGATAATGTTGTTGAGATTCTTGAAAGTCGATTAGAGAGTGTTGGAGATCGAGATTAAACTTCTCAGACAAATTCCATGGTGACTAGATTAGAACGGTAAGGTAGTCTTTGAAATGTTCAAACAAAGAAGAGCAGAGGAAGAGAGTGGTTTCTCGACATTGATCATGCAGTTTAGATAGCTCAACATCTCCTGCTTGGTATGCACTTTTCATTGCTGTGTAAACTGGCCATGAAGAAAGCTTCTTCATAATCTCCTCTTTTTCATGTCATTAAGACTTTGTAGCCTAGAAGCTTTTGGCTTTTGTTTCATAAGATACAACTCTTGCTGAGTTTCCACTTTTCATTGCTGTGTACGTTGGCCATTCTGCAATCCCGTTGATGCAAGTTGAGTTTAATGAATATGGTGGAAACTCAACATTGGCTACAACGCTTGCTTGGAACAATGAACTGTCTTGGACGCTAGAAAATGTTTTGAAAAGAACATCAAGAGACTATGCATCAGGTAAACATAGAACAGATTATGCTTTAGGTTATTGTATGGTCTTCACACTAACGAGAACTTTGTTGTTTCAGTTTTCTTCTTTTGTGATGAGGTTACTGATATCGCTCAAATATTTAACCACAAGGAGTGAATTACTCTTCAAATAAGAGGTTCAATTGTAGTACTTAGGGATCGAATCCACAAGGAGTTAAGGAACCTAATAGATCTAGGAGTTATAAGATTAAGCTAGGCTACTAAGATTCAATGCAGTAAATAAATTAGTAAACTAGAAAACAATAAAAAAGATGAACAAGGTAATTGTTCAGTTTGGCAAGGATTTGTTGGATGGAAGGATGGTTGCTAGATCTAGGGTTTCTATTCAGGTAATCAGGATTATAATGCTATAGATGCCTAACAAGTTGCATGCATGATATTAAAGAGCTTCAACTCTTAGATGAATCTATTAGCTGTCGTTATTGGACTCGTCCATCGATCTGATGCCGACAATATCGATCGATGTTTAGTGAACGATATCGATCGATATATACTTGTCGTTGATATCACTCAAATGTTTAACCCTAAGAAGTGAATTACTCTCTCAAATAAGAGGTTCAGTTGTAGTACTTAGGGATCAAATCAGCAGGGAAATAAGGAACACAATAGATGTAATCCTAAATGATTATGCTAGGTTGAATAGGTTTAAAATAGTAAAATTGCGGTTTTGTAAGCAATGGTAAGTTGCTTAAGAGAATGGGTTTTAGGTTTGAAAAAATAAAAGAAAGTAGTTAGATTCAAGGTTGCTATTCAGATAATCAGGATCATAATGTTATAGATGTTTTAGTGAATTGCTTGCAAGATATATGAGAACTTTTATTCTTAGATAGATCTAATAGCAGTCTCTAAATAGACACATCCATTGATCTTTTTACCGGCAATATCGACCGATGGTAAGATCCCCAGATCGGACGATACAGGTTGCTGTCGATCGATGACTCTATAGGAGTATCGATCGATATATCATAAAATCGAATCAAAACTGTGTTCACCAAGATCATAGACCAGCTCTCGCACAACCCTAGAGGATCTAAGCTCATGCAAAATGATTTCAGGACAATGATTAACAAGTTGAATCACATCCATGATCATACTCTAGATAGCTACTCTAGAGTAAGCATTAGGGTTCATTTGGATAATGAATATCAACAATTCAACATTCCATAGTTAGGGCTAATCCCTCATAACTATTTGAACCCTAAATCTAACAAAGAAATCTACTCAGACATAACTGAGAGATTCATAACAACTAGGTAATAATAGAAACTCATAGATTAGAGGATTGAACTTTTGGTTCTTGGAACAACAAATCTCTTTGTGTGTTTCCTCTAAATATAGAATTCTATAACCTTTAAGAAATTAAGACGAAAATACATACTTTATAGAATATAACAAAGTAACAAGAAACGTATGCAAAGCTTTTCAAGTACAAAAGTAACTAGAACAATAGAAACATTCAAAAAGAATGAAAAGCATGTAAAAGCACACTTTTCCAAACACATAGGCAAAAACTATAAATATGAGTTCCATTAGGTTAAAAACTCGTCAGGGGCATTATTGTAATATTGGGAATACTTGGCCTTCAAGTCGGCCAAGTTGGACTTGTTCTCCACACATCATATCGATCGATGGTACATGGTGTACATCGATTGATGGAGTATCTCGACTTCATCTTCAATAGAAGCGTCATCGATCGATTACACAGTGTGTATCGACCGATATGTGTCCTATTGTCTGATCTTCATAGTCATCTCGGAAAACTCTCCTTTAAGCTCCAAAAGGGCACCTAAATCATCACTTACTCCAAAATGCTCCTGAACCTGAAAACATACCTAATAGACTCCAAAACATATATAAAACATATAAGAACATATCAATACCATGGCTAAAAGCGGGTCAAAATCATGGTATATCAACTCCCCCAGACTTAATCTTTTGCTTGTCCTCAAGCAAACCATTAGTCTCTTTTGGAAGATGTTTTAAAAACAGTAGGGACTCAATAAAATCTTTAGCTCTAAAATCATTACCTCTACTTTGTTGCAAGCCACATCTCATATTACTAACTACAGAAGTACATTATACCATATCCTAGCTTAGCAACCAAATGCATCTAGCCAATCAACTTAAACAATCATGTTTTGTCTATCCCCTATACCGATTTCATTTATGCATAAAATAAAGGTGTAGGCTTTACCTTGGGAGTATCGATCAAAGAAAACTTAGATTCAACTCATACAAGTTTCAGACATTCTCATCCTGGTTCCTTTTCTCTCTTTATCCCCCTTCTCCGAATCCCAAACTTTCTTTTCTTTTATATCAATCCCAATGAACAACTAATGTTCATCTTATTTAGAGCTGTCAAATGGGAAATCCATGTCCATTAGCCCATGTCCAATTATCCATTTATAGTTTGTGGACAGAGAGTGACCATATCCATTAAAGACCAGTCCATTAAAGACCATGTCCATCAAAAACCATTTTTATATGGGCTTCCATGGGATCCATTAATGACCATTTATGAAAATTTTTAGTTTCAGTTTATAAACTTATAAATACAAATACAAGTTACTAATGTTGAAATTCACTCATAAATCCACCAGTACAACAATATATAAGTTTTAAATACCACATAAATAACATAATTTCATAACTCCATATATAATTGCACAAATAAATTCAAAGAAAGCAATACACATAAGTCTAATGATTTATTAAAACTCATAAACAGAAACCCATCTTCCTTATAATCTCTTCCATCTTCCACCAAATCCATAAACCCTACAAAACAAGTGATTTATTATAACAAGTATCATAAACAATCAGCAGCAGAGACTAAATGAGAATCACTCAGCAGCAGAGAATACAAACACACACCAGCCTTTAACAATAACATCAAGCAAACGTTACATGAACAAACACACTAATCAACTCAGTAAAACAAGAGTAGAGATGGTATAAACTTACACATGAACTCAGACTTACCTGCTTCATTAACTTCTTCAACTTTCTCCAAGGATTCAAAATCCATTTCATCACCTAATCAAATTCAATAATCAGTTGCAAGTACAAAGATAAAAAAAATTTCCAGATGATCAAGGGACTTACTAGCTAAAGACTCAAATCCTCTTAGCCAGTTCCTTGCGCAAATAAGTGCTCGGACATTCGAAGGGAGAAGAGAGCTTCGATACTTGTTTAACACGCGGCTTCTGATGCTGAAAGATGATTCTGACGCTACAGTAGTGATGAGAATACTTAGGACGTCACACGCCATCGCTGAGAGCTCCTTAAAGCGGATGGCATTGTCTCTCCAATAGTAGAGAACATCCAGACTCGGGAAGGCCATATAGTCTACAATCGGGTCTTCTAAGTATGCATCCAAGACTGATTTTGCACTTCCACCACCGGCATTCTGTGAGAAGAATGCATAAAACCCCTGCAATATTTAAATATTAATTTAAATATCAGACCAAGCAAAGCAAAGCAACATTCTGAAACTGAAACAAGCAAAGCAATTAAGAGGTTGATCTTACATCATATCCTGGTAGTGTAGACTGTGCTGAAGTGGAAGAGGTTGATTTTGAAGTTCCAGCCACAGTTCTCTTTGTGTTCTTCTTGTAGACATCAAACAACTTCTTCAACTTCTTCTTAATATGATCGAGTTTTGCCTTACTTGTGGATGCATCTAGAGTAGTGAAGCAGTACTCTAGGCACTTCAACTTCAATCTCGGATCAAGAACAGCCGCAATAGATAATATATCTGAGTACTCATCCCAATACTTCTCGAACTTGGGAAGCATCGAACCCACCATATCAGAGATCACTTCATCACCACTGAACTCGTTTGTTCTAAGCCAACATTCGATTTTCCAAAATTGCATGAAATAGAGATTTGACGTGGGATATGAAGAACCAGAAATGAGCTTAGTCATTTCAGAGAATGGAGATAAGAACTGGCAAATAGACTCTGCCCTCTCCCACTCCATTTCACTTGGAAAGAACTGATAAGCAGCCTCAACTTCAGCAAAATGGCGGAAAGCTTCTTTCCAAATGATGGCCCTTTCTAGCATGAGATGAGTGGAGTTCCATCTTGTTGCTACATCCATCAACAAGCCTTTATCTCTATCTCGAGGGTCAACAACCACCATGTCCATACAACTCTGAAAGAGCTTCTCTCTAGACTCATTCACTTTGACAAACTTCAGACTTTCTCTTATTTTCTCCAACGCTCCAGCAATCACACCCAATCCATCTTGAACTATCAAGTTCAAGATGTGAGCACAACACCTCACGTGAAAGAACTCCCCGTTACAAACGAGTTCTCTTCATAGCTGCCTCTTGAGAAGACCCTGCATGTTATCATTTGACGACGCATTATCCACCGTGACTGAGAAGACTCTCTTCTCCAGCTCCCATTCTCTCAGCAGCTCCATTATCTTCATCGCTATAGCCCCACCCGTATGAGGAGGAGGAAACGCGCAGAAGTCAATAATCCTTGACTTCAGACACCAGTCTTTATCAACGTAGTGCGCCGTCAAACATAGATACCCTTATATCGTAAGAGCTCTGCATATCTTTTAGCTTCAGTTTCAGTTTCAGCTTCTCCTTCTCATATACTTTCAAGCAGTCACTAACAGCTGTATTTCTGCACCAGAACTCTACACTCGGATTCAGATACTGCCACGCTTCCCTGATTCTTCTATACTCAACAAAGGAGTAAGGCAGGTTGTGCTCAATCAAAGCCACTGCAATCAACTCACGGAAGAAAATCTGGTCTATCATCCGATAACTACCAGGCATGCAAGGGACAGGGTTCAAGGTACAATGTTTCCTATGACGCCAAAGCCCCGTGGTTCCCATCTTACGCAGGTCAAAGTTGAAGTTGTGCTTACAGAATTTACACAAAATGTCATTCGTACCATCCGGGTACTTCTCTCCTACTATAGTGAAGTGCCTCCAAACTTTAGAGTGTATGCGCCTAACTCTTTTCTTGACCCGGTTTTCAGCCTCCGCCGCTGCTGCTTCATCATCATCTCCATCTGAATTCATCAGCTCGCCCCCACTCATGTAATCCTCGTCGTTCAGGTTCATTGTCTCCTCGTTCAGGTTCATTATTCAGAGTCTATCAAAAGCAAAAAAAGCTCAGTAAAGTCAAAGGCAAAATAGAAAAAATAAAGCATATCACTAATAATACTAAGAACACTACAAAGACACCAATTTTGTCCTCAAGTTTAAAACATAGAATTAAAAAAAAACACCAAACCCGTAAATGATAGGCTCCAAATGTCACACACTGAACCAGCAATATTAATTTCAAGTAACATATCCGCAGGCTATTAAGTTACAACAACAGCTTACCTTGATAGTTCCAACAAGTGCCAACCTGGAAACAAAATTAAAAAAAAAAAACGATCAATAAGTAAGTACTCTCGCACACAACCCACAATATACAAACAACAACAAAACATTAATCTTCACAAAGTTACCTATAAAAAAAACTAGACTATTGCTAGGATTATATCTGATTATATATTAGACACTATAAGATTAATTTTTACCTGAGACTGAGAGGCGAGAGAGTGAGAGACTCGAGGTTGAGAGCTTCTTCGAGGGACTTGAGGGATTATCTCTGTGCACAATAAGAGAAATTCATCAATTAGAGATGACACAATAAACACAAACTCTGTGCACTCAACACAGACCCTGATACATGCACACACAACTGACAAGCCACAATCAATTCTCTAGAGTGAATTCAAGCTCAGCGTGTTTTAAATTCAAAAGGGCTCAGAAAGGAACAAGCTTGTCCACCAATCAAAATGAAAGCAAAGAAACAAGACACAGAAGACTCACGATGGGACATCACAATTCACAAATCACACTTACAAATCAACACAAAAGAGCATCAGCAACTGATAATGACCAGAAGGCAGCAAGAAGATTAAAAAACAGCATCGAAACCTAGAGAAACAAATAAGTTTCAAACAAGAACTAACATCCTATTAGACTAGTAAAAACTTTTCCACACTAGGCAAGGCCCCTAAACAAGACAAAAAATAACAGCTTATCTAAAGCAGATTCTCTAGATTGTAACTCAACAAAAGAAATGGCATAGCAATAAGGTAATCTAGGAATCTCCTTTCTGCTAAAAATGATGAATAATTTCCTAACTTCTCAATAACTAGAGTTTTTCGCTTCTCAAGTCCAAACAGACAAAGTGGTTCGTCTTGCAGAATTCCCTCTTCACAATGAAAGCAAAGATACATTACAGAAAGACATCAACAATCATACCAGGAGAGTAAATGATCAGGTAAACAGTAGAGAGCGGCTGGAGAATCAAATAAATATAAATCAAATAGCTAGGAAACCTAAGTAATATCTTCTATGGAAAAAAACCAAATAACAATGCACTATCTCAGCATCGCAGAAGGAAGATGACAAAAACAAGATCTTGTAGCAGAGAATCTCCAACACTTTACACGCCTAAAGAAAAAGCCTTAAAAGCAAGTTTATTTAAACCTTTCACGCAGGTAAACCAAAGCAAGTAGAACAAGTACTCAGTTC
Source organism: Eruca vesicaria subsp. sativa (assembly GCA_932364175.1). Classification (NCBI taxonomy): domain Eukaryota; kingdom Viridiplantae; phylum Streptophyta; class Magnoliopsida; order Brassicales; family Brassicaceae; genus Eruca; species Eruca vesicaria. The sequence goes on from CAKOAT010604043.1 coordinate 99,957, forward strand.
TCAAGAACCAAATATGCTTCATAATCCAAACTCTAATCTCAGTATTTCAGAAACAAACTCATCCAAATCAAAAACCCATCAAAAACAGATAAAACAAAAAGACGAAGGGTTATTCAGAACACGGCGCACTACGTATAATGACGACAGACTTATGAAGATGATGAAAACCCATCAAGATGACGAAACCATATAATGACGAAATCGAAAACCCATCTTGTAAATTCATCGGAACAAATCGAAGATCTACCTGAGAGAGTGAGAGACGAAGATTGAGAGGAGCGGCGGAGATGGAGAGGAGCGGCAGAGATGGAGAGGAGCGGCAGAGATGGAGAGGAGAGAAGAGGAGAGAACGATCGGACACGAGAGAGGCGAGAGAGCCTCGTCGTCGAGAGGAGAGAGATGAGAGAGTGACTTTTTTTCCCCAAATCAAACCCTAAATTTTCTATCCCATTGGACAGCCCAAGTCAAAAAAGCCCATAACCATTAAAGTCCAGATTTAATTTGTTTCCCAAATATGCCCAATTAAAATTTCGTGGTCAAAATGGGTTTGACCAAGTTGAGACCATTTATAAATGGACGTGGTTGACCATCGGACGTCCGGTCCATTTGACATGTCTAATCTTATTGATGTTTCAACTTTTGTAGTCTCTTTTTTGACAAAGTGTAGGCGAATAGTGGGGTCATAGGTAATGTACATCTCCCTCGCTTCCACAATGTGTGATCATTCCTTTGATTTAGAATAGTGGGGTCATGGATAATGTACCTCTCCCTCTGCCTCTCAGGAAATCATCTCAATCTTTTATTTTCTGGGGATGCCAAAAGAAGGAGAGAAGGAAACCAAAATTTTTGAGACTTTTACCTTCCAGACTTGCATGAGGATTCATATCCCTTGTATACAAATCCCCAAGACAAGCAATAGATGTCAGGTTAGGTTGGAAATCAGCTTTGGTTCTTCCAAACAATCATGAAAAGTGTTGTCATAGGATGATCGGTGATCCACTTTAGCATCTATAGTACTTTCTGCAATCAACAATTTTAACAATGGTGCTAAAGAGTAGTAAGATAAAAAGCAAAAGAAAAATAAATTGAAATATTTTTGTCCCTTTCTTGACTCAATAAAACCAATTTTTGAAAACTTTTTAAAGAGATCAAAAAGGTAAAGTAGCATCAGTAATTCACTCCCCCCCCCCCAGACTTAAATCATACACTGCCCTCAGTGTATAATTAGTCGGAGTTAGAACATAAGAAATAATTAATGTGTAACTGATATCGAAATTGTGAACGAAATACCTGACCGATGTTCGTATCGATCGATGGTGAGTCACTTCCATCGATCGTCATGGATAGAGTTATGTCGGGCGATGTAGATAAGGTCTCATCGGTCGATAGAGGTAGTGATCGGGTAGATATGTTCCTAAAAACAAATAAAAACGAAATTAATAAGTAAGAATAAAACAAAACTAAGTAAGAAAATACCTAATAGTGGGTTGCCTCCCACTCAGCGCTTATTTAAAGTCATTTAGCTTGACTATGGAGGTATGGTGGCTAATGAGGTGGGTTGCAGGTATTTGTTGGGAAACAAGTATCCTCCTTGTCTTGTGATTCTTTAAACCAGGAAGTTAAAAAGCGTCTTGTGGTTTTCTCGCTTCTGGTCATACCAGCTTTCAAACCATGCACTTCAGTTTGGATCCTTTCTAACCACTCTTCTAGGCTGGCAATGCTGTACTTATGATGCCCAAGCATGTTGTATATGTGTTCTGCATTCAGCTGCATGGTGTCGTGGTGTGGGGTGTCGTTGGTCGATTCTGGAGGTTTCATATCGGTTGATGTGTGGTGGGTTTCATCGATCGATGGGGATGGGTCAGGTCGGCTAGCGAGCTGTCTCTGAATATCTTCGACCTCCTTCTGAATATCCTCCACTGTGCACTTTAATCCTTGAACGTCACTTTGTACTGGGAACCAGTACTCGTCGAGTAATCTGTAATCTTCGTCTCCACAAAATTCAATAGATCTGTAGATATCTCTTGTGGCTTCTTCAAGGTCTTTTCTGGTACAGTAGTCTGGTGCGCGTGTATCGATCGATGGACTGGGTGAGTCATCGATCGATAGCCTCAGTAAGTGACTCTCGATAGGTGCGTCAAAGGTTGTGTCGATCGATGTTGTTGGTGCTGCATCGGTCAATGGTCGTCTCTGAGATTCAAGTTGTGCGCGCAATATGGTGACTTCTTCTTGTAGGGCTTCTCTTTCTTTTCGTGCTAAGTCATTGCTTGACGTAATCCATAGTAGTTCTCCTCAAAGTCTCGATATGACTTTCTCATGTTCTAGGCCCAATCCTGCTTTCTCCCAGTTGTGTTCACTGGTTCTCTCATTTAGCATGTCGGTGACCTCTGCTTCTGTGTAGAGCTTTCAATCTGGAACTCCTTTATCATATTGTTCAGCATGCTCCGGTAAGCATAAACAAGAGCGCCCAAATAGTGAGGCTCTTTTCAGTAGCTTCTTAATGTCTTCTTTGTAGAAATGGATGATATCTCCGTTGATCTCTCTGGCATAACCAGCTTCATCTCTGTAGACACCAAATTCGTCTTTATTTTCCCAGGAGAAACGACGAACTCCGTGTTTGAAAGTTCTCTTCCCAAACTTGCCTTGTATATTGGTCAATGCTTATCGCCATGCATCGGTCGATGCTCGCTGAAATTGGTGATGATCGTTAGGGTAGCGGGGTGGTTGGGTGGAGGGGTTGACTGGTCCATTGTCCATCTGAAGGATGTCTGCATCGTCTTCTTGGGATATCAGAATGATTCTTCCATCTAGTGCTTGTGCATGACCTTCTGGATCCCTGAAAATACCATATACATCCGGAATTAGTGAAGTAAAATCAAAAATATGTGTGTTGTACCTCGGATGGTGTAGATGTGGTATCGATCGTTGGTAGAGCTGGTGCATCGGTCGATCCGTTGAGGAACATGTTGGTCGATGGCTGGTGCTCCGTGTCGGTCGATTTGGGTGTTTAGGTCGGATCGCGGATGGTAGAGGTGTTGTATCTACTACAAAACTCTCATGATAACTGCTCGCCCAGCTTCAATCGAGTAATCTCCGTCTTGTGGTTCGTGTGGGACATAGACTTGTGCACAGTTAGGTTCGTCGCTCGTTGATTCAAAACGCCGTTTGAGCGATCTGGGATGGGGTATATCTGTCGATGGAGAAGGGTCTTCATCGATCGATGGTCTGAAGATGAACGATGGGAGGGGAAGTCTGACTTCTTCTTCTCAAAGAAATCTATATTCGGTGGCTCTTTCCTCTTCATAATCAGCATCGTACTCCTCCTGAGTAGTGATGCTAGCTAGCTCGGGCATGTAATGATCGTTCGCCCAATCATTGGTGCCAAATCGGCGTCTGGAAACTCTTCCTCGATCTTCTGGAATAGCGTTTCGATCGATGACCATGTGTATTCATCGGTCGATTCTGGTCGGCTGGTATCGATCGATTGTATGAAACTGTCATCGGTCAATACGTCTGGATCGGTTTCATACTCGGCCATGGAATCATACTCGTGGGCACAGAAACATGTTGCTACAAGTGCTGGGTTCTTCATTCTTGGAAACTTGATGATTGGAACATGATTGTAGTGGATGGTAGGGTTGATGAGTGTTAGACAGAGCTTGTTGGTTTTGAGATCACAAACGGCTCCAACTGTGGCTAAGAAGGCTCTTCCAAGTAGTAGAGAAGTCTTGAAGTTGAGCTTGTTGGCTAGAACATGGAAGTCTGTAGTAATTAGGGTTTCTCCAATCTGTACCTCAAGGTTCTAACTATTCCTCCAGAGCTCTGCTGAGAACAATCCACAAAGATGAAGGATTCTTCACTAGGCTCGATCTTTAGACCTAGCTGGTCTGCCATAAGCTTGGATAGGATGCTGACTCCAGATCATGTATCACATAGGGCACGAGGGAACTCAACACCTCTGATAGAACATGGTATTGTGAACTTCTCTGGGTCGCTCTTCTTCTTAACACTGTCTCTGACTTGATGAAACATCCTCCTTATGTCTTCTTCTGTCTCTCTTGTTTCTCTGAAAACATCCACAATCTGTGTGGAAAGTAGGCTTCTTCAAAAGGTTTCTCTTTAGGTATTCTAAGAACTCTTTTTCTGAAGCTTGACAATTCTTTCTCATTAGCTTCCCTTTTATAAGGCTTCGCTATCTTATCTTTCCTTTTTTCTGAGAACTCTTCCAGTAGTTTTCTTTTCTATCTCCATGGACTCAAAGATATCCGTGGGTCTCTCCAAGATGGCTTTCTGAGGGCTTCTAGTAATGTAATATCACTCCCGGAATGTGTCAAAACGTGCACCATCTATCATGGGGAGTTGCACTCGCCGGTGGGGTACCGTGTATCGGGCGACACTAACTGGATTGCGTCGATCAATAGCATGGTCTTCCTATTGATCGATAGGAGGGTAATCATGTCGGTCGATGTCTTGCGGTTTGATCTTGACAGGGACGGGCGGATGTGGGTGACGTGCTGCGAAAACTTCGTGAGTCATAGTCTGGACGGTACTGCACTCGTACGGGTACTCGTCTAAGTCCATCGATTGACACTCATCAAAGTCTATCGATCGATGTACATGGGATGGTATCGGTCGATGATCACGGGGTGATATTGATCGACAGTAGTCGCGAACAAAGTCTCTCTCATCATCAGATTGCTGAATCTCTTCTACTACCTCTTGCCAAAAATCATCATCCAGGATGGCATTGATGTTATTGTTGTTGGCAAGCTCCTTCTTCCTTTGGGCTTCTACTGTCTGAAACACCTGAGTCTCCAGCTTCTTCATATGGGTCTTTAAACCATCTAAATCTTTTTGGAGGGTATTGTAGACGGGTCAATCTTCCCATTGAAGTCTGTCTGGAGTTTCTGCTGACTCTCAAGGACCTTGTCAAGCATCTCTTCCAGTTTAGTTTATGGGTGGGTGGGTGTGGGTTGGAGTAGAATGAGTTTCCATAGCTCTTGTTGTTGTTGGGGTTGCTGCTGCTGAAGGTGTTGGGCTTCTGTGAATTCTGGTCGAAGTTGCTTCTCTGGCCTGTGTAGTTTATGTATCCTCCTTGGTTACCAGACCTCTGAAAACCAGCTCCACTGACCCAGTTCACATCTTCTTCTATATAATCTTCACATGCAGTCTCTGCATCCTCCACTGAACAGATCTGCTTGTTTATCAACTTCTGAATGGTATCCAGCTGTGCTTGTACTTCATTGATGTATTCCTTCCCAAAGAATGATGTAGCTTTTGTCTTCATGAAGTTTTTCGTGCTGTTGCTGGAAGCTAAATTATCAATTAGCTTCATAGCCTCTTGTGGATTCCTGGTGTTGAAATGGCCTTCACTAGCTGTATCAAGAGCTCTCTGATAATCCAATGTGACGCCTCTGTAGAAAGTGCAAAGAAGTTGCACTTTGTTGAAACCGTGGTGTGGGCAATCTCTTTGGTAGGACTTGATTCTGTTGCATGCATCTTTGAATGAATCTTCAGGATTCTGAGTGAATGTAGCTATCTTTTTCCTCCATTCTTCAGCGCGTGACTCATCAAAGAAGTTACGTAGGAATGCATTCTTGATGTCACTCCAGGTTGTGAGAGAACCTGGTGGTAGATGTCTAAGTCACTGCAAAGCTTCTCCAGATAGAGAGTACTTGAAAAGCTTGCAGAGAAGATAGTCTTGAGCGACTCCATTGGCTTTTACGTCGGTTATGAGATCCTCAAACCTCTCCAGATGGTCCATAGGATGCTCATTGGACAACCCACAGAAGGGTATTTTTCCTACAAGGGTGTAGTACTGCGGCTTAAGCTCAAAATCTCCTCTCTGGATATCAGGAGGGCGGAAGGCTGATCGGTTGGAATAGAACTGATCTGGACGGTTGTAGTCAGCCAAAGATCTAGCTTGGTTAGCCTCTCCTACAGGTTGAATGATGTCTGTAGGTGCAGTCTCTTGCTCAGGTATGATCTCCTTCTGAGCATTCAGCTTCTGACCTGCTGCATTACGCAGGTGGCCATCTCGATCACGCAGGTCTCCATTCTCATCGGTACTGAGAATAATAGGCGCTACCATGTCTCGCCGGTTAGTATCGATCGATGTAAGATGAGGTATATCGATCGATGTCGGATGAAAGGTATCGGTCGACGAACGGTTGTTGATGCCGAGCGATGTGGAGGTGAGAGTATCGGTCGACGTTAAAGGTGTCTCGGTCGACTGTGGTAGGCAAGTATCGGTCGACAGGGATGTGTTGATATCGATCGCTGAGGAGCGTAGGTATTTGCGGAAGCTACATTCCAAGCTGTGAGGATCTTCTGAGTACAAAAGGTTTTTGTTCTTGTTGCTTCTAGTACTGCTGGGCATGTACCTGAAAAAGACAAAAAAAAAAAAATTGGTGTCAAAAGAGAATTAAACAATAAAAGAAAAATAACCTAGACCTAATCAGATTGAATCTAATGTTATCAAAGTTCCCCGGCAACGGCGCCTAATTTGATAGCACTCAAATGATTAACCCTAAGAAGTGAATTACTCTCTCAAATAAGAGGTTCAGTTGTAGTACTTAGGGATCGAATCCACAGAGAACTAAAGAACACAATAGATGTAATCCTAAATGATTATGCTAGGTTAAATAGGTTTAAAATAGTAAGATTGCGGTTTTGTAAGCAATGGTAAGTTGCTTAAGAGAATGGGTTTTAGGTTTGAAACAATAAAAGAAAGTAGTTAGATTCAAGGTTGCTATTCTGATAGGATCATAATGCTATAGATGTTTTAATGAATTGCTTGCAAGATATATGAGAACTTTGATTCTTAGATAGATCTAATAGCAGTCACTAAACAGACACATCCATTGATCTTATTACCGGCAATATCGACCGTTGGTAAGATCCCCAGATCGGACGATATAGGTTGCCGTCGATCGATGACTCTATAGGAGTATCGATCGATATAGCATAAAATCGAATCAAAACTGTGTTCACCAAGATCATAGACCGGCTCTCGCACAACCCTAGAGGATCTAAGCTCATGCCAAATGATTTCAGGACAATGATTAACAAGTTAAATCACATTCATGATCATACTCTAGATAGCTACTCTAGAGTAAGCATTAGGGTTCATTTGGATAATGAATATCAACAATTCAACATTCCATAGTTAGGGCTAATCCCTCATAACTATTTGAACCCTAAATCTAACAAAGAAATCTACTCAGACATAACTGAGAGATTCATAACAACTAGGTAATAATAGAAACTCATAGATTAGAGGATTGAACTTTTGATTCTTGGAACAACAAATCTCTTTGTGTGTTTCCTCTAAATCTAGAATTCTATAAACTTTAAGAAATTAAGATGAAAAGAAATACTTTATAGAATAGAACAAAGTAACAAGAAAAGTATGCAAAGCTTTTCAAGTACAAAAGTAACTAGAACAATAGAAACATTCAAAAATCATGGAAAGCATGTAAAAGCACACTTTGCCAAACACATAGGCAAAAACTATAATTATGAGTTCCATTAGGTTAAAAACTCGTCAGGGGCATTATTGTAATATTGGGAAGACTTGGGCTTCAAGTCGGTTAAGTTGGACTTGTTCTCCACGCCTCATATCGATCGATGGTACATGGTGTACATCAATCGATGGAGTATCTCGACTTCATCTTCAATAGAAGCGTCATCGATCGATTACACAGGGTGTGTATCGACCGGTATGTGTCCTTATTGTCTGATCTTCATAGTCATCTCGAAAAACTCTCCTTTAAGCTCCAAAAGGGCACCTAAATCATCACTTTACTCCAAAATGCTCTTGAACCTGAAAACATACCTAATAGACTCCAAAACATATATAAAACTTATAAAAACATATCACTACCATGGCTAAAACCGGGTCAAAATCATGGTATATCAGTCGTCGATCGATTACTCTATAGGAGTATCGATCGATATAGCTTCAGATCGATTTGAAATAGTGCCCACAAAGATCATAGACCGGCTATCGCTTATCCCTAGAGGATCTTAGCTTGTACAGAATGATATCAGGATGAAGATTAATAAATTAAGCTATTCCAGTTCATGGTTCTAGTTCAAGACTCTAGAAACAAGCATTAAGAACATCCTAACAATGAATATCACAACTTAGCAATCTATCGTTGGGCTAATCCCACAACCTATCTGAACCCTAAATCCAACAGGTGATTCTATTCAGACATGAAGTTTGTCATAGAAATCATAGATGAATAGATATAAAACTGAAATAGAATAGATATAAAAACCAATGGAGTTCCAGGATGACTCTGCTAGGATTTCCTCCCTACTCTCCTAACTAAGAGAAACAATAGATGAAAAGAAAACTTAGTGTGTGTTTGCATAGCCGTCAACAATGGCTTAGAAATAACATAAATAGAGTTTCAAGTCGTCAAGGGTATTTTGGTAACTTGTGGGCTTCAGTCGGTTATGAAATATAGTCAGCCTACTTTCTGGCATTCATATCGATCGATATGAAGTGTCTCCCATCGATCGACATGCACATATCTTCTCGGCAGCTTTCTCTCGCGAGGCAGACTGACCACTCTTTAATAAAACGGGCATAACTTCGGATCTAACCGTTGGATAGACCGCAAACCGGTGGCATTAGAAAGCTAACTCAAAGCCCTATTTTGTGTCAAACGATGGTCTCAATCGCACCATGAGCTCCATCCAAATCTAAACATTTGACGCGTATGTGCAGTTCTGCACTTATGGCTCCAAAAGACACCAAAATCACCATATTTCTCCAAAACATACCTGAACCTGTAAATACTCTAGATAGACTCCAAAACATATATATAATTTATAAAAACATATCAATACTATGGCTAAAAGTGGGTCAAAATCATGGTATATCAACTCCCTCTGACTTACCCTTTTGCTTGTCCTCAAGCAAAACAGACAGGTAGTCTCTCTAAAAGAGGTTTGAAAACAGCAGGGACTCAAAAGATTTTAAAAACTCAGTCACCATCTCTCTAGTAGTGCAAACCAAATCATAAACATCCTAACCTTAGAAGCACTATATACAATATCCTAGTATAGAAACCAAATTCACCTAGTCAACAACTCAACAGATCATGTCTGAAAATCCCCTCTAGTAACCTCATTTCTTGCATAAAATAAAAGTGCAGGCTTTACCTTTGGAGTATCGATCAAGGAACACATGGATTCAACTCAAGCAAGTTTCTGAGTAAATAGGGAGTCTTATTCTGGTTTCTTTTCTCCCTATATCTCCCTTCTCTGAATCCCAAAACTTTCTTTTTTTTTTATTTCAATCCCAATGAACAACAAATGTTCATCTTATTGATCTTTCTACCTTTTGTAACCTTTCTGACAAAGTGTAGGCGAATAGTGGGGTCATGGGTAATTTACCTCTCCCTCGCTTCCACAATGTGTGATCATTCCTTTGAATTAGAATAGTGGAGTCATGGGTAATGTACCTCTCCCTCTGCCTCTCAGGAAATCATCTCAATCTTTTATTTTTCTCTTTTTGGGGATGCCAAAGGAACGAGAGAAGGAAAACAAAAATTTACAGACTTATACCTTCCAGCTTTGCAGGAGGATTCCGATCCCTTGTATACCAAGCCCCAAGACAAGCAAACCAAGTCAATATTAGGTTGGAGGTCAGCTTTGGTTCCTTCAAACATTCTCAGCAAGTGCAAACATAGGTTACAGGTTGATCCACTTTAGTATCTCTAGTACTTATGCAATCAGTAAATCTAAAACTGGTCTAAAGAGTGGTTAGATGACTAGTAATAAATCGAAATAGATCATCATCCCCTTCTTGACTCAATAAAACTTTTTGAAAGCATTTTAAATAAGACTCATAAAGTAGATAAACGTTAGTAATCCCCCCAGACTTAAATTACACTGTCCCTAGTGTAACACAGTCGGTGGTAAGGTGAAAATCATAAAGCAGAAGTACGAAATTGAACACGTTAGAACAAAAACCTGCTCAGTGTCGATCGACACAATGAATTTACAATCGATCGTTGTTGATGAGGTGTTATCGATTGATATCGACATAGTCGCATCGGTCGACGGGTAGAGAGATCATTCGACACAATGAAGAGACAATCGATCGATGGATGTGAAGTGCTGTCGATCGGTATCGAGGTGGTCTCATCGGTCGATGTGCTGAGCAATCGTCAACTCGTGTCCCTATTCTAAATAGCTAACTAAACACAAAATATTAGTAGAACCTCCCCCAGACTTAAATAACACTGTGGCCAATGTTATACAGCCTAAGATTGGTGAAACAATAAACCATAAGGAAAATATTTAACAAAGAAAGACTGTATACCTGCGTTGATGTGAGTATCAATCAACACAGTTAAGTGGCGATCGATATTCTTGATGCTCTGTCGATCAATGCTAGCTAGTCATCGTCGATTCTTATGCAAACTCATCTTCCTTGAAACTTTTTCCTTATACCTGACATAAATAAAACACTAACATTCTAAAAGTTAGTTATAGATAACTAATAAAACCAAAGTTTTTTTTTCTTTCTCGATGAACAGTGCTCTGCTACAGTACGCTGCTACAATAGTCCTGCTACAGTATTTCCAAAATTTCCGGTACAATGTCGATCGATTTTGTTGCTACAGTGTCGATCGATGTACTTGCTACAGTGTGTTGCTACAGCACCGTCGTTACTGTTCATCAGTTTTTTTTTTTTTATCTCAAATCCTTAGAAAACAAAATATCAGTAATAAATAAAAATAAAAACATATTTAAAATTACCTAACAGTGGGTTGCCTCCCACTCAGCGCTTATTTTTAGTCATTAGCTTGACTTCTAGAGATCTGATTCAGTCCGGATGAGAATGAGAACTTGCTCCAATTCAAGTCTCAATATCTACTATTTGAAGCTTTATCATTCTTGTGTGAAAGCCTCCTCCATAGACTATTTTCCTTTGTCTATCATCTCAACAATAAGGAGTGCTTTAAGCTTTGCATATGGATGTGAGAAGCATCTGCTGCGCACTCTTGATTTTTTGATACTTTTTGAAAAGTAAGGAGTCAATGGTAACTGAGAACCTCCTTTGGTTTGTTTCCGCTTCTTCCAATTTCTCCCCTTCTTTCCCACAGACTTGTGTAATCTCACGTTGGATTTCTTGACATCATCTGAGAAGTGAAAAATCAATGATATCTGAGAACCTCCATTGATTCTTTTTCTCTTCTTCCAATTCACCCTCTTCTGTCCCCCAGACTTGTCTGAATGCGTGGTGGTATCTCCATCAAAAATATTTCCACACACTTCATACTCGTTCTGCTCTGATTCGCGTCTGGTATCGATCGATGTACCTACGGTAGTGTCGATCGATTGTAGATTGATCATGTCGATCGATGGTGTCTGGTCAGTGTCGATCGATGTTTCTTCTGCTAGGGTTTTATCGACTTTCATCTCTAAATCTCAACCCTCTCTGTGAAACTTTTACGCGCTGATGATCATCTAATACTCCACTATAGGAACTTAACTCCATACTTTTATCTGGTGGGATAGGAGATTCAGCCTCAAACACCGCATTTGGAACCTTAATCTTAACAGGATCATGTATCCTGTTCACTCTTTTGTGAAACCCATCATCTTCTTCTGTCCAAATAGGTGGTCTCTAATGTTTAGGGACAGTAATGTGCGAGGCTTCAGAATTATGCACTATCTCCTCAACCGGTTCCAGCTTGACTATGCATCCTGGCAGTCCATCCAACCATGGTTGTCAATCGATACAATCGGGTGGGTATCAAACGATGCAGTCGGGTGAATGTAGATCGATGGGAGACGGTGACTGTCGATCGATGTCGTAGGGTGGCTGTATATCGATGATGCAGGGAGGGTATCGATCAGTCTCATCAGGTTGGTGTCGATCGTTGCTAGCCTTTGATGAAGTCTCTCCATCTTTCCTCGTAGCCTTATGTTTGTCATCAAGCTTCTGCTCCAAATTCTGATCTATATCCTCAAGCCATTCCTTCAGCTCCAAGAAGTCTTCTATAGTAGCTCCTTTACTTGAATCCAAATCTCCAAGATCCTCTCCATTCTCTATGTTTACATCCAGGGAAGGAGAAGAACTTGATACATCAGTGCTCTCCTGTGTCGAGTCTGCAGTGTCCTAAGGACAATTCAAACTTTCAAGGATTTCAAGTGGTATCGATCGATGACAAAAGTCTTTATCGATCGATTCTGAGATGCTGGTGTCGATCGATGAGGTGGTGGTGATGATCGATGCTTCAGTCGTACTGTCGATCGATGCTAAGGGACTGGTGTCGATCGATGTGGAGGTCAGATATTTAATATCAGCTTCTTCTACTCTGCTCAGTTCTCCAGACTCATCTTGTTCATCCTCCTCAAACAAACTCTTGTTGATTTGGGTGCTAATGGTTTCAGATTCTTTCTTTGGCTAAATGTAGACAACCATCCTCTCATGACCGAATCAAGATCTAAATTCCTCCTCACTAGCTTTAGTCATCTCATCAAGCTTCTTTTGTCGCTCTGCTGCACCTTGATAGAGAAATTTGTTAAGGAAGACAGTGTTGATGTCCTCCCAGCTGGTTAAAGATCTTGGCTGCAGCTGACTGAACAAGCTAAACGCATCTCCGGATAGTGAATAGGGGAAGATCTTGCAGAGAATGTGGTCTGCAGATATTACTTTATGTTTGGTTGATGAAACTACCTTCTCAAGTATCTTGATATGATCTATGGGGTCCTCATAAGGAAAACCCTGGAAAGGGTTCTCGCTTGCCCAATCATACACCTGGCTACTTAGATCAAAGGTATCCATTTCTGGATAACAAATCACATCAGGAATTATTGATTCTTCTCCATTAATCAATTGTCCTTTAATGTTGCAAGGACGGCCTTCTTTGTCTCGCCAGATACCCTTCTTATCGATCTTTAGTATAAGCTCGTCAACCTTTTCTGCCTCCACACAAGTGGTGTCGGTCGTCGGATGAACAGTACCATGATGAATAGTGTCTCGGTGATCAGTGTCGACCGATGATGAAATCATGGTATCGATCGATGACGGACGAACGATATCGTTCGATAGAAAGATCGTGGCATCGGTCGATGTAGAAGTTATGTTGTCAACCGTCATAGACGTCATATCACCAGTATCATCCTCCACCACATATCTCGTCGTTGACTCCATCTTTAGATTGTCTGGAGTGTCATAGAGAAATCTGTTGAAGAAGGCTTCCATGATATCATTCCATGTTTTGAGGGACTCTGGTAGCAACTCTTTGAACCAACGTCTTGCTTCTCCAGCAAGAGTGTGTGGAAAGAGTTTGCAGAAGTGGTAGTCTTCAGGGACTTCATTAAAGAGAGACCAGATTAGTTCTTCAAACATATCAATATGAACTATCGTTTCCTGGTCAAGATAACCATGAAAGAGACGCTGACTCATAAGAGGGATGTACTGAAGTTTCAGCTCGGAGTCAAAATTTTCTTCCTGTCCGCAAAAAGTGTTGCTCGATCTTGGAAGAACAGTATCGGTCGACGCGCGATTAGCAGTGTCGATCGATTTTAGGATAACAATATCAGTCAACACGGGATGTACCGTGTTGATCGATTTCGGGTGGGCAGTATCGGTCGACGCGGTGTGAGCCGTGTCGATCGATTTCGGGTGGGCAGTATCGGTCGACGCGTTGTGAGCCGTGTCGATCGATTTCGGGGGAACAGGGGTTTTGTAGTTTTGCAAAGGCAATTTTATTTCTTCACCTTTATTCAATGTGGAATGGATTGTAACAGGGATTTTGGTCCCATGTTTATTTTTATTTTGGCTAATTGCATTGCTTATTTTACCTATTGGTTCAATTTGGACTACTTCCTGATTAACATACGTGTTAACAGCAAACTTACCTGCTCCCAGCAAGACTTTGTCGATCGATTTTCGACTATGCGTGTCGATCGACTTGTGGTGAACAGTATCGATCGACATCGGATGAATGCTGTCGATCGATATCGGATGAACAGTAGCACGATGAACAGTAGCCAGATGAACAGTGTTTGGCCGAACAATGTTGTTTGTAGGTTGGTTGGCTCTATCGATCATTGCTGCTTGTATCTTATCGATCGATTGACGGTGTGCCTTATCGATCGATGTCTGGTGTGCGCAGTCGATCGATTATGCTTGGAGGGTGTCGATCGATAAGCGTGAACCAGCAGGCTCCTTCCTTGAAGGAACTAGAAATCCTCTCTTCATTGTTCCTGGTACTGAGATGTATGTACCTGAAAAAGAAGAAAAAATTATCAGTATTTTAAAACAGTAACAAAACCTAGATTAAATCTAACTAAACAAGATCTAATGGCGATCAAAGATCCCCGGCAACGGCGCCTAATTTGATATCACTCAAATATTTAACCCCAAGGAGTGAATTACTCTCTCAAATAAGAGGTTCAATTGTAGTACTTAGGGATCGAATCCACGAGGAGCTAAGGAACCTAATAGATCTAATAGTTATAAGATTAAGCTAGGTTAATAATTTTTAATGCAGTAAATAAATTTGTAAACTAGAAAACAGTAAACAAGATGAACAATGTAATTGTTCAGCTTGGAAAGGATTTGTTGGATGAAAGGATGGTTGCTATATCTAGGGTTTATATTCAGGTAATCAGGATTATAATGTTATAGATTCCTAATAAGTTGCATGCATGATATAAAAGAGCTTCAACTCTTAGATGAATCTATTAGCTGTCTCTATTGGAAACGTCCATTGATCTGATGCCGACAATATTGATCGATGTTTAGTGAACGATATCGATCGATTTATACTTGTCGTTGAGCAATTAATCTATAGGAGTATCGATCGATATAGCTTCAGATCAAGTTGAAATAGTGCCCAAAAAATCATAGACCGGCTATCGCTTATCCCTAGAGGATCATAGCTTGTACAGAATGATATCAGGATGAAGATTAATAAATTAAGCTATTCCAGTTCATGGTTCTAGTTCATGACTCTAGAAACAAGCATTAAGAATATCCTAACAATGAATATCACAACTTAGACATCTATAGTTGAGGCTAATTTCACAACCTATATGAACCCTAAATCCAACAGGTGGATCTATTCAGACATGAAGTTTGTCATAGAAATCATAGATGAATAGATATAAAACTGAAATAGAATAGATATAAAAACCAAGGGAGTTCCAGGAGGACTCTGATAGTAGTTCCTCCCTTCTCTCCTAACTAAGAGAAAAAATAGATGAAAAGAAAATTAGTGTGTGTTTGCATAGCCGTCAACAATGGCTTAGAAATAACATAAATAGGGTTTTAAGTCGTCAAGGGTATTTTGGTAACTTGTGGGCTTCAGTCGGTTATGAAATATAGTCAGCCCACGTTCTGGCATTCATATCGATCGATATGAAGTGTCTCCCATCGATCGACATGCACATATCTTCTCGGCAGCTTTCTCTCGCGAGACAGACTGACCACTCTTCAGTAAAACGGGCATAACTTCGGATCTAGCCGTTGGATTGACCTCAAACCGGTGGCATTGGAAAGCTAACACAAAGATATATCTTGTGTCAAAAGAGGGGCGCAATCGCACCATGGTAAGGTCTCCATCCAAATCTAAACATCTGACGAGTCTGTGTAGTTCTGCACTTAAAGACTCCAAAAGACACCAAAATCACCATATTTCTCCAGAACGTACCTGAATATGTAAATACTCTAAATAAACTCCAAAACATATATATAATTTATAAGAACATATCAATACCATGGCTAAAAGTTGGTCAAAATCATAGTATATCAGTTACGAAGGGAGTCTCTTGGAGTCTCTGTTCTTAGCAAGAATCATGTTCCCACTAAAGGAGCGCATTACCTTGATGTAGAGAAGGCTTTGGAGTTGATTGAGCGAAAATTTCATCTCTTAGAAAGGTAGTTTAGTGACCAAAGTCCTTATCTACTCTTGCACTTTTATGTTTCCAGCTTAATTGATGTTTTCTGTTTACAAAAAAAAAACAGGTTGTGCTTTCACAGTTACATGTGTGTTTTTGTCTATGGTTACTATATTCAATTTTTTAAGAATAAAGCAATGTTAGGACTTGAATCTCACTCCGAGTTATTGTTTGACAGAGTGAAGGGTGTGATGCTTATATCAATTCTGACTGCAACCACCTGGTGCATAAGATTTTAACGGGAACACAGTTTGGTACGTAAGTACTCTCTTGATGCATTCTGTTAGATTTACATATATGGAACAAATTGTTGTTAAAGATAATAGTACTTGAATAACTTTAGATCACATGATCATCTAGATAGCTTGAAGTTCAGCACTCTCAATGTTATCTCCATGCTTATCTTTTCTTCAAGTTAGGCTTGACCCTTTTTCTTATGTTTTATCTACGGTTTGACGTCTAAAATTACAATAATGGTCCACACCTGCTTATTTAAAACAGCTGCATCATTATAAATTACAAGACTACCAATCGTTTGTTGATTGTGATGCTGCAAGATTGTGTTTTTGTTTGTATCTCTTGCAATTTCCTCACATATCCCCTCTTAGGTTATATGCTTTGATGGTTCTTTTCTTGCAGATTTTGAAGGCTTTAATTTCACATGAGAGCCTGAGGTGATTGCACCAGGTTTACGGCTTTAGATAATTGATGTATCCGTTCTTTAACCATGGGAGATTTGTCTGGAGAAACATAGCTAAATATTTTTAAAGATTTGCTAGGTTAGCACTGACGTGAAGGTTACTTGATGCATTGTCATAAAGAGCGTTAAAAGCTTTTTGGGAAACAGCCAAGGCAGCTTCATCTCTGCTTATACATCTGAGGATTATTTCAGGAACTTCGGAAATTACAGCCTGGAAATTCAATGAGTGCCGTTGAACTTCTTATACAGTTTCAGACATGGAGAGCTAATAGAAACTATTGATGAAAATACTAAGAATAAATAAAAATATAAAGGTGCCAACACGCCACTCTAATGTTTTAGTAATTACTTTTAGATCTGGCTTTGTTTTCTTAAATGATTGTCTTTCAAGTGTTTTTTCTTTATTTCTGCAGGATGAAAAGAAGTGTATGGCAGTTTTTGTGACATGCTCTTCATAGGAATGTCAGACATGAGCTAAGGTTCATAATTTAAATGAAACAAAACTTTCTCATATTTTTTACTTCATAGTGGATGAGTATTAAAGGCAGCTGGTAAGTTTGATTTTATACTTGCAACTCTTCAAATCCCCCCCTAATCTGTTTTATGATGTTCTCGGAACTGCTTGCAGTGATGGTATATAGGGTTACTTGACTCCATGTTCAGGGGAGACTCGCCTGCCTATATTCAATCCCCCAATGGAGGGTCTGGAGGACATCTTGACCAACCAAGTCATGTGAGATCACTGACCTAGATCACGGGTTTCTTCTAATGAAAAGAATGTACTCAACTCATCGAATGATACTTTGAAGATACAAGAAAAGCAACATCTAATAGTCTACTTAAAGATCAAAATACTCCAGAGAAGATACTATTTATTATGTTTATATTTTATTTTTTCTGATATTATATGTTACACAGACAAACTTTTTAGATCAATATACTGAACAATACATTATACAGTAATAAAATAGTTCAATTACACACTTAAGAAAAAAGGTTTAGTTACGCAAAACTTTGGGATAAATTCTTATTATTATTTCCATATCAAATATCAGAAACATATATTTTTACCTTATATCCAACTTTAAAAAGTTAAGAAAATTTAAATTGAATAGTATATTCCAGATAATATTCAAATTATCTAATTCATCAACAATATATAAAAATAAAAATACTATTTAAATAATTTGTATGTAATTACTCGTTTGTTAATAAATTCAGAAAATAGTCATTTATGGTATGTTTGAATTGGAAAATTGTAAATTTAGAAAAGCTATTTACCAAAAACAATATGAACACTGATTATTTTCATGAAAATTTATAGACATCAACCAAATTAAATTCTTAAAACAGACTATAATCTCACCGCAGAAAAAGGTTGTGAGAACATATAGGTAAAATCTATATATCTACAAACTCACTACTTATTACATGTATATATTTTACTCCGGCCACAGTCTCTTTCACTTGATAAGTCTCCCTGAAGAAGTTCAAGTTTACATTACCTCACGGTAGCACTTTTCTAACGCACTACGGTATCGGTACGAAACATTTTAGAAGTAGCATTGATTCTGGCCATAGCTGCAACAGACTATCAAATCTACAACATTAACTTCCACCGATTGACTGTCACTATAGTGTATGTTGTATGTTTACATGATCAAAACATATAGTATGTATGTTGTGTAGGGCCAAAACCAGTGATGTGTCATGTGTATAGTTCCTCATTTAGGTGAATATTACATCAGTTAATATTTAGTTATTATAATTATTAATATTATTATATTACATCAACTAATACTATATTTTAAAATTTTGAAGTTCAAACTTTCTTTTTGAAAAAGCGATTTAAAATGTTACTTAGTCAAAAAACTGTAGTACACAATATATCTTTTAAATAAAATATACATTATGAAAATAAAACAAGACTACCTATATTTTTTTTAGTAATAAAAATATGGTAAAAATTCTAAAATAAATAATAAATTAACTATCTATACTGAATTAAACCAATGTACAAAATCTTCTTCAAAAGGTAATCAAATAAAAATGAAAAACCAATATTATTTGTTTAAAATATAATCAGTTTGCAAGATAGAGTTTATTTACATGTTTTTTAAGGTATGTATATTTTTAAATAGAAAAATCAATATTAGACTCTTATACTATCTTAGCAAGTATAGAAAACAAATTTTATATCGATTTAGTTTGTATATTGTTTAAATCAATAGATTTAAAAGAAAATGTATAAGAGAAAAAGGAAAAAATAAATTCAGAAAGTAATGTATAAGATAGAAACAATTGTCCCTGATTTATGTATTTAACTTCAAATTAATTAATATTTTATGTATTGAACTTCAAGTCATTATTCTGAGTAATTTATTTTAGATACTTTCATTAGAAAAGTAGAATAAACATTACAAGAATAATGATAATTAAATTAATTAAAACGGTAAATCTTCTTATTAATTGGAAAAATTATGTGGTTTCTTACAAAAATAAAATAAAAATAAATAACTAAGAATGATAATGCTTTCTATTAAAACTAAATTATTATATATATATATACACAAATAAAGATGTTTATATTGTTTTCATTTACTCACCCATTATTTTATCACGCAGATCGATGACAAAAAAAAATTACGAAGATTAAGATTAAAAAATTAAAATAAAGGAAAATCTAATCAAATAGTAAAACATAGATTGAAAAAAGGTTCTAAATAAAACCACAATAAAAAATAATAGATAATAAAAAGTCGAAAAATAAATGTTAGTAAAATTAGAGTAAAATATAGAAATAAAAATAAATATTTTTTTATATAAAAGAGATATGTTAAGATATTCTAACTAAATAAATGTAGAATTTATTTTAAATATTTATGTAAAGAATTCTAAAACAAATTATAAATATAGATCCACAACTGTGTAAAATTAAAATATATATTTATATAGTCAAATAAGTGACACACTATATTAAATAATGTCAGAGAATGAATATAACTTCAAATAAAAACCTTATTAATCGTAAGAAAAAATTTAGTTAATTGTAATGAGAATAAAACTTAATAAAGAATAACCATAATAAAATAATGATTCATACTAATATAGAAAAAATATTTTAAAATAAAAACAAATATTAAAAAAATCACAAATATTTACTCAAATTATTTAAATTATTTTCAAATTGTCTTCCCGCATGTCGGGATCCGAATGAACATAAGATGTCCTGCATGTCGGGATACGATATCTTAGATTACATGTTTTCAGTCTATAATAATATTTTTGTCACATTTATACCATTACCAGATTTTATTTTCATATTTTCCATGTTCTCGCTACTAATAAAACTTCCGAATTACAAATAACAAGAACAATAAAACATCAGTAGTGATAGTTATGTTATTAAAATTCATCGACACTACACTATCGCATTTAAACCTAACATAACAAATGTTTAAGAAAATTTTTACATATTATATAAAGAATAAAATATTCATATTATCCAGCACATCATTCAATATAAAATAAACAGTTATATAACTAATATGTACCAGGAATTAATACTATAACCCATAAACCATTAAACAAATTTCCATATCACAAACACTAACAAGATTATAAAGACTGCTAACAATACATCGACCTCGACATGTAAAAAATGGAATCTCAAAATTAATAACATATAGATCAATACAAAAGTAAAAATTACAAAGAAACATTTGTTGCACTATACCCTCCCCCTATACACATATGATAATTAGTGGCACAGGCAGTAAAATACAAAAAAATATATATTCAAGGTATCCATAAACAAACTAAAGTAAATTATATTACATATTATCCCACCTCTCCTAAAATTTTCTACAATACAAAAGAACACCATCATACACATCTTTGCAATGCAAATCTATAATTCATAACGAATATTAGGATAATGTATTGCCTGCACTTTCTTTTTCTGCAAGAAATGAAGTTAGCAGAGTGGTGCGTCAATCTAGTATTTGCTAAGTTGCTGGGAGAATGTTTTGGTTGATAAACCGGGATAATGTATAAAAAGTATGTCTGAAGTTGACACCCATTCGATGTGGTTGTAGTATTGTAGTGATGATTGTACGTTTGGGAATTTTGTGAATCCCTAATATTTTCTAAAAACCCTCTTTTCTAAAAGATTACCTATCTTTTTTGCTTAAGGACAAGCAAAAGAGTAAGTTTGGGGATGTTGATAGCTCATGGATTTTACCCATTTTAACCATGACCTATATATGATTTTCATGTATTTCATCATTATTTGGAACCTTTTAGAGCAATTTACAGATTTTGGAACTTATGAAGAAAACGGATGTTTTTGAAACATTTCGGAGACTTTGAAGAACACTCCTGCCGAAAAGGAAAATCGACAGACATTGCAAGATCAAAGACGATCGATGGTAACCCATTATAAACTATCGATGAAACATTGTCAACATCGGTCGATGCATATACCACCCGCAAATTTACAACAAAATTAGAAGACTTCAAGTTTCACAAAAGTTATGATAATTGCAGTATTAGTCCCTAGCTGCCTGTAGGCTTCATTTTTAGGGTTTTGTATTGTTATAAAAGGAGAGATTTGCTTAGAGTTTAGAGAGACCTAGTTTTGGAGAGCTACTTGTTTACTATTGAAGGAAGAGAGTTCTAGAAGTTTGGAGAGAGAGATCTAAGACTACAAAATAGAGAAGATCTTGAACTCCTTTGTTTCTTTACTACTAGTTTACTTTGTTTATTGTTTACACAATGAGTTTTATTCATACCATCATGATATTTTCTTTTATGAATATGTCTGAGTATTCTCATTTGTTAGATCTAGGTTTCTCATTTGGTTGATTTATGTGTTGATCTATGACTGCTGTTTAAGTGTTTTACATTTGTTCTTCAAGCCTAGTTAAGCTTAACACTAGATTTAGGATTGATCACCCTCAAATCTAAACCCTAGGATTTAATTGATTCAAATAACTATTTTTCATTATCTGAACCCTAACTAACTTGATCTAACTCAATAGATTCATACGACAGTTGGTGTAGAGAGTTAGAGGATAATAATAACTTGTTCGTAAGGCCTGCTACAAGAGTTGTCGATCGTCACAGGCATCCTCGTACCAATCGATTACTTGAAAGGTGTATCGATCGATTGTCCACAAGGATAATCGATCGACTCTTTTTCGCGATCAAAACTACAAGTTGAGATCCGAGATCTAGAGAAGGAAACCTGTTTTGTTTCGTCATTTATGTTTGAATTCATGAACTATTAAACCTTAAAGTCAGAAAACAAGTACATACTGATACCTGAGATAATACCCAAGTCTAGCTACTTTCCTAACTGAAAACTACTTCCAATCCAAGTTACTGAATAATCATCTGCTTGTTTTATTTTATTTATTGTTTTAAACCATTTAAACCAATCTTTAGTCTAGCTATATTTTAGACACTTGAATCTTTTGAGTAATCCTAGAGTCCTTGTGGATTCGATCCCTAAGTACTAGAACTGAATCTCTTATTTGAGAGAGTAATTCACTCCTTAGGGTAATTTGAGTGATATCATCTATCAAACGCCATAATTGTTTTGTCAGCATAGCCGTATTAAAATTTTGGAGATTACGAAAGCTAAGACCCCCCCCCCCTCCTTAGACAAACAAATCTTATCCCATGAAAACCAGTTAATACCTTTTTTTATTTCCACCACTACTCCACCAGAAATTAGAGATAGCCCCTTTAATCTTCTTAGTAACCGCCTTTGGAAATCTATATCAAAACATGACATGATTTGACATTGCCAAAGCCACTGATTTGATCATTACTTCCTTCCCACCTTTAGTCAGAAACCGTATTGTCCGACTATTTACCTTATTATTAACCCCTTCATTCAGAAATCCGAAAATTTGTATTTTTGGTCCACCTAAACTTTCTGGTATTCCTAAATAACTTCTCATACCTACTAACTTAGAAATGCCAAGTTTATTTTGAATTTCTACTCTCTGTAAATCCGGTACCTTTGTGACCAAATTGGAGGGTAGATTTATCAAAATTTATTAGTTGGCCCGAAACCGCTTCATAGTCTTTAAGGAGCTTAAGGATAATATTACATTCAACCACATTTGCCTTACAAAAGAATAAAGTATCATCCGCGAAAAGCAAATGTGAAACCGCATGTCCTCCACTTGATATTTTTAATCCTGTTAATCTTTTTTCTCTCTCCTCTTTTTTTATATTTGCAATTAGAGCTTCCGTACATAAAACAAATAAATATGGAGATAGTGGATCCCCTTGTCTTAGCCCTCGCTTTGGAACAATACTACCTTTGGGGTGACCATCAAGTAAAACCTTATATGTAACCGACGAAATGCATGTCATCACCCTGGCTACCCAAACCGGGAAAAAACCTATCTTCAGTAATAGCTGTTTCATAAAAGCCTATTCTACCCTATCATAAGCTTTACTCATATCAGTTTTGATCGCCATAATTTTTTATTTACATGCATTATTTGTACGTAGCCCGTGAAACATCTCCTGGAGAATAAGAATATTATCTGTAATTAACCTGCCTGAAACAAAAACCGATTGCGTTTCTGAAATAAGCTTTGGCAATAACCTCTTCAAACGTTGATACATAACCTTAGATATGATCTTGTATCCGATATTACAAAGGCTAATGGGTCTTAATTTCGTCATCCTAACTTTTTTAGGTATGAGACAAATATTTTTCATGTTCAATCTACCATCGAGCAACCCCGAACTGAGAAACTCATTAACCATATTAACCACATCCACTTTAATGACAGACCAAGATTGTTGATAAAATAAAGCCGTCATACCATCCGGCCCCAAAACTTTCTCCGGATGCATCATAAAAAGTGCCGTCCTAACTTCTTACTCTGACGCCAAAGCCGTTAGCCTACTATTTTGGGCAGCCGTAACCAATTGTGGCACTTCCTCAAGAAACCTATCAAATTCTGACAGGGAAGTGGACTGGAACAAATCATTGAAGTATTTGACCGCCACTCCTTCAATTTCAGCTTCTGAATAAATCCAACCTCCATCCTCATTATATAACCCAATAATCCTATTTTGTATACGTCTTTGTTTGGTCAAAGCATGATAAAATTTTGTACTTCTATCTCCACTTGTATGTTACAAACACAAATTCCTACTCTTTTGTTCCCAATATAATTCTTCGTCTCGATAATAAATTATATTAGTTATTTATATCTGAATTGTTGAGACAGATGTTGTTAATCATAGAGTTGTCTGTGTTTGTTTATTAATTATAGAGTTGGCTGTGTTTGTTTGTCAATCATATAATCAATAAGAACAAAGATTTGATATATCTTTCTATTCATTCATTTGCATGGGATAAAATATTTTGTTTATACTTTTACAAATGAATAAGTTCATTGTTAAATATTAATATCATTTAATTATAGATCAACTATAGTTTTTTATTGATAAAAGATCAAATATAGTTTTATGGATTATGTGTGTTTAGATTTATAATTTGTCCAAAGCATTTATTTTCTTTTTTTTTTCAATTAAATACTCTTACTTGAGATTTATGTTATCTTCTAGCTGATAGTAGAAATAGAATCAATAAAAAGTGAAAACTTTACAGAGTCTCATGTATACTCAAATAAGATAAACAAATATAACACATTTATTATCTTTAAAAAAAAATAAAGTATAAAACTAACCTTTTGTGGTTTTTGTTAAATTTTAAAAAGTCTGGAAATGAAACGGAGTAAAAAATACAGAATGAACGCTTAATTCATCTTTGTTTAGGTATTATATTATATTGTTGGAAGTAGGTGACAACATAAGAATTACATACGTACTTATAAATATTTTGATAAATGTGTCCTATAATACTTTTTTGTCGCAGATTTTTACTTTTATATTTTATATGTTTTCAGAAAATAAAAAAATTGTGATCGTTTTGGTTCGCTAAATATTAGGCAAGTTGGTGTAACATTTACAATTTTTAAAGACACTTATATTTATTATGTCATTTGTATCATTTATTAGAGTTAATCTTCTACTCTATTAAAATAGAGTAATTATTTTTATCTACTGTTTCAAGTTGTCATTTAAATTTGGACTCTTTCTAGAATGTTACAAATAATATAAGTCATATAGTTAATTGAACCGTATTACTTAAATTAAACCAACAAAATTAATGTAAAAAGACGACCTTAATGTAAACTACCTTCAAAATACGGCAGATATCTATGTGTATACCAAAAACACATATTTTCTCCTACAAATATGGAATATTCTAAAAGAATATATGTCATCAAAATATGGAATATGAAAATCTACTAATTATACTTAAATTAAACCAGTAGTTATTTATGGAATATAGTTTTGGGCTTACTTTTATTTTTCAATAAATTATATAGTTTGGTTTTTGCGCTTAGTATTAAGAAAAATCTCCAAAAAAATTGAATAAACTTTTCACCTTAAAAGATCAAAAATTCAATTATTATTTTCAGACCCAAAAGGTATTTAATATTTTTAACTAAACAAAATTATCCATTATTAATCATTTATTTAAATCATGTACTTTAAAACATGTTAATATATTTTTATTTTAAATAACAATCACTTTGTTTTGATAAATTTCAATGGTAACTTTTAAATAATTTATTGTTTTATTTTTCTTAAATAATTTACTGATTAATGTAAAGCAAAACCAAAAACAAAATCTAAAAACTAAAATCCAAAACCAAAAGCTAAAAACACATATTATATTTTTTTGCTTTGTTTATTTACAAAATAAAATATTTCAATTTTTTTTTTAAATTTGTTTTCATCTTTTCAGTTTTAAATTAGATGTTCGATTATTTTAGATTTGTTTGTTGGTAATATTTGTTCAAACTAACTCAGCAGGTTTAAAAATTAAAAACCCAAACCAAAAACTGAAAATGAAAAGTAGAAACTTAAAAACTAAAAACCAAAATCCAAAATCTAAAAATAAAAGCTGAAACTAAAAACTAATGAAAAACAATCATCACACAAATTTTGGTGAACTGATTTTATATCAAAATATTATTTAAATTATGACAAAATCCAATTATATAAATTTTTAATCATAAAAAATTTTCGCGCTTTTAAGCGCGGGTCAAAATCTAGTATCTATTAAAATAGAAGTCATGACTTGACTTCATATGTGATTTTTTAAAAAATGGACTATTACTATAAAATCATGTTACATTAACTTTCTAATAATCTTATCATTATTATATCTTATGAAAAATCATATCTATAATAAAAAAGATACGCTTAACAATTTGATTTTGGTCAATTACCCTACACCTTCTAACTTAGTCACGCAAAATATGTCAATAGATATAAGTTTAGGAATCTTTTATTATTTATAAGGAAATATGTCAATAATAGTTAAATGCATCCACAATATATTAACAAAAATCATAGAATCGTAATATGAAATATTTATATACCCTAACAAAATTTACACGCTATATATACTAGATAAATCTATTTCGATGTAAATTTTTAAAATTATATTGTTTAAAAAAAAAAATTGTTTAAAAAGTTCTTTTTAATAAATTATTTATAATATTAATTTATGAAGCTATAAGTTTAGTTTTTAGCAAAAATTTCTTTGAAGTTTATATTATCTTTGCAAAATTAAAGTATACTAATATTTAATCAAGCTCTATTTATATTACTTTATCTAAAAATGAAATATTAATCTAACAAACAATAAAATATAGAAGAAGAAACAAACACATTTTTGAAAAACATGTATAATATAGAAAATTTGAAACATTCTATTTGATTAAAACACGTATTATATAATATTATTATGTTTGAAAAACATTTACTGTACATATCGTAAATATGTGATTACTATAATATATACCAATTTACAAGTGAAAACAAAATGTTTATATAACTAATTATAAACGAAAACAAACACCCGCGCGGTTGCGTGGGTCAAAATCTAGTTGTAGTTAAGAGTAAAAATAAGATTGACATTGGATGTAATTAAAATGTAATTTTAAGGGTTAATTCATATTTGTATTTCAATTTTAATAGATTAGATTTAAGATGAGATGGATACATAAGATAAAAAATGAATTTATTTATCAAATTCATTGATATTATAATATATATATATATATATATATAGTATATTGCATATTATCAAAATCAAAAGTAATTTGTATTTGACTACCAAATGACGTCGTCATATCAAAAACCGAATTTGGAATTGGTTCGGTTGAACCGTCTTCAACGGGGCTTATTAGAGTGGCTAAATATATTGCGATTTCGCAGAGATCACTCCATAGCAAAGTTCCAATCCTTTCTCTATTGTTCGTTTGTTTGTGGTATAACCTTTCATTTACGCAAATCAATCTTCTTTTCAATCCTTCATTGATTTACGATAAGCAAGAACCTTTTTCCCGCAGAAAAGGGAGAGCTTTTTGTTTATCCTCTGTTCTCATTTCACCAAAATCTCTCTTCTCTCGTGTTTAACTTGTTTCATAATTGCTCTGGGAAATGTCTAAAACTTATTAGACTGGCAAATAAAAAACATAGAGCTAATCCGTGTTATTTAGTGTTTGTCTCTTTGTTTTAATCATTCACTGTTCTAAGAAGAAGCACTGGATCTCAATAAAGCTAAGGTGATGGTAACAGTTGTGTTCTTAGAGTTTGATATTTCTACAAAAGATTAGACCTTTGATAGTTTGTGGTTTGTTAAAATCTCTGTTTCTTGATCCGGGCTTGTAGTTAAATCCAGAAATGCAGGAGGAAGCAGCTTCCATTGATCTATCACTCAGCAGCACTATGAATGTCTTCTCCTCAGCTCTCCGTTTCGCAATGTCCATCGACACGCTTAAGAACTCTCCTGAGCTTGCTCATGAACTCAAAACCTCAGCTCAAGAACAAGTCGAGTTCATGCTGTCCCATGACGAAGAAGTACGGTTACTGGTTTCTCAAGAGGAAGTTAAATCTGTCGTGAGATTAGGTATCTCGAATGTCGTATCATGCCTGCTTCTTCTTCTCCCCGAAGAGTTTGATGTTCTTAATACACTCTATGATGTTGAGTGGCTGTGCAAAGTGTTGCCGAGGATGGAATTGATGAAAGATCTTGTCTTTAAGTGGGCTGATGTGTCAAATGAGATTCTTGTGATTGCTCAGAACTGTAACCTAGGTGTGAAAGTGAAGCTGGTTGAGGTTACAGGGAAGGTTCTAGAAGCTGTTGGTTATGGAGTTGTGATTGTTCCTTCTAGAAGCAGAGCTTGTCTTCTGAAGCTATGGTTGCCTTTCATAAGGAGGTTAAAGACTTTGGTTGATGCACAAGGATCTGAGTCTGAGTACAGAATGGATGAAGATCTTTGCGAGTTCTTAGAAGGGTCGATGGTGTCTTTAGTTTTGACATTGCCTTCTAATGACCAAGCACAAGTGTTTGGAGAATGGATGAGAGGGGTTGCGGTGGAAGGCGTGAAGTTTCCGGATTTGAGTGAAGCTTTTGAGGTTTGGTGTTATAGAAGTAAATCTGCAAAGAGAAGGTTGTTGGAAAAATGTGATAGACTTGCAAGTGAAATCTTGCCCATTGAAAAATGTTAATATATCGGCTTTTAGGTTAAGGACTCTGAGAGTGTACAAGAAGATGTAGTTGTGCAAATCAATCTTTTCTTCTTCAAACTACTCTGCTTGTTCAATTTACAGTTCACATACAATGCTAGAATACCTGAATCTTCCTTCCTTCTCCCATATGTATTGTTGTATCATCTTTACTCTTTTATTTGCTAGCTGCTTCATTGTATTCCTGGATTGTATTAGGAATGACTTAAAGCTTCTGATTCTTGTAGTGGCTCTAAACTTTTATGCTGATTTATGTATAAACCAACGTAAATATGTAAAGGTGAACACCGCATATAACCCAACTGCAAGTTCTTGACAAAGCTATTGGTTATGAACAAGATCAATGATCGTCTGAACTTGCTAAAGGTTAGGTATATGTGGACTATGATAAATTGTAAGAAGCAAGAGACCTGACCAAGGTGTAGCTCCACAACCAGGTCAATGATCCACTCGCACAGATGACCACTATTGGATAAAGATGGGGATTAACTCCATATACCCCTTGCCCTCCTCAACTAAACCTTACTACCCTACCTCTATTCATACTAGCTTTTGTTCTTGTAATTCCTAAACTAGCTTCACTTTCCCATTTATTTGTCAACTAGGTGATTTTCCCGTGCTCATGCACGGGCACAAATATTTATAAAATATATATATATATTATAATAGTTAATTGATATTTACATTAAATTTTATATTAATTTATAGTTTGTATGTATAATTTATATTAATAATATTATATTATTTTAGTTATATATAATTTTAGATATATTATATTTAGTCAGTTTTATCATTTGGATACATATATTGGATTCTATCTATTTCTTTGAATTCAACTATAATCTTTTTTATTCTAAATATCTTAAATTTTTGATTAATTATTTTATTTACATTTATATTGGTTCTTATCGTAGAAATATAACTATATCTTAGTAAGATTATGTATTTTAAGATTTTTTGTGCTTAGAACGTAAAAAAAAAAAAGTGTCTGATTCTATATTACATACATAAGTAAAAATAAATTTTTGGAAGCTTATGAACACATATCAATATTTATAATAATTAAAATATTTTATAAATTCTAAGTAAATTATGTTTTAGATTGATTGGATGGTAAACTCAAATTTATTTTACATAATTTAAAAATAAGGAATTCTGATTTGCTAAGTATTTTGATTATGGTTATATTAAATTCCACGAACATAAAAACAGAAAATTAAACATCAAGAGAGTTATTAAGAAAGCAGATAATTTTAACTATTAAAATAAAATATATCTATTTGATCAAAACATGTTTATTATTAAATTTATTTTTAGTTTTGCTTTTAATATCTCTTAAAATATGCAGTAAAAATGTGATTATTTTTGAGAAATTATATTATATAAGTAAAATATAATTTATATTTTTGCTGTAATTGTAGATATTATAATCAAATAAATATACTAAAAAAATATTTCAATAATACTAATTATAATTTTTTTGTCAATTAAACATATATTATTTTTATGTTACTTAATTATTTTATGTAATCATCTAATAAAATTGATAGATATATACAAAAATAATTACTTTGAAAATATATATTTTATTGTTTAAATTTTTTTCTTAAAGAAAAAATATTTCTTTTTCTAATATCAAGATTATTTGTATGAACTTTTTTTATGAAAACACATTATATACAAATATTTTTTCATCTAAGAAGATATAGATATAAAGTATTTTATTACTTAAAAAGTATAATTTATGTTCTTTAAAAATATATTTAAGTTAAATATTACTATTTTGTAAACTTTTCTTTTTTTATGAAACCATATTATATATATATACTTATTTTTTTCGTTGTTAAATAGTTTTGTAAATTTTATAAATATTTCCTTTTAATTTTATATTGTTATTTGGAAGATTTTATAAAGGAAATAATAATATTTAAATATATTTTTAATTCATTAGGGATATCATAGTAATCAACCAGCGTTAGAGTTAACGTGAGCGCGACACCTAAGAAAGTGACTTCTCAAATAATATTATAGAGATTAAATAATTCAACTACACCCAACTACCTACATGGCCCACATAAACAACCTTAACCAAACAAAACTATTTTGGCCCACATGTCTTCATCTTCCTCGTATCATTCCTCTTCCTCACTCTCTATTGGCGATTTTTGAAGCTTCAAAAACATGTAATTCTTGCTCCTTTTTTTGATTTTTTTTTTGTAAAATAACATTTAAATATCATGTATATCTCGGCTAGTGTTAAAAAAAGAAGATCTGTTGAAAATATGAGAGATTTAAAAAACATATGAAAACTGTATATATATATTTAGACTATATTTTATGTTCGTTTTGTTGATTTTACGGCTGTATTAAAATTTAAGATGAATTATACATCATGTGGGATGTATAATCCGCACAATATCGTCCGTAAAAGCAGATTAGTAAGTGGAAGGATAATTTCTGGGTATTTGGGTATTACTGAGAAAGCTTGTATTACTAAAGTAAAAGAATTACTTGAATTACTAGTTTTACTATATGTATTAATAAGTATTCTTATACTGAAATAAATTAGTATTAGTAAAAGAATAATGTACGGTGAGAAAAATAATTTATAAGCGTCTTAATAATGATAATATTCCATTTTGTTTCAGGAAAATGCAAAATCCGCATTGCTCTATCATTTGCTTTGATTATGGTGGATATTTATGAAGGATGGGGCTGAAATAAAGTGGATCTCAGGAGATGGTGAAGGAAAAGATGAAATACACACGGTTGTTTTGAAGAAATCGGTGGAAGAGATCACTTACTCTGGTTTGGTTGAGCGTATTTGCAAAAAAAATATAGGTAGATGAATCTAGGGTGGAAATGAAGATTAGTTACTTTCCAATGGTATTGTATTCGTACAAGCCATCATACATCTGGAATGATGAAGACGTTTTTGGTTATCTACTGCAAGTAAATCATGATAAGTGTAGAAGTGTTCTACATGTGGAGTTCATCAATAAAGAAGTGCAACTTTCAGAAGAGGATGATGAAACTAATTTGTATGTCGGTGTATCTGATAGAGAGGCTATAGAAGAGGCTGGTGATGAAGATGGTACTGAGAATGATGAACTGATGTCTATGTCGGTCTATCTGATAGGGAGACTATAGATGAGGCTGGTGATGAAGACGGTACATGTGGTGTGCTCACTTTTTACGAAGACAATGAGATGCATGATGGTGACAATCAGACACGAAATGATGGTATGAATTTGGTTATAGGTCAAGAATTTATAACCAAAGAGGCAGCAAAAGTTCTTATTCAGACGGCTTCATATGAGAGATGTTTTGAGTTTGATATAATTTAGTCGGACACTAAGAGGTATGTGGTTAAATGCCGAGGAGCAAAGGATGGCTGCAAGTGGTTTCTGCGAGTTGCAAAGTCGAAGAATTCAGATATTTGGACGGTGAGAAGTTGCATCACGCAGCATACATGTTCTGTTGTTACAAGAACACGACCTGCTAGAGAGACTGGTGATGAAGATGGTGCAGAGAAAGATGCAACTGATAATGAAGGTATTGGTGGGGTGCTCACTTCTCAGGAAAGAGTTGAGCATGTACTTGAAGATGCAGAAGTAAGACCACCAGTGGACTATCAGCGACGCGAGTGGGATGATGGTGTGGATTTGGTTTTAGAACAAGAATTTACCACGAAGGAGGCAGCAAAAGTTCATATTCAGATGGCTTCACATCAGAATTTTTTTGAGTTTGATATAATTAAGTCGGATACTAAGAGATTTGTGATTAAATGTCGAGGAGCCAAAGAAGGTTGCAAGTGGTTTGTGCGAGTTGCAAAGTTAGAAAATACAGATCTTTGGACGGTTAGAAGTTACATCAAGCAACATACATGTTCTATTGTTACTACAAGAACACTACGTGATAGAAGGAAAGGCACTTCACAGATCGTTGCATCTGTTTTGGCTCAAGACTATCATGGTACATTTAAGACACCGGTTCCCAAAGTTCTGATCAATTTGGTCCATCGAAGGGTTGGTGTGAGTGTATCATACACTGCAGCATGGAGAGGAAAAAGAGAAGCTGCTAATGCAGTGCGAGGAAGTCCAAAAGAGAGTTTTACTTTATTATACAGTTATATGCACATACTGGAGCAAACAAATGCTAACACAAAAACTTGTGTGGAAGTGGATGAGGCTCATGTATTTAAGCGTCTGTTTTTTGCCCTGGGAGCTAGCATAGAAGGGTTCCGTGCGATGAGGAAAGTTCTCATAGTGGATGCAACACACCTCAAGAATGTTTATGGTGGAGTTCTGTTAGTTGCAACTGCTCAGGATCCCGATCATCACCATTACCCAATTGCGTTTGGTGTAGCAGATGGTGAGAATGATGAAAGCTGGATATGGTTTATGGAACAGTTGAAATTAGTTATATTTGATGTCCCGGGATTGGTGTTTCTTTCAGATAGAAACAAAAGCTTAATCAAATCAGTACGTTTAGTGTTCCCTGAGGCCGCACATGGTATTGTATATGGCATTTGTCTCAGAATGTTAAAAGCCACGTCCATAACAACAAAGATGCTTGTGCATCCAAGTTTAGAGATTGTGCACACGCTTATACAGAGGCGGAGTTCAAGTATCTTTATCATGCTTTTCGCAGGAAGCATCCTAAAGCAGCGGAGTATCTTGACAAAAGTGTTGAAGAGCATAAATGGGCTAGATGTTACTTTCGGGGAGTTAGGTACAATGTTGACACCACCAATTCAGCAGAATGTTTTAATGCTGTCATTAGGGATGCGAGAATGTATACTTTACTACCAATGTTTGATGCAATCATTGCAAAAATGGCTGAATGGTTTAACAAGTATAGGAAGAAGGCAGCTGAAATACCATACACACTGAAGCTTGTACCTGTTGTGGAAGATGAAATGTCTAAAAGATGTGTTGAAGCGGGGTTTGTCACGGTGGAAGAGTTAAACAGCTTTCATCTTGAGTACAGTGTGCATGGTTCTGACGGGAAGGTTTATACCGTTGATATGACTATGAAGACTTGCACCTGTGAGCAATTTGATAAAGACAAATACCCTTGCGTGCATGGAGTAGCTGCTGCCACATTCATGGCAAAGGCAGTGGGAAGAGAACGTCATCTATCTGAGTATTTTTCGAAATACTATTTAGTGGAACAATGGGCTTTGGCTTATCACAGGACAATTTATCATGTTCTTCATATGTCTGATTGGATTATCCCAGAAGATATTAGAGCAAAGAAAATACTTCCTCCAGATTTCGAAAAGAAGAAAGGAAAACCACAACAAACGAGATTTCCATCAGTAGGAGAATCTCGTGGAAGAGGTAAAAGAGGCAGAGGTGGAGCTAGAGGAAGACCCAGAGGAGGAAGTATGGCATCGTATTTTGAATGTGGAATTGGTTCGAGTTCAGGTGTTTGATTCTTCGTATTGTTCTGTGTTGTGTAGTACTGGTATTATGATGTGTTATCCTGATAACTAGGTACTACTGGTGTTATTACGTGCAATGTGGACTACTATGTATTACTTGTATTACTGTGTGTATTTCGGATTACTCTGTCTTGCTCGTATTATTATGTTTGTTTCGGACTACTAAGTTTTACTGGTGTTATTATGTGCAATTTGGAGTAGTGGGTATTAAATCGTTTATGATGTAAATTTAGATATTTTTATGATTATTTTTGATTCGTAGACTATATCTATAATAAATATGTACGTTTAGACTATTTTCGATCTATATTTCAATAATTTAAGAAAATATTATCATTTTTCCAAAAAACATCCTTAACTTTCTATGTTATTGTGTAAATGGTAGTATACTAAGGAGAATTTTTTAAAACACGTATTCCTGGCAATTTTTTGTTGTAAATATCTCCCTTACCAAGATTCACTAGGTAAAAGCATTGGTATTACTACAAAATCTTGAAGTTTGTGATGGTTTAACTAGGTTAACTGAAAAATTGCCAAAATATTACTATGTGTATAGTAGTATTACTACACCTTTGAGAATTATTTGGTGTAATACTAAGTGTAAAATATAATACTAATCTATATATGACGGCTGCACGTTTTACATGTGAAATATGACAGTTGCACGTTTAGCATGTGAATTTCATTTTTAATTCATTTTATATATATTTATTTAGGTGTTTAACATGTGTTTTCTATTTTTTGCTATAATTTTATTGCATTAAAATAATTCCAGTTATCCCAGTTATCCCGGCAATTCATTTTTGGGCAGAGTAACACTTGTAAATTTAGTTTTTCAAACCTGTCTTAAACATCCAAAAGTTTTAAACATCCAAAAGCAAAAACAAAGCATTCTCCTACTAATTTTTGAACATCCAAAAGCAAAAATAAAGCATTCTAAATACATAAGGGACCTCCATATATAAGCCCTTCAAGTCTTTGTCTTACGCTTCTTCCCCGCTTTCTTTCCCGCCGTGAAAGGAGTCTGCACCCACTGTGATGGTTCACACTTCCTCTTCCCTGTTATTGTAGGTGCAGCATCAGCAGCTCCCGTCCTTGGTCTGCCCCTCCTCTTAGGTGCAGCAGTTGGTGTGACTTTTTTACCTGAACCTTTCCTCGGTTTTCCATACATTTCTGTCTTCTCCTTGCATCTATGCAAGATCCCAGGCCGCCTCCCTGCTTCTTTGACCTCATCTGTCCTCTCCATCCTTTCCATCCTCTCTTCATAGCCCTTGTAAACGACCATGACCCAACTTTGTTTTTCTTCCTCAATATATTCCTTAACAACTTTCTCAGTGTTTTTTTCCTTCACCGTTTCAGTTTCATCCTCAGTTTTTTTCGCATGCACCCCTAGTGGCGGTATCCACTTCTGTGGATTAGCAGCCTTTCTCTTCCTGTATCCACGTGGTGGTGGTGTTGGAGTTCCCTCTACGTCAGGACCACGTGGTGGTGGTTTTGGAGTCTCATCTCTAGTCTTCTCTTTCTCTTCCTCACCACTCTCAACCGGAGGCTCATTGATCGCAGCCTCATCTCCACTCTTTTCCTTCTCTTCCTCACCACTCTTAACCCGAGGCTCATTTATCTCTACCTCAGCCCGAGCTTCATTTATCTTAGCCTCTTCTTGTACCTCATCTCCAACCTCTTCTTCTTGATCCTCATTCCCAGGAACCTTTTCTTCATCTTCTTCAGCATCAGATTCCTCCACCCTTTCTTCATCTCCACTCTTTTCCTTGTCACTACTCTCAACCTTTTCTTTTTCAACACCGCTTTTCTCTTCCTCACTTCTCTCCACCATTTCAAGCTCTTCTTCTTCTTCTTCTTCTTCTTCTTCTTCTTCTTCTTCTTCTTCTTCTTCTTCTTCTTCTTCTTCTTCTTCTTCTTCTTCTTCTTCTTCTTCTTCTTCTTCTCAATAGAAGTTAACCTTTTTTCTATTTTCCTAGCCCTTTTTCTCAGAAGTCTTTGGTTTTTTTCAATTCCAGACAACCTGAAATCAACAGCCTCCAGCTTTGTCTCTACCGTTAAGTTAAGTTCAACAAATGCTTCTCCCATGAAGTCCAAAATCCTTTGTTCCGGACCTTGCAAGATTGAATCAGAGGAAGATGCTTCTGCAAACGTCACCTTTTCTGTGTCTTTCTTTTTTGTAAACACTCGTGCAGCTTGATCTAAATCGTAAAGCTCTTCCCACCAAATACTCTTCTGCTCCACAGTTAACCAGTAGTTCCAAGTATCGCTTGGGCTGCCCTGACGGTCATACTCTGGTTTCGGCTCAATGATACGAGCCAACAACATTTCCTCACCAATAGTTGGAGCCAACACACTGTGAATGTCCTGAAAAAATAATATCAATTAAATTTTATATTCTACTAGTTTCTATTATAACTGTAACCATGTACCTTTGTGTTTCCAAGCGCTCGGTATATGTCTTCCAAAGGATACCCCCTCAGACTGGACTTTGTAAACCGGCTCTTGCACATCCTTGGACAGTCCGCACAAGGTTTCTTTTGATAGATTCTAAACTCCTTCCCCAGAGCGGGAATACACTCAAAAGCCAGAATCTAGTATATCCAGTGTCACATACATGTCAGATTTTCAATTATTTAACAACTAAAACTTTTACTAAAATTAAAAGATATACTTACCTCTAAAGGTATTATGAAACCAGGAAAAGCGACTGCCTCTTTTGTCACTTCTCCCTTCAGTTACATCATCGCGTGCTTAATATTCTTTATTGAATCATCAAATGTTAGACGACCCCAGGGAAATGTTCTGCACGCATCCAAATCATCCACCACCCTTAATATGAAGGGGTCTAAAGTTGCCTCATACCTTGACCTTCCTCTGATAATAGTACCAAGGAAAAACAAGACAGCGATCTTCAACTTATCTGGACACTCCTGCATAGACAACAGCTTATGCTTCACATCATTGATGGTGATCTTGTTTACGTCATGGAAGTAGTAATTCACAAAGTCAAGACTCCCGGTATTCTTATATTTTCTTGGTTACTCACTGCAGTCTAAGCCGGAGATGAGGGCATGCTCCCTCATAGAATAGCGGATGGGTACACCATTAACTGCAAACCATGCAACATCATCCTCTGGAGTACAAATCGTGCGCATGAGTAACATCCACATCCCTTGGAGCTTCAGGTTTCGTTCATCTGGCATGTGAAAGAAATGTCGAAACTGAGGATGGCTTGTGAACCATGAAGCCTGATCAGCAGCCTTAAGCGTCCCCTTGATGACTTCTACTGTCGCGCTGACATAGCACTTAGTTTGTATCTTGCAAGTCTTCGTGAACTCACTGTTTTTGAAGTAGAATTCAAGGGGTTGCGCTGGTTGCATTTCCTACAATCAAAATACACATTTAAAATATTAGTAATGCTAGTAGTATTAGTAATTCTAGTAATGCTAGTAGTATTAGTAATGCTAGTAATACAATAAGTACTAGTAATGCTAGTGTGTATACCTCAGCCGATGGATCAGACGATGGGTTAGACGATGGATCAGACATGTTTTCACGTTCGGACCTAGATGAAGCTGACAGCGATACATGACTTGGTTCTCTCACTGGTGCCCTCTTTTTACTCTTCTTCTTCTTCTTCTTACTAACTACCGTCTCTTTTGCACTTGAGGCCGGTTTTCTGAGTCTAAGAGATTGACGACGCCTTTCATTGGGAGCTTGCTTTTGCTTTTTCGTCATTACTTTCCTGTACAAGAAATCAAATCACAAAAACATTAACTCAATATTCTATAATCAATCACTACACCACTCTCTTCACTATATTTATCTCAAACCCAACCTTACTTTCATCTTCCAAAACCTAAAAATAAAACAGAGTTTCCAATTGAATACATACCAACACAAATTTTAAAGTGAGGAAAGTGAAGGATTAACATTACATTCTCTTGTGTCTATAGTTTCCTATTTTCACAATTTGATTGTAAGAACACGTTTGATAAGAAATTAGTCTCTTATTTATTTCTTGAGTAAACCACTCGAAACTTAAGGTCTCTCAAACAATCACATAACACTCTTATGCGATGCAACAAATCTGCAACTCCATATATAGGTATAGGTAACTCCTAATCTTAATATA
This sequence comes from Eruca vesicaria subsp. sativa, assembly GCA_932364175.1. Lineage (NCBI taxonomy): Eukaryota > Viridiplantae > Streptophyta > Magnoliopsida > Brassicales > Brassicaceae > Eruca > Eruca vesicaria. The sequence goes on from CAKOAT010604043.1 coordinate 137,829, forward strand.
CTTAATAATCTAAGATATTTCCTAATCCTTTTAGATAACCAAAACAAGATAAGATTAGGATAGCTTATTCTTCAAGTTATTTCAAGCTTACTTCCAACATTGTCCCCCTTAATCTTGAAAGCACCTCTTGATAAATCTTCAAGTCCTATCAAACTTCTCATTTCCTTGTACCGTATTGTACCAAGCCCTTTTGTTAAAATGTCTGCTCTTTGCTAATTCCTGGTAAATGTTGAACCTCGATCAAATTGTGTTCAACACATTATTGAATAAAATGGTAACGCCAATGTATATGTTTACTCCACCCATGGAACACCGGGTTCTTTGTGAAGGATATTGAAGGTTTATTGTCAATCAGAACTACTACTTTCTCGCATTCCTTTCCCACGATCTCACCAAGTAGTTTTTGAAGCCAAATAGCTAGATTTGAAATCTCAGTTGCTGCCATAAACTCTGCTTCAAAAGATGAAAGAGCAATTGTTTCTTGTTTCTGAGAACACCATGTTATAGGTGAGTCTAAGAAGTAGAAAACATGTCTAGGTACTTCGACCATCGTCTTCGCCTTGTAACCTACTAGTTCGTCTTTTATGCTCGTCTAAACACCAGTCCATAGCTAAGCGTTCCTTGCAAGTATCTCAAAATTTGTTTTGTAGCTGCAGCGTGTAAAGTGTTTGGATCCTGCATATACCTACTCATGACTCCAACTGAAAACGATGTTCCTTTTCTTGACGTTGATAATATATCGCTGGCTCTTTTGAACACTTCACAAACTTCAGCTTGCTTAGTACTTTATTTAACTTCTCATTCCATGCTCTTGGAGCTTGGCGCAAACCGTAGAGTGCCTTATTTAACTTGTATACCTTGCTTTCTTGTCCTTTGACCTCAAAACCTTCTGGCTGAGAAACGTATACTTCTTCTTTTAGATCTCCGTGTAAGAATGTGGTTTTGACGTCTAAGTGATGCACTTTCCATCCTCTTGATGCCGCAAGAGAGAGAGTAAGAACCGAACAGTTTCAATGCGTGCCACAGATGCAAATGCCTCATAAAAGTCAATACCATGTCTCTGTATGTAGTATTTTGCTACTAATCTCGCTTTGAAGTTGTTGATGCTTCCACTGGAGTTGTGTTTGATCTTAAAGATCCACTTAAGCCCAATCGCCTTTTCTCAAGCCGAAAGTTTGACTACGTCCCAAGTTTTGTTCTTAACTATTGACTTGATTTCATCTTCACAAGCATATCTCCATACTTTCTTTTCCTTAGCTTCATCAAATCTCCACGGTTCATCATTTACGTTCAGTAACATACACTCTCCTTCTAGTTCTACTAGCAAGATATAATCGTCTAAGTAACTTGTCTTTCGTCTCTCTCTTTGGGATCACCTTAAATCAGATTCAACTTCATCACCATTATCTTCGTCTTCTTCTTGGTTCAAAGTACTGATGGGTTGGGCTTCTGTTAAGTCTTCTATGTTAGTATCACCCGTGTTTGAGTCGAGTTCATCGATACCATGATTCCCAAACTAACTAATACTAACACGGAATGTTCGCCTCTCTTGTTCTTTATTGCATGTCTTCCAATCCCAACATTTATCTTCATCAAATATTACGTCTCTACTTACCACCACTTTCTTATTTATCGGATCAAATAGCCTATAAGCTTTCGATCCTGGCTGACACACGAGATGTACCAGCATTCGAGACCTGTTGTCTAGCTTCTTAAAATGATGTGAGTCTATCTTAGCATATCCAATGCACCCAAAAATAAACAGGTGTTCGATGCTTGGCTTCCTTCCTTTAAACAGCTCATATGAAGTTTTTTCCTTAGTAACACGAGTTGCAGTCCTGTTTATAAGATAAGTAGAATGTCTTAACGCTTCGCCCCATAGATAGTTTGGTAAGTCCATGTGTCTCAAGATACTTCTTGTCATGTTGAAAAGAGTTCGATTATGTCTTTCTACTACCCCGTTTTGTTGAGGCGTGTAAGGTGTTGTTAGTATTCTCGTTATATCCCATTTGATTCGCAGAATGAAGTGAATTTGCTTGACATAAATTTATCCTTCTATCTATGTCCTTAGTGTGACAATGGTAGTCCTTGTTTCTTTCTCAACTATGATCTTGAATCTTTGAATTTTTTGAACGCTTCTCGTTTCTACTTCATAAGTAGTGTCCACATATATCTAGAAGAATCGTCAATGAGAACAAAGATGTACCATTTTTGCGAGGGTGTTGATGGCGTAATGGGTCCGAAAAAGTCTCCATGTATGAGACCAAGTGTTTTCTCAGCTCGATAAGTAGTTGCTGGGAAATCATGTCTTGCTAGTTTTCCAAGTATACAAGACAGACATGTTTTCTTCTCACTCTCGATCTTGGGCAGTCCGTATACAAGTTCCTTGTTAGCCATCAACTGCATTGCTTGCATGGTTCATTACTGTCAATAGTAACTTTGTACAGACGGTTCTTAGACTGTTTTGCTCTGACTATTGGTTTACCGTATTTATCTCGCAACGTCAGATAATCTTCCTTCATTCTGATGTCAAAACCAGACTCTGTGGCTTTCCCTAGAGTGATTATGTTGCTCTTCAAATCCGGTGTGTAGTAGACGTCAACTAATAATATCTTACCTCTGTCTTTTGTGCAAAAGAGTATTGGCTCTTTCCCCTTGGTGTCGATACAAGAATCATCACCAAATCTTACGTTACCAGTATTTTTTCATTAATAGACTTAAAGTACCTTCGATTACCAGTCATGTGATTACTCGCCCGTTGTCTAGGTACCAAACTCTGTTGCTATATGCACTTGCCTAGAAATTTTGTGGGTTGACGTTCTTCTAGTTAAGGTAGACGGTCATGTACCATTAGTTCTTCCTCTTCCGAGGTACTATTATCCTTTGTCTCCGTTGCCTCTTGTAAATTAAGTAGACGGTCAGGACATACAGAAGCAAAGTGTCCCATCTTGTCACACCGGAAACACATAATCTTTGAAATGTCAAGCTTGTCTTGATACCGATCATTATATCTTCCTCCACCCCTTCCTCTGTTATGAAAGCGACTTCCACGTCCTCGGCCTCTGTAGCTACTATTGTAGTCTCGGTTTGAATAGGTAAAAGAAGGTTGAGTTTCTGTGTTTGCGCGTACATGAGTTTGGTCTGTGCTTCCTGTGTTTTGTCTTCTTCCTCTGCAACTCTTTCTTCATAGGTTTTCAAACGTCCTATAATGTCTTCAGAACTCGTTGTTTTAAGATCAAGAACCTGCTCTAATGATGTCGTGGCAAGCTAGACAGAAACTTCTTCACTAGTTTCATTTCTTCCATAATATCTCCTAATGCGGTTGACTTTGATGATATTTCTGATAACTTTTCCACAAAGTCATCGATTGTATCACTGTCTTTCATCTTTAACCTAGCAAACTTAACTTTCAAGGTTGTAATCTTGCTTCTCGAACTCGATATGCCCCCATGTGTTTTAATTTAATTGCATTCCATACTTTCTTAGCCGTATATAACTCTCCTACTTGAAGGATAAGTGTCTCAGAAATTGATTGGAAAAGAAGAGCAGTAGCCATGCCATTCTTCTCCCCCGTTATCCAATTCATTCTTTTTAACATCCCAGACCTAATGTACCTTTAGCAGCACCTTAATCCTTATTGACCAGACAGTATAATTTGTCAACGATAACATGGGACAACTTATGGAGGAAGGTCCTCCTCCTTCCTTAGTGGTAACAATATCACCCATAGCTTATCGTGATCGTGTACCCTAGAAGCTCTGATACCAAATATAGTTTCCTAGTTTCATGATTTAATTGTAAGAACACCTTTAATAAGAACTTGCTCTTCTAATAATATCTTGAGAAAATAACTCAAAACTCAAAGTCTCTCAAACAATCACAAAACACTCTTATGTGATGCAACAAATCTACAAGTCCATATATAGGTATTGATACATCCTAATATTAATAGACTTAACAATTTAAAATATTTCCTAATCATTTTAGATAACCAAAACAAGATAGGATTAGGATAACTTGTTCTTCAAGCTATTCAAGCTTACTTCAAACTGTGTATGTATCAATGGTGCTGCAGTTATGCCCGGAGATGGGGTTACAAGTGGACCAGTTTCTTCAGATGGAAAACAATAACATGGAATATCAATTTTCTTTGAAAAGAGAAGAAATATGTTAGCCATTGAAGAGTATGTTACCATTCATCAACGAGTCACTCATCGTAATTACCAACCCATGAGTTAAAGGCGATTCTCTTGGCTGGAATACAATACGGATATCAAAGGAAGACAAAAATACAGTAGAACTTCTATAAACTAATACTCGATAAATTAATAATCTCAATAAATTAATAAATTTCGTCGGTCCCAACTTCGGTCAATTCAAAATTTTACACAAATCGATAAAATAATAAGATAATAATTAAAAAAAAATCTATGTAAATATATGGTTCCATTAAAATTATAAATTAATAATTTCTATATAGACATATTTTATATAAGTAAGAACTTATCATTATATTGTTTGTTTTATATTCAAAATAGAATTATCTTTATATTTTATTAATAGTTATTATATTTTTGATGAGATTCAGTAATATATATATATCTAAAATCACATTTAAATTCTATGCAATATATATTATATACACTTAATAATATTATAAAATCAATATAAATGTCAAATTTCAAAATATAATAATTAATGTGTATAAATTTAAATCAAATGTTTTTCTTATTTGAGAATACAAATATCTTAAAATAAAAAATCTAAATAATGCAAAACATTTATAAAGTAATGTTTCCATAAGTTAATAAAATTTCAAAGTCCCAACATTATTAATTTATAGAGATTTTACTATAATATAAAAATACAATTTCATTTCAATAAGAGTTTTGCAAACAAGTTAAAGATACCTTCCAAACGCCATCTTTCCACGTCCTCGAAGGTCTAATATCTGAGACTTTGAAACGACATCCATGCTTTGTAGCCTTTAAAATCACTTTACACCATTTCCCATCGAGCCATTTCTCAGACGCCATTCCTTCCATTCAGTTTCCATTGACGCCATGATGTACCATGAAAAATCTCAATATATTCGCCAAGTGAAGCTCATCAACCGAAAAAGGAGGCGATCTCACTCTGGTATTCTCAAAATAAAAATATATGTATATGTATATGTATATGTATATGTATTTGAGAATCCCGGAATTAGAACTCCCCATTGGTGGTTCTCTCACGAACCTTAACTGTATATTTCAAAGAAATTGCAGTCCATATACAAACATAAGTGCATATTTTGCATGGATGGAAAACTGACTTTATTGCTGATGTGTTTTTTTAATGGCTACCTTACCCCTAAAATTTCTATAGCACAACCTATACTATTCAAACCTCTAAACCTCTGTCGATACATTTTTCTTTTTGAAACCAAACATTTCATCTCTCTCATTCCTTTTATTTTCTACGTCGCAACCATCTCTCATCTCTCTTAATCTGTCTGGTTTCTCTGTCGTAACCATCTTCATATCTCTTAATCTCACATGTGCTCTCTTGATCAGTCTGTTTTCTCGCATGTCTCCGTCCCACCGTTGCGAGCACATCTCTGCCGCACTAGAGCGTTGCCGTGTCCGGCTCTTCTCTTCTCACTGCTGTGTCTACGTCTTCTCTTCTTGCCGCTGTCAAATCTCCCTCTTTCGATTTTCGGCACACGGGGTGAGGCTTAGGCCGAGAGGACTGAATCGAGTAGAACAGTCTTTAGTAAGCTATCAATTTGTCCATCTCAGGGTGGATCGAGTGCTGCAGTTCGAGCATGATGAAGATGCAAGCTCACATAAGCTGAGGGAATAGATCCCATTTGATGATTATTGCCTAGAAAAAAATAGAGATATCGATATGTTTAGCCGGATAAATAAGATATATGTCTTTGTATTTATTTTCCTTGATATAATTTTGGATAATGTTAGTTTAACTCCTTTTATTTTATTGTAACAATGTAGTGATTCTCAACAATGTAAGCTTAACTTATATTGTTGATATGTAAGTTAGCGGGGTTATAATGTGACTTTTATAGATCCTTTACAAATTGGGAAAATTGTCATTTAAATCACCAACTTTCAAATTTGGTTGAAATAAAGCACCAACTTTCTCATAAGATAAAAAAAACACTCAATTTTTGTTGACAAGCCATTTTAGTCACAAACTTTTGTCGACCGTACCAATTTAGTCATATCGTTAGTCAACAGTTATAGTTGACTAACGGTAGGCCTAAAATGGCTTTCAAAGTTGATGTTTTTTTTTTGCACAAATATAAATCAATATTTTTTTTACAATATTGGATATATTTTAAATATTGAAAATATTTCTATAACTGAAGCACTAATAAAAAAAATATAAATTAAAAAATCCAATAAAAATATAAATAAAACTTATTGTAAAATAATTACTTAACATACATTAGTTGAGTATCTTATTTAAAAAATGATAAGAATATTTAATTAGTTACAGTTAATATTTTTAAATATTTATATAATCCTATTTGAATTATTGTTTATAATTTTATTTTCAAAAAAAGTTTGTTGATTAAATATTAATTCAACTCGTGATTCTTAAATGAAAAGAGTTATCGGTTAACGAACTATTCATGATTCTTTATATTTATAGTAAAGATCTTCAAACAAATCTATATAGTTTCTGTAAAATGTTTACAAGAGGTTTTCTGTATTTAAAGAAAAATAAGTTTCACCAAAATCGATAACTCTTTTTGTTATCCGATAACTCATTTTGTTTAAAAAATCAAGAATTGAAGTATTATTTCACTAACAATTTTTTACAGTAAAATTATAAAACATAATCTGAGTAGGATTATGTAAATATTTTTAAAAAATTAATCATATATAATTAAAATTTTCATAATCATTTTTTAAACTAAAATACTCAATTAAGGATATGTAAATTAATTATTTTACACTGAGCTATGTTTATATTTTTGGTTGGAATTTATTTTTTATTTACAATGTTATTTATTAGTGTTATAGTTATTAAAAGTTTCAATATTTAAAATCCAATATTTTGAAAAAAATTGATTTATATTTGTGCCAAAACAAACTTCAACTTTAAAAGCCATTTTAGGCATATCATTAGTCAACTATAACTGTTGACTAACAATAATGGTCGACGAAAGTTTGTGACTAAAATGGCTTGTCAACAAAAATTGAGTGTTTTTTTGGTTTATGAGAAAGTTGATGCTTTATTTCAACCAAATTTGAAAGTTGGTGATTTAAATGACAATTTTTCCTTTACAAATTAGAAGGGTTATATTCTAATTTATTTGGATGCTTTAAATTTTAGCTGATAATTAATTTATATTCATCGGCTATTTTGATCAGTTAATGGTTGTTATTTTTGTATCAATTAGGATAAATAAAAAAATAAATCTAATGAATCATAAAACATATGATAGATTTACATGTTCGGCTAAACATAAAATTAAATCATTAACAAATCACAATATAAATGATTAAAATGGTTATTTCGCCGGTTAAGATGGTATTTGACTTTTTGTTATAGTTAGCCGGTAATATATACTTATTATCTCGACATTTTTATAGTTAGCTAGTGATATATTTAATAATTATTCTGACATTATTATAGTTAGCCGGTAATATATACTAATTAATTATGTAATTTTTCAAATGGCCACTCAAAATTTTACTTGATCTTTTTGGTTATATTTAGCTGGTAATATACACTAATTATCTTAATATTGTAACTTGAATTGTAACATTGAAAAACTTTAAGGGTCTGAGGACCATTCGAAGAATACTTAAAGAATTGAAATTTAGAATCTGACAGTAAGGGGCAGACTCCTGAAGCTACTAGTAAAATATTGGAGGCAACTCGAGAATATCAAGAGGTTGGGGGCTTGTGTTGCAAAACATAAGAAATTGCCATTGGTACTCGATATCTTCTGTAACAAGACAGAGGCGGCAAGGATGAGCACGACGGCGATGCTTCAATCTGAGCATGACGACATCGCAGAGAAAGATTACGGAGATTGTTGAATCTGAGTTTTGTACGGTCGATTGACTAGAAAACTAAACTCGATTTGTGGGTTCTTCGAAGGCGTTTTATTAATCAGAGTTGATATCAAGAGGAGATTACAGAAAGATTCAAGAAAAGAACAAAGGTCGGAGCTTTATAAAAGTCCGACCAGATTACAAGGAGGTTCGATCAATCGTAAAACCCTAAACCTTGCCGTCAGTGTTCTTGTCTCAGTTTTCGGATCCCCTTTCTCTTTCCATTAATCGTCCTTTTATAGTTTCCTTCGTTTCTCCTCCGTTCGCCCTAGAGCTTTCAAGCCCATTTAAGCGATAATTGGGTTTTTATACTTGGGCTTACCCGGAGCTGAGGTCAATCGATTGGGCCTCGGGTAACGAGGCTCAATTATGTTATGTCAATCGATCGACCGAGTCGGGTTAGGCGATTGATCTTGGGCCGATTCCTTTATTTGACGGGCCTTGTGGGGGGAATGAAATTCCTCCACTACAATAAGTCCCCCCTTAGTTCGTTGAGTGATGTCATTCTCTCGGCGGATTAGTAATGAACTGGTTTGGAGAATAAATGAATCGGGTTGATCCACCGTGGACGAGCTTGTCGCCAGCCAGATTCTCGTTGATCGCTCGCCATCTTTACTGGGGTGTGAGCCCATTGTGGGAGGTAAGATGTTGTGCCAGTTGACTGGGAGTCGAAAATCCCTTGCAAAGATACTAAAGGAAAGAGATAGAAGTTGTCGCTTATAGAGAAAACTTCCAGAGTATATCCGAAGTATAGCGACATTCTCATTGCACAGATGGAGAGTTTCAGCTCAGCGGCGGCGTCAGATCACGTCGGAGTTGGGACCGGGAACCTGCCGGACGACAGGGCAGAGACTCGGGATGAAGATATTTTGGCTAAAGAGGCGGGCGGTTAGGAGGTAAACGATCGTCACGAATTGAACCCATCAGTGGTCAATCGTTTAGTTGGGGTGAGACGAGGTCAAACAATCACTCGGGTTGATGATTCAGCATGTCCTGCCAATTCTTCGGGATCAAAGAGAAGGAGGTCGACTGATGAGGATTCGTGCGACCTTAGTGGGAAGAGGCAAAGAGAATCGGTCAATCGCCCGTCTCCCTCTCCTTAGAGGACGATTCCGTCAACATCTCATCTGCCTTGGGGCCGATCGGCCCCTCCATCGAAGAAAGCTTTGATAGCTTTGTCGAAACATTGGAACTTTCTTTATGGTAAGGATGCTCCATTTGTTAATGAACAGGGTGCTTGTGCCACGATATCCCGCCGGGTTAGAGGCGGCACCCATATGATGCCTGAAGTCAATGATTTCGTTTTTTCTGATAAGTTCAAGGAATCGGCCTGCGCTGATATGGTGGTAAGTACCTGACCATTGTTACTTGTATTGTACGTCTTCTGTTGGTGTGAACTTTGTTTTGGTTTATGCTCGGAAGAAAAACTCAGGTATCTTTTGACCGCCAATGAAGTGAGGTTCAAGGGAGAGGTCGACGAGTTGAAAGTTGAAGAGCTTGCAGAACGTGATGTCGCCCTTTCTCCTCTTCATGGTGAATCGTCTGGCAGCTTTGATCAGTATGGGTTGAATGCAAGGGTACTTAGTACAGCGACAGCGGCGTCCCTTCGCTCTCCGAGTTTCTTTCTTACTGCACTTTTCATTTTTTCCATTTTTGTTCTGAGGTAGCGTTTTAGCCGTAAATACGTTCTCTTCGCCATCTTTGCTAACAATTCGTATTCGCGAAATTTTGCCTCTGATCCGTACTACTCGTACGTTTCACCGATCTGTCGTTTGAGTGCATTGGTCTCAGCCGACGACTGACACTTCTCGGGACGGTTGCTCGATTCCAATCGCACGACCATCGGTTTGGAGGGGATGGCCGATTGAGACAATGGACCCAAAGCGGCGACCCGGCTGACTTAAATTGTGGTTCAACGCACCAGGTTGCCTGTTTTGAGTATTAGGTAAGTTGCAATCGACGGTCCAATACTTTAGTTGGATTGCGAAAGTGATGCGGAGATTCTCAAAATGGCGATCGATTGAGATGGTGGATGCGTCTCTGGCAATCAATCGATCGGCCAACCCTTCGCTGGAAACTCGTCGGTGTTTGGCTGTATGTGTGCTCGAGAGGCTGGCCGATGGGCTATACTTTTGACCCATTTTCGTTGAGTTGGATTCTCGAAAGGGCGATCGATCGAGACGGTGAATGCGTTGCTGGCAATCAAGTCGATCGGTCGGCCTTCTGCTGGAAACTCGTCGGTGTTTGGCTGAATGTGTGCTCGAGAGGCTGGCCGATGGGCTATACTTTTGACCCATTTTCGTTGAGTTGGATTCTCGAAAGGGCGATCGATCGAGATGGTGAATGCGTTGCTGGCAATCAAGTCGATCGGTCGGCCTTCTGCTGGAAACTCGTCGGTGTTTGGCTCTATGTGCTCGACAGGCTGGTCGACGGGCTATACTTTCGACCCGTTGTTGTTGAGTAGAGATGACTTGGAGCCACTTACTTAACCGGATCGCGAATGTGATGCGGAGACTCTCGAAAGGGCGATTGATCGAGATGGTGGGTGCGTCGCTGGCAATCAATCGATCGGCCACCCTTTGCTGGAAACTCGTTGGCGTTTGGCTGTATGAGTGCTCGACAGGCTGGCTGATGGGCTATACTTTTGACCCATTGTCGTTGAGTTGAGATGACGTGGAGCCACTTACTTAACCGGATCACGAAAGTGGTGTGGAGATTCTAGAAGGGGCGATCGATCGAAATGATGGATGCGTTGCTGGCAATCAATTCGATCGGTCGGCCCTTTGCTGGAAACTCGTTGGAGCCATTTACTTGAACGAAAGTGACAGTGGAGTCGTTCGTTCGGTTTTTTTTTTTTTTTTTTTTTTTTTTTTTGTGAGAGAGAGATGAAATTGATCTCTGTAAATTTTTGCTAGGCGATTTGACTATGAACTCGTGCCTAGATGGAACCGTCAGTTGGCCAGTAACTCATGCCTTGTAAAAGGTGAGTTTTATTTTGCTAGGTGAGTTGATTGTGAACTTGTGTCGATAAGGAGACGTCGGTTGGCCAGCAACTCATGCCTTGTAAAGGTGAGTTTTATTTTTGCTAGGTGAGTTGACTTTGAACTCGTGCCTAGGAGGAGCCGTCGGTTGGCCAGCATTACATGCCTTGTAAAATTGAATTTATTTTTGCTAGGCGAGTTGACTGTGAACTTGTGCCTAGGAGGAGTTGTCGGTCGGCCAGCAACTCCTGCCTTGTAAAAGGCGAGTTTAATTTTCACTAGGTGAGTTGACTGTGAACTCAATCCTAGGAGGAGCCATCGGGTTGGCCTATGGAATGGCTGCCAACGGAACCCGAATACTGATCAAGTTTACACATTGCTTGCCGATCGACGAGTGTTGCTCAAGAGAATGTATTGGTCAAACTTTCGGGGCTAGTGCCCAACGCTCAGACCAAAGAGATTTATGTTGAAGAGCAAGAGGTCCCAACTCCGAGTCAAAAGGCACATGGGCGGGGGATCGATCCATTTGCTTGATTCTTGATGAAGGCGATCAATTGCTTGTTAGAAACTTGAACTTGGAAAAACCGATGCCAACAAAGTTGACGGATTCGCTTGATGCTTGATGAAGGTGATTGATAGCTTGTTAGAAACTTGAACTTGGCAAAACTAGTGTCCAACGAGTTCGATCGTCCTGATGTAAAAGTGCTTACTACTCGACCATGAAGGGTCAAGTGATTGATTATGATGTTTGACGAGGGCAATCAATCGCTAGATCGTTCTCTTGTCCAAACAAAACCCAAGTTGATGTATGAGTCTTCCGATAGTGATGGTCGATCGTTCATTTCTAACTCATGTTGGTGGGTGATCACGTCGAGACCTTAAGGTGGTGATCATTTGGACTAAGCAAAATTGGTGCTTAGTGAGATCGATCGATCGTGGTGTGTGATCGTTCACTTGATTGTTCTCTTGTCTAAACAAGGCGAAGCGATGAGTGAGTCTTCCAATAACAATGCTCAAGGTCAATCAGTCGTCGAAGAAGCTGGTTGGTGAGCGATCGCATCTGGACCGTGAAGTGCGACCATTCGAGGTATATCAATCACTTGACCAAACTCTTTTCAAAATAAGGCAAAAATGATGCAGAGCAATTTGGTCATCGATCGTCCTCGGCGTACGTTTGGTGTGATGGTCGACTGATCTCTGTGGGAATCGATCATGTCAATCATTCGACCATCGCGCAAACGTCGGTGTGGTGATCGACATCGTGCTGCGGTAGCGCGCTTTGTGCTGAGCAGGCAACGAGACTTGATCAGTCGATTGTCCGATGAAGATGAAAGTTCCACTTGGAGCATGTGATGCATGATCCTCCATACAAGGAGATTGTCTTTTGGGAGAAATATTTGTCCCATATCGTCACATTCAAGATCGTTTGTGGTTATCGCAAAAGTGAAAATCGATCGCCCATCCAATGTAGGAAGGAAGCATTGTGATGCCATCCTCCTAAATAAGAAGAAATAAGACTTGGGGGTCGATCAATCGTCCATCCGATGATAAAACCAATAGTGGTCAGAGTGAGAGTGACGATCGATCGCCCATCCGATGCTGGAGGAAATCATTGCGATGCCTTCCTCTTAAGTTAGAAAGGAAGCGACATGAGGGAGTTGATCGATATATGCGTGCAGTCATGCTTCGAGACTGGTGGAACTGATTAGATCTGAACGGATCTGACCCAACATGTTGTAGCGTGAAAGCCGTGTGATTGCTTTACCCAGTTTAGAGAGAAGGGCATCTATTTAGCTTAAGACGGAGGTGACGTATCAGTCTGATAGTAGTTATCCACTACAAACTTCGATGGTGAGCGAAGAGGGTGATCGAATGGTGAAAGTGGTGATGCTGCCCTCACCAAGGAATATTAGCGAGAGTGATGTGCATTTATCCGAACTAGGTGAAAGTGACGATGCTGGCTTCGCCGAGGGAGACAATGTTGCCATCTTCGAGGGAGATTAGTGAGAGTGATTTGCAATCAATTGAACCTAGCGAAAGTGATGTTCAAGTGTTCACACACTGCTTGATGAGCGTTCACGTTGTGCTCGATGAGGGCGATCGATCAATCGACTGGATGGTATTACAGGTGTAGGCTTGCGTTCGGCCGAACGCTCGCTTGGATGACCACGACGAAGCTTGGTCGTTTGTGTTCGGCTGGCTGAGCGTTCCGGCGCATTGCTTTTACCTTTCACGCGCAAGTGATGGAGTGGTCAATCGGTCTGCATGAGTGCCATGGGATTGTTCTACCCCTCCTTCTAGCGCCATGAGTGTCATGGGATTGTTCTGGCCATTTGCCTCTGTAGATGGCGAATCAAAAGTGACGAGACTAGGGATGACCGATTGGTCGGCTTATACATCGTATAATTTTTTTGGTCATTCGCTAGGCAAGATGACAGAACACGGGGTGAATGACCGATCGGCCAAGACGCAGTATGGGTCCTTCGGTCTTCCATCTTTGGTAGGACATGATGAAAATGACTTAGCAGCTAAGCCGTTTGCAATCCTTCCCGGTAAGAGGTGGATTGCAGCCAAATGGTGCTCGCTCGTCTGCTTAAGCTGTTGAGCAAGAGTGACCGCTAGGTCATTTGTTTGTCGATAGATCGATGGCTGCAGAGTCGGAGAGGGGTCTCGATTGTGTGCCGGCAGTCAACCTTGAAGATCTCGCTGAGGAAGAGCTGGATCGTTTCTTGAGGGCGAAGAAGAAGGGGTCTTTTGATGGAGGGTCTTCTAGATCAAAGGAAAAGGAACTGGTGAGCTCGGCCTCCAACATGGATCCTCACGATGCTTTTCCTTACCGCTTACTTTGGGGCGGATCGCCCATCTCCGACTGAAAAGCTAAACTCGTACAAACAGTCGAGGAAATCACGGAAAGGGATCTCACCCTAACTCCTCCTCGTCACGAGCCATTCCGCGACATAAATCAGTTCGGAACAAACTTCGAGTCGGTGGACGCAGGGACTGCGGCGTCTCTACGTTGACCGGCGGTCAGCTCGGAGGATTTTATCGATCGGCCGGATGGTGTTGTCTCAGATGGCTGTGTTGTCATCGAGGGGGGGAGTTTCAGGCGGGCATGACGCCGAGGGACCACCCGCTCCAGTTGTCGGAGACCCCGAAGGCTGAGCCCGTGTATTTCATTGTTGTATTCTGTTTTATCTTTTGATGTTGGCACTTCGATTGCCTTTGTGCGACGGAGTGAACGAGATTATGATGATGATCGCTCGGGCTTCATACGGAGTGGTGGGGTGACCGAGGTGATGGCGATCGGTCGGCCCTTCCATCGAACAAGAGATGAACTGTTGATTGACTAGGACGCCATACAAATATGTCAGTCATTCATCTTTAAAAGGATATAACGACTTAGCGGTCGAGCCGATAATCGTCCCGTTGACGTGGATCAGAACCGAAATAGTGCTCACTCGTTTATTCGATTTGTCGAGCAACGGCGACCGTCTGGTCATCATTTTTTTTTTTTTTTTTGGTTTTGTTTTTGTTATAGCTGGACCTTGTGGAAGGTTGCGTACGTAACCAATGAGAGGGATCAAGCTATTCATAATTTGATTTGGCCGAGCGATAGATCATTTGCTCTTCGGAGAAAAGAGCGAAAGTGATGCTAGTCGATCGGTCGTTTTTCTTTTAGCCAACTGATAGATCATTTGTTCTTCCGGAGAAGGAGCAAAAGTGATGCTAGTCGATCGGTCGTTTTTTTTTTTTTTTTTTTTTTTGCGATGTTAATCGCTTGGTTGCTGATTGCAACTTTAAGAGTAATACTTGCGGAGATTCGAGGCGTCCATGATATTGGCACTCGTTCGCTAGAGGACGTCTCCAATCTATAAAATCCCGATTTAACGACTTTGATTTTCTTGTACGACTTCCCAGTTTGTCTCAAGCTTTCTGGCTTTCAATTCTGTGGTGTTTTCGAACACCTTTCTTATGACGAGGTCGTTGAGTTCCAACGGTCTTGTTCATGTCGTTTTCTTGCGTGTCTTCAAAAGTAGACAGATCGGGTTGTCCTTCTATCGTTGGTTTGTCACCTGGTGGGGAAGGAGCAAGAGTCGTCCTGATTGTGAAAATATTTCGGCGGGATGTGGGTTCCTCTTCGCCAGAATCGGATTCGTCTTCGTGGGAAGGAGCGGCGTCTTCCATGGAGGGCGATCGATCGGCTGAATTACTGCGATTGTTGCCCTTCATGTCTTTACTCTTTCCCGTGCCTTTGCTATTTTCCTCGGGCTGTTGCTTCGGGTCGCTGCTTTGGGGGTTCAGGATGAGAATGCTTCTTGACGAAGCTTGACATGAGGAAGTTGTTGAGATGGTTGAATTCCTTCGTCTCGTGTCCATACGCTTTGTGGTAGCCGCGCAACTTGGTCGCGTCGTATGTGTTATTTGTAGGATTCGCTCGTGCGGCCTGCTTCTTTTCATCGACTTCCAACGTCCACTTGTTGTTCCGTTGTCCTCAGATAGCCAACACCGGGTCTGGCTGTTTCTCATTTAGGATGGAGTTAACGAGGCCTTTCTTCTTAACCGGCCTATTGTAAGACGTGTGCTGCCTAGGTTCGTGGTGACTTTCGACCGTCTTCAAAGCGGGTTGCTTTAGATCGTTTTGTTTCTTGATGAACGATCGCTTGTCCTCCTCCAGCAGGATAAAATTCTGGGAAGAATGTAACGCATCTTGGAGAGAGATCGTGGGATTGGAGTAGAGATGGTCTCTAAATTTGGAGTGTATCCATAACAAAATTTGTAGAGCTTCGACGGCCGTTTGATCGGGAATCTCGATCGCTGTTACTACCTTTTTTGAATTTTTCCATGAAGTCTTTCAGGCTCTCGGTGGCCGATTGAGACATCTTCCATAAATCTGACGAGGTTGCTCCTTGGCGAGTAAACTTAATGTAATGTTTCAAAAACTGCGCGGACAGATCGTGGAAATTGTCTATCGATCCTTCGGCCAGTCGCGAGAACCAGGTCAACGCCGGTCCGGAGAGGCTTTCGATGAAAAGTTGGCAGAAGCCCGCATCTTTCTCCTCGTCGGAGAAGTTCGTCCTCCCCATCGCTATGTTGAACGCTGTCACATGGTCCGTCGGATCTGTTTCGCCGGCGTATCTCGGGAGACGGAGCTTGTTAATTTTCTTGATTTTGGTATCCGTAATCCGCTTTGTGAATGGGTTCTTTAGCGTGGTAGCGAGGACGCGTTCGATTTCTGGGGCGGACGTTGTGACATGGTGTATCTTAGAGTGAATGTCTTTCATCGATTTTCTCAACTCCTCGATCTGGGACTTGGTGGCTGCGTCCAGTCCGTCGGTCGTTTGACCGGTAAGGTCGGTTTCATTAGCCGCACCACCAACTGCAGGACCGGCTCCGGTGGGCGTCCGATTCGTTGAGGTGAAAAGTAGTCGACGTCTCGCCGTTTCCGTGTCTCCGGCGTCACCGTCTGTCGCGGCAAGAGCAGCAGCAAGTGCGGTCAATCGCTCGTTCATGACTCTGTTGGTTTCCTCTTGCCGTTGGAGTTGGTTCATGATGCGCTGCATCATGTCGTCGGCCGCCGGAGTCGCAGCGACTGGTCCCTGCGCNTAGTCGACGTCTCGCCGTTTCCGTGTCTCCGGCGTCACCGTCTGTCGCGGCAAGAGCAGCAGCAAGTGCGGTCAATCGCTCGTTCATGACTCTGTTGGTTTCCTCTTGCCGTTGGAGTTGGTTCATGATGCGCTGCATCATGTCGTCGGCCGCCGGAGTCGCAGCGACTGGTCCCTGCGCCGGTGCGTCGTCGGTTTGAAAGTCGTCAGGAGGCATACTGATTTCGTTAACGCTACTTCGTAAGGCCCCACGGTGGGCGCCAATTGTTGAATCTGAGTTTTGTACGGTCGATTGACTAGAAAACTAAACTCGATTTGTGGGTTCTTCGAAGGCGTTTTATTAATCAGAGTTGATATCAAGAGGAGATTACAGAAAGATTCAAGAAAAGAACAAAGGTCGGAGCTTTATAAAAGTCCGACCAGATTACAAGGAGGTTCGATCAATCGTAAAACCCTAAACCTTGCCGTCAGTGTTCTTGTCTCAGTTTTCGGATCCCCTTTCTCTTTCCATTAATCGTCCTTTTATAGTTTCCTTCGTTTCTCCTCCGTTCGCCCTAGAGCTTTCAAGCCCATTTAAGCGATAATTGGGTTTTTATACTTGGGCTTACCCGGAGCTGAGGTCAATCGATTGGGCCTCGGGTAACGAGGCTCAATTATGTTATGTCAATCGATCGACCGAGTCGGGTTAGGCGATTGATCTTGGGCCGATTCCTTTATTTGACGGGCCTTGTGGGGGGAATGAAATTCCTCCACTACAGAGATAGTTTGGTGACCCAAGAGAGATGTGATGATTTGCGGCGGAGCAAAGGAAGCTTGAGGCAGAGAAGTTCGTGGTCACTCTATTTTTCAGTGGGCGGTAGAGATGAACAAGGAAAACGAAGCAGGTCCACGGTGTTGTTTAGTTAATTCGAAAAACTAAAGAGAAAGTAAAGCTTCAAAGATCAAAAAATTGAAAAAGAAAATGGCGATGAATGGAATGAGAAAAAAATTATTTTTTTTTGTAAAGAATAAAGAATAGGAACAGAGAGAAAGGGATAACAAGCGATATGCAGTGTCCTTTTACATTTACTGGTGTTGGGCTCCACCACTTTATCTTCGAAAATTACTTCATATTTTTTAGATTATGTATGAAAATCGCTATAAATTTCATCTCCTCAGTCTCTTTAATAATTATCGCGGGAACCTAGACGACTCTCCGTTATTTTTCTTATGGCTAATATTATGTTGAAAACACATCTAATAAAAATATTATTAAATATTTAAATATTTTTTAAACAAGGAAATAATTAATTTCATAATTAGTTATATAATAATATTGTATAATTAATAACAAAATTATCTACTAGTATTATTCATTTAAATGAAAATTAAAAATTCTGTGCGGTTTTTAATATCTATAATTATAGCCTATATTATTTTAAAATAGAAGTACTATATGAATCAAATAATGAATATAAATTGGTAATTTTAAGTTCTGTTATTTAAATAAATAAATAAACCACCATTCACGTTCAAAAAGAGTTAAAATTTCTGAAATTGTGTATATCGTTATGTAAAAAAAACAGATTATTTTTATTTAATTTAAAACTCACAACAATTTATGATTTAAAATTATTATATATAAAATATACTACTATCTAACTTACTTTAATTTCATGTGTTATTTACAAAATATGATATCAGAAAACTGTATTAATTCAAAAGATATTGAAGAAAAAAAATATTTTTATTACAAATGTAATGATATATAATTATAACACAATATGTTGAGAAAAATATAAAAAAATGTTACGAAAAAGTTTGAATATTTTTTTATAAAATATTGCATTAATTTAGCAACAAAAAATGTCAAAGGCATATTATCTTTCAAACTAAAAATATTAATGTACTCTTGAAACTTCGACTGCTGGCATCACAGTTTTTCCGAGCTTGGTTACATGATGTTGAAAGCACTATGTTCTGGTCGGATTACTGGCATCCAATGGGGCGTCTGATTGATATCGTTGGGGATAGTGGACCGCTGAGGCTGGGAGTTGGGAGGTATGCAATGGTTGCGGCTGCTGCAAACGTAGCTGGCTGGCAGTTTCGAAGGTGCAGTGACCACAGGTTACAGCACGTTATAGAGAATACCAGTATAGTTCAGGCTCCTACAGCAGGTAGCAGGGAAGACGAGATTGTATGGAGAGATCAAAATGGATAGTATAGCAACATTTTATCCTCTTCCAAACCATGGGAACAGATCAGAAAACAAAAGGTGAAGCAGAGTTAGGAGTAAGGTCATTTGGTTTGCGCAGGGAGTTCCTCGTTTCACGTTTATTGCTTGGCTAGCCATCCGGGACAGACTATCAGCAGGTATGCGTATGGCTCAATGGGGAGTAGTGCAGGGCTGCATGTTTTGTGGAGAGCCTAGTGAATCTCGGGACCATCTCTTTTCCCATGCCCGTAGACATTCATAGTATGGTTAGCAGTTGTGGGGCATCTTTTGGTAGCAGATGCTGATCCAGATTGGGAGGCAACGCTTGGTCAGCTGGTGGAACTCAGGTATGTTAGCTGGACTATATCCTGCTGCGATTGGTTTTTCATACTGCAATCTATTACATATGGAGGGAGAGGAATGATAGGAGGCACTTGAGGCAGCCAAAGTCAGTACACCAGCTCTCCAAACTCATTGAGGGACAGTCAAGAATAAAATTATGTCCACGAGATATTTTGAGAATCCTAAACTGTTGGGACTACTTCAAAGATGGTATTGTGGGAGATAGGGGTCTTCTGAAGCTGGATATCGTTCATATCTTCATTCTTTTAAATTATTTTGTGTACATAAACCTTATGTCTCCTCTATTTTCTTAATATAAATTTAACATTTTACCAAAAAAATATATTTATGTACTTTCAAAAAACTTTCTTGATCAAATATATAATTTTGATAATATATATTCAAAACTCAAAATTAAAATATTTCAACTCTTATATAAGATAAAATAATAGATGCTAAAGTGTAATTTTTAAAATGGAACATGAATAGATACTATTAAAAAAATCAAAATAATATAGTATTTTGAATCTTAATTTAATAACAACAACAATTAGAGAACTTAATATTATGATATCCAAAAATATATTATCAATAAATTTACTAAAGTAATATCTTAGATACTACTATATATAAAATTTACCAAAATAGTATGGCTAAATTAATTAAACAGAAAATATATTTATTTATAAAATCTCGCAATATACTAAAATGCTAGATGTTAAAGTTAACTTTTAAACACAAAATGGAAATATATATTAAAAATGTATTGTATGAAAATTGTAGAAATGTTGAAAAAAATAAAATAGATTTTTTATTTGATTATTTCATATTGTAAATTTATTGTATTGTACTCAAAAATATATTAGTATGTATAAGATGTATAAAAAAGCATTATATATTAATAATGTTGATTAAAAAAGTGAAAAGTATGAAAAATCATTATATATTATTTATGTTGACTAGAAAATCTAAGGAATAAGATTATAAAATTACAAAATATATAATACTAAAATGTAAGTCATATATTTAAAATGTTTCTGATGATATAAAATATATATATTTTTTAAATGAAATATATATCTGCACGAATGTTGGGGTCAAACTCTAATAATGCTCTAAGAGTGGAAAAGAAAGAGATTGTGGTGTAAATAATTTTTTTAAAACAAAATTGAGACTTTAATATGTCAAAATTACCCATTTGTATTTCCTTTGAAGAGTGCAGATTAGGGCTTGTTTTTACAAGTACTTTATAAGTCTTTTATAGTTTTCTCACAGTAAATTCAATATAAAAAATTGAATACACTCCTTTATTACATGTCAGAAACTATTTTAAAGAGTTTTAGTTTGGTATTTGGGTTTTAACGTTCGAAAATTGCAGGTTATTATATTGGATTTATGGTTTAGAGTTTGTGATTACATCTTAGTTAGTTGTGATTATTTTTTATACAAACAAAAGCAAACCCAGAGTGCTGGAAAGATAAAACTTTACCAAAGCCATGCCAAATTTTTGACACTGCCTAAAATTTCTAGAAGAGAGATTGAGAAAGTTCATGGTAAGGTGACAATATAACATAATACATCAACACAAGACACTTTCAGGGTGGGTGGGTGTCTTCTTTTCTTTACAAAAACCTTACCCAAAAATGCAGCTTCAATAATACTTATCAAATAAGGCAACAAAAGAGTTAAAGCTAGACAGGGAAAGCATAAGGGACAAATGGTAAAGTGGTCCCCAGAGTCCGTAATTGTGCTTCAACATAGCAATTTCTCCAAATTGCTTTAGCAATAAGAACGATGAGTGTCAAACTCATTGCAACTAATCAATTGAGTATTAAGCTCAACTTTCACTACAAAAAAAATATCACATATATATCATGAGAAAAACGCTATTGCAGGATAGCATAGCATTATGGCGAACGCTATATCTGTCCCCACAATCTTTTCTGTAACATTTTATATAGTGTTTTAAATTTGCAATGTTAAAATATTAGTTTGATGTCGTTTATTAGTTATATAATTATATAACTTACAATAGCAGAAAATAATTGCTGTAATAGCACTTGTAAAAATAAAAAATATTAAAATACAAATATAAATATATTCAATTTTTTATATATTGAAATTGTTTACAAAATAACCTAAACCAAAACTAAATCAGAAACCTAAACATTATACTGCCTCTACCACCGTCAATCTTAGGCAACAGCGGCACTTTTTTTTCTCCTCCTCTCCTTGTGCTTAGATTGTTAGCTGATATATCTCTGCAAATAAAAAGATATCAGATCACTAAAAAACCCTAATTGTTAATGAAACTATTAAGGCAACCTACAAGGTATCATATAGCTGTCGTTCCTAAACACATGTTCCCAACAAGACCTTTACAGAGTATCATGATTATATTTCAAGTTTTATCAGACTAAGCTAAACCTGTTCACTACCTATCAAACTAAGCAATAACAGTTCAAGTGCTATCAGATTGAACGATCATGCACATCACAAGTTATTTATCAATGGTAGAGAGTCCCAACCTCATAAAGAATATCACAAGCTGACGCCTCCCATCAGCTTATTGTCACCGTTAGATAAGAATGATATCTTGAATCTGCACAAGTTTCGTCAGTATCTTTAAGCTAGGACCATTAGCAGTAGGTCACCATGCAACTGATTCATAACCAAAGAAAACAATAAATTTCTCAAACTTGGAACCAACACAATGAAAACAGGGAAATAAACTTACTGATAACTCTTCTCCAGACATGCCATAGATTCTTCAACTCATTTTTTTCTCATAAGACATGGGTACTCCCTCTTCTTAACAAACAACACAATATCACTTAGACAGAATACTTTTCCTAGCCTTGGTTCCCTTCCCACCTATACTCAAAGGAAGGAAAGGCACACAACGTGAAAAACCAAAGGTATCAAACGACAACAAGCATATCAAACAAAGAAGAAACTCATGTGATCAACCAAACAAAGTCACGTAGCCTATACCACCACCAAACAAAGTCTCATAAGAACAAAGACTACAACTTAATAATATATTAAAAAAAACTGGAAACATTCTCAAGAATCTTTAATAAAGTTCAAAACTTTCTGATGTAGTTCACATCCTCTTCTTCGCCCTCGTTACTGGAAAAATCAACAGCATCTACATCTTCTGCAAAACTCACCCGCTTCTTAAGAAGCTTGTGTACACTGTCTAGCTTGGCTTGAACTTCATTCATCTGCTCATTTCCAAGTATGGTAGCCAATATTCTTCTTTCCACGTCAGTGTTATTGGTATTGTTGTTAGATATCAAGTTCTCAGTAAGTGTCACGGCCTCTTCCGGATTCCTAGGGGTGAAGTTATAATTACTAGCAGTGTCTAGAGCCATCTGGTAAACCACAGTGATGCCTCTGAAGAAGGTACTAAGCAGCTGTACCCCGTTGAATCAATGCTATGGAAAGTCTCGTTGATATGGCGTACATCTAATCCAGGAGCTCTTGAAGGATTCTACATGCTTCTGTGTGAATATATAATTTTTTTTCTCAAGTTTTCAGATTTTAAATCATCAAGAACGTTACGCAGAAATGCATTCTTGATGTCATCCCATGATGTAAGAGATGCCGCTGGTAACTGCTTAAGTTAATACGAAGCTTCTCCAGCAAGTGAGTACTTGAAGAGCTTACATAAAGATAGTCCACATGGACTCGATATTCTTTGATAACAGATACTAGAACCTCGAACCTCTCAAGATGGTCCATAGGATGCTCTTTGGTAACCATTGAAAGGTGTTTGTTCCACAAGGGTAAAGTATGCAGGTTTCAGCTCGAAATGTTCCCTCTATAAAGTAGGAGGAAAAATGACAGATCTGTTGGCGTAGTATTGGTATGGACGGTTGTAGTTACCAACGTTCTGGTCTGAGCAGCGGTCGATTGACATCAACTCATCGTCGATCACAAATAGTATTGATCAACGATGATGATTTGATGTCGATCAATCCCGTGCGCTTCTATTTGTGGATTGCGTGTTCTAACAACGCATGATCTGAAAATAGTAGCTTTGTTTCTTTGTTGCTTCTGGTACTGCTGGACATGCACCTGAAAGAAAAAGTTTTTTTTTTTTTTAGTAACTAAAATAAAAGAAAAACCTAGACTAAGTCTATCTATAAAATCTTATGGTGAATCTAATGTTCCCCAGAAACGACACCAAACTTGATATCACTCAAATCACCTTATGAGAAACTTTACTTTGTCAAATAAGAGAATCAGTTGTAGTACTTAGGGATAGACTCCACATGGAGCATATGCACACGATAGATTTATAAATATAAAGATTAGGCTAGGAAAACAAATAATAAAGTAGTAAACAAGTAAATCAGTTTGATTGGTTGGTTGGAAGCAATATGAGAAAATAGCTAGACTTCGAATTTTAGGGTACATTATTGTGATATAGATGCTAAGGGTGTGAGATAAACCATGCTAGAACTCGATGTCAAATGCAAAAGATATCCAGCTCTCCCTGTGATTTTAATCTATTGAATAAGTCTTGTATTTCAGGTGACACTTATTAACATGGGTCTGAGTGTCGATCGAAGTTATTGGATGTGCGTCAATCGACACTGCCTTAGGCAAGCGTTACCAAAATGATCTATTGGTTCACTAGTCTTACTAAGTCAGCTGTCCTTTGTTTCTACCAATCCTAGCTTAGGAGAATTATTATCAAGCATAGATCATGCTGTCGTAGTTGCTTATATCCTAGGTTCTGGGTTCTAGTTAGCTACTCTAGAACACAAGCAAGAAGATCAATTCTGATGAAGGATCCTTATGGATTCACCCTAGGAATTATATGTTTAGCAATACATATAAACCCTAATGAAAGCCCTAGCTCTAAAAAAGAAGACTACTCAAACATGATCAAGCAAAGCAAAATACAAATCTGAATAGAAAACATAAAATATAATAAGGATTAAGAAACAAGGTATACAAATCTCTGAAGGATTCTTGATCTTCTCTCTAAAACTAACTAAAAGCTTATAAGTATGGAATAGATTATGAAAGATGGTGGTGTGTTGCCCAAAATGACGATCGATGGCAAAATTGTGTTGTCGATTGACACTCTCCCTCAAAGCTACGAGTGTCTTCATCAAAGCTCCAAAATACTCCATAATCTTTGCATTGCTCCAAAACATACACGAACCTGAAAAGTCTCTAAAATAACTCCAAACATACATAATAGATCCTAAAAAATACGTATAATATGGGTGAAAACGAGTAAAATCCATAGTATATCATATTGAATGACACGACACTTAATAAATAAACATAAAAATTTCAAAGAATATTTTAAATATTAACCAACTATTAAAATTAGTTTCTTTTGTATAATTTATATATATATATATATATTCTTTTGTATAATTTATATATATATATATATATATATGAGAATGATGTTTTAAAGACTCGTTGTTATATTCATTATAACTTAATCGATCAACAATTTAGTTTATTTTACTATTTGATTCTCAAAAAATATATATTATAACTTAACCAACTATTAAAATTAGTTTCTTTTGTATAATTTATATATATATATATATTATTTTGTATAATTTGTATATATATATATATATATATATGTGAATGATGTTTTAAAGACTCGTTGTTATATTCATTATAACTTAATCGATCAACAATTTAGTTTATTTTACTATTTGATTCTCAAAAAATATATATTAAATTATTCATAATCTTACTAATATATATTTAAGTATAAGACAAGAATAAAAATTCAAACAACAAGATTAATCAAACTTTAATCAACAAAATAAATTTGTGTGGTTGAATCCAAAAAGTGGATATTATCCGCTACATCCAAATAATAACTAAGTAGATAAGATATTATATATCTACAATCATACATCTAACTAAAATAATATGATATGCACTGATTTCATGTATGCACTGGAAATCATGGGACAAATCATGTATAGATAAAGAGGAAGGCAGTTTGGGTTTTAAAGACATCACTAATTTCCACATGGCTATGTTGGGGAAGAAATTATGGCCCTGATCAAGAATCCAAATACTTTATGCTCTTGAGTGTTCAAAAGACAGCACTTCAGGAATGCCTCACCTCTGGAACCAATACGATCATACTTTACGTCATATGGCTGTAGGAGTACGGTTTTTGCTAGATCTATACTTCGTAAAGGACTAATTAAATGGGTGGGATCAGGTTCATCTATATCTGTATAAAACGATCCATAGATCCCAACCACTCGCCCGAGACCAGCAAAGAAAAATTAACACAACATTTTTCCCAAACCTGTCAGTGGATTCTCTCATCAATTCTGATTCAGGAAGTTTGAACTCGCAGGTAATTCGGGTTTTGGTAGATCTCCAGGATGTAAAAATCATAGAAAGTATACCATTAAGCAAGACTAGGATGGCAGACAGGTATGGAAGACACTTCACTAATAATGAAAAATGCACAGTCAAATACGGCTATCAGGTAGAACGGGTTTATCTGGAGAAGGAAAAATCTCCATCGAAGATAAAGAATTTCTTATGGTAATTGGTGTAAGAGTGTATAGCATTTTGAAAAAATTGAAAACGAGAGGGATACAAGGAGATATATGTTGTGCTAGGCGGTTCAAACACCACCTTACCATGTTTTCTTTGAATGTCCTGCAGCACGCCAAGTCTGGGCTTTATCAAAGATACCAAAAAACCCACCTATTTTCTCCACTAGTTCTCTCTTCACAAATTTGGATCATATTTTCTGGAGAGTCTTCCCACATATGAATGATCATCATTTTGCTTAGATACTTAGGTATATATGGAAAGGAATGAATAACGAAACCCTTAGTAATTTGGATATGGATCCTAGGAACACGCTGAAATTAGCAGAGAGAGAATCAACACTCTGGGCAGAGGCTCATGTGCTGAATATACAGAGGGCAGCACAGCCGATGGAGGTTATTGACCTACTATCAATTCCAGGGCGATGGTGCTTTACAGATCAGTTATGGAAAGAGAAGGAATGTTTTTCGGGACAAGGTGGTGTTTGAACCGAGTTCGGTCTTATATCAGTAAGAGAGTGACTGGACTCGTCTGTGGATTATTTCAAAGGCATTTTACTATTTATGAGTAAATGAGTAAGTTTATTGATGAGAGAGTTGGTGTACAAATAAGGAAATAAACGAGGCGAGACGGCGTTGCTCGGAGAGCTCAGCCGTGAAAGTACAAGTCGGGGAGATACAAATAGGTGAAAACCCTAGTTCTAGCCGCGTTAAGTGAGTGCTCGATTTCGGATCCCCCTTCCTCGCTGTCTCCACCTATCCTTTTATAGCATGCTTTTCTCCTCCATAATGACCTAGGTAAATATGCCTTAAGAGGCCTCTCGCCGATGGGTTTTCTGGTCGTCCCATTAAGTAAAGTGCCAGTCGGTCCCCTTTTATCGTTTAGTCGCAAAGATGAACGAACTTGGGCCGAGTCGAGGTGCAATCATCTTGGGCTGACCTATGTTATTTCTCAGCGGGCCGTTCCTGTTATTTGGTGGGCCTTGAAGGGTGGGGCAATCCACCTCCTACAGGTGGTACAATATTCTAGAGGGGTTTACTGGACTTATGGGGGCAAGAAATGTTAGGGATAGTCTCTCACCTCTTCACTCGGAGGTGGAAGCTCTAATATGGGTAATGGAGTGTATGAAAAACTTGCGTCAGTTCCATGTTATATTTGCAACAAATTTTTTTCAGTTGGAGAAAATGGTTTCAGAAAAAATGACCAGCTTTTGCAAATTATTTGAAAGATATTAAAATTACGAAGGAAAATTTTCTCAAGTCAAAGGTTATTCATGTACCACAAACGCAAAATTCACGGACGGATAGCATAGCACGTAGTGACAAGAAACAACCATCTTTCGTCGTTCATATGGATGCAGAGTTACCAGTTTGGTTTGCAGATTCAGTATGAGTCTGTTTATGTTGATGACAAGGAAAAATTGATCTTAGTTTAAAATAAACCATATGTATTGATTACAAGATAAACTAAAAAATTATTAAATAATTATAATATAGGGCTTTTCGCAAAATTGACTCAAAACTCAAAGTCAAACAAAAAAATAACTTCTTCTTTTGACTCATCTTGTTTTTTTCCTATTCACCCCACATCTTCATTTTATTTACGAAAATGCCATTAACTTTTTTTTGAAATTTTTTCCAAAAATGGCATTTTTACTCTCTCAACCTCATCATCTTCAAGTATTTACAACATTGCCATTGCCATGAATACTCCCAACAACCTTGTACAACCAAGGTTTGAAGCTTTTAATGCACTTAAAATCGATACCCATACTCTCTTTCTCAATTGTTATGAACTAAAAACAACATCTTCTTCACTTTGTCTCCATATTCATACCAAAAACCCAAGCTTTTGATAGCAAAATTTTTATGGTTGATAGAGCCATTTAAGCATACAATTCTTGGTGGGTTACTTTCGTTTGATGTTCTGGGTGGTTGGAGAAGACTCTGTGTGCAAAGGAAGTCATGTCACCTAGTTTAAGGTATGAAATTGAATTTGTTTCAAGATCTGTTCGCGTAGAAGACTTACCCGTAAGTCATATGGATGTACAAGACTTACGGATAAGTCTTCTGGTCAAACGGACGACTTTCTTCTAAGTCGTCCAGCTTTGTTTGTTAAAAAAAAACACCAGACGACTTATAATTAAGTCATCTAGGTAAAACGGACTACTTTTGCATTTGACCGAATTGTGTCAGATATTTGACTTTTTCTGGATGATTTACAATTAAGTCGTCTCTAGGAAAGTTAAAATTTCAATATTTTATTAAATCTAGACGACTTATCCGTAAGTCATCTAGATTTAATAAAATATTGATATTTTAACTTTCCAAGAGACGACTTAATTGTAAGTTGTCCAGAAAAGGCCAAATATCGGACACAATTCGGTCAACTGCAAAAGTAGCCCGTTTTACCAAGACGACTTAATTATAAGTCGTCTGGTGTTCTTTTTTAACAAACAAATCTGCACGACTTAGAATTAAGTCGTCCCATTTAAATTTCAATTGCAAAAATGACCTCAATGGACGACTTATGGGTAAGTCGTCCAGACGACTTACTGGTATGTCGTACAGACGACTTACTGGTATGTCGTCCAGACGACTTACTGGTATGTCGTCCAGACGATGTTTAGCAAACTTTCATGAAATTCTCTATGTTTACTAATGTGTTTTATTTTAAATTTTTGCAGATGATTCGTCAGTTACATGCAGTGTATGGAGAATGGTTGTTGAAAGATTGCCATTGGGATTTTGTGGTTGATGATCTCAAAGGAGCAAGATTGTTTTTACTGAATGAAGATTCAACACATGCTGAACTTGTTGCACTGGCACAAGAAGACTATAACCTGGACATGAGCACAGTCACTGTGGAGATTATATACTCATTACCAGCAGAAATGATGATGGCTCCAGACACCCCTCCCATTCATGTTACAAGTGATAGACAAGTTCGTAACTTGCTCGAGATACTCAAAACTCATAGTGTATGTCTTTGTGTATCAAACCGTAGCACGGTGGAAACGGTTTCAGAGGAAAAGGAAGAAGCTGATGAATGCTTTGAAGATGATGAAGCTGATGAATGTTTTGAAGATGAAGGTGATAATGAGTTGGTTGAAGATGAAAATCATGATGGGGAGGAGGATGATAAGGAGGAGGATTCTGAAATCTCTGTTTGCTCTAATGTTGCTGAAGCGGACGAGAATGGTGAGGATTATAGTGTTTATGGAAAGGTTAGAGATGAGGATGAGGAAGAAAATGATGATGTGGTTTTTGAAGATTTCAAAGATACATATGATATTGAAGGAGGACGATCGAATGGTAAAGGTATATATGTCAACAAAAGTTTTGTTAGCAAGGATGCACTGCTTTCAGAGCTGCGGTTGACAGCAGTGAGGCGTAAGTTCTCCTTCAGAATATACAAGTCAACGGAAACTCTCCTTGTGGCATTATGTCGGGTTAGTGGTTGTGGATGGAAGATAAGAGCGAGTGTGAAACATGGGACAAACACGTTTTGGGTAACAAAATATGTGGAAACACATACATGCTCAGTGGGAGACCGAATCGCTCAGCGGAGACACTGTACTCCGAAGTATGTTCGTAGGCTTTTCATTGATCGTGTTGGAATCATTTATGGGTTGACTCCGCAGCATATCAAAGATGCAATGAAGAACATGTTTGGCATGGAGCTTGATTACACCACTTCATACAGGGCACTGTTATATGCACAAACATTGGTGAGAGGAACAGTAGAAGATGGGTATTCGCATCTTCCATCATATCTCGAGCAAACCTCCTTAGCAAATCTTGATTCTGTCACGACTATAGAACTTGATTCTATGAATAGATTTAAGTATCTATTTCTCTCTTTTGGAGCTTCTATCAAAGGTTTTAAGTATCAGAGAAGGGTAATTGTGGTGGATGGGACTCACCTAAGTGAGAAGTATAAGGGTACTATGTTGGTTGCAGCCGCACAAGATGGGAATTTTCAGATATTTTCATTGGCTTTTGGGATCGTAGATGCTGAAGATGACCCTTCTTGGGAATGGTTTTTCACAAAATTGGCTACTTGTATATCTGATGACCAGCCTCTGGTGATAGTCTCTGACCGGCATACGTCCATTAAAAGTGCGTGTGATCAGGTGTTTCCTTGGGCAGTGAGAGGAATATGTTATTATCACCTTCAAGATAACATTGTCAAAAAGTATAAAGAGAAAAATCTCTTATACTTGGTGAAAGGTGCTGCTTATGCTCATACGGTTTCAGATTTTAACTGGTACATGGCTGAGATAAATAGTGCAAACCCGGACATTTCAACGTATTTGGTGAATGCCGACGTCAGCCTATGGACAAGGGTTTATTGTCAGGGGGACAGGTACAACATAAAAACAAGCAACATCGCTGAATCTATTAATTCTGCACTGAAGCGAGCTAGAGGATTTCCGATTAAGTTTCTGCTGGAGTTCATAAGGGAGAAGTTAGGAAAGTGGTATTGGAAAAGGAGAGAAGATGCTTTGAGTCTCCCAACTCAACATAGTCGGGGTGTTGAATATTTGCTTGCTGTTCGAGAGGAGATAGCGGATACGATGAGGGCCGAACCAATTAATGGATGGTGATTCTTTGTGAAAGGTGACAAAATGGACTGTGTGGTAGATTTGGAACATGGAAAGTGTGATTGTGGTGTCTACCAAGTGGACAAAATACCTTGTTCTCATGCTTTAGCTGCTGGTACATTTGCTGGTTTGCATATATCCACACTTGTACATCCAGTGTACTCGAATTAGTATTTGTTTGAAGGATACTCAGAGAATATATTTCCTTGTGCTGGACAACAAGTTGAGGAATGCACATGCTTCCCTCCGGAGGTAAAGCGTGGTCCGGGGAGACAGAAGAAATCAAGATGGCAATCTTGGTTAGAGCTATCTAGGATGAAAAGACGCAAACCCCGGAAGCAACACATGGTTTATAGATGCTCAAACTGCAAGGAAACTGGCCATACGAAACCACAATGTAAGAAACCGGTTGATTAGTCGTCCAGACGACCTAGAATTTAGTCGTCTAGTGTTGTAAATCGTTCAGACGACCTATAATTAAGTCTCCTAGTGTTGTTAAGTCATCCACGGTTACCTAGTCTTCTGGACGACTTAAAGTTAAGTCGCCTAGTGTTGATTAGTCGTCCAGACGACCTATAAATAAGTCTTCTAGTGTTGTTAAGTCGTCCAGACGACTTAAAGTTGAGTCGTCTAGTGTTGATTAGTCGTCCAGACGACTTAAATTTAAGTCTTCTAGTGTTGTTAAGTCGTCCAGACGACTTAAATTTAAGTCGTCTAGTGATTAGTCTATGTATTAACTTCTTGTCAAATAGCACAACCAAAAGATTATAAGACGACTTAATTTTAAAAGGTTAATTTACAGAACACAAACACAACAAGCATCCTAAACATCAGCCTAATCAAGTTCGAATACAAATATACAAACATACAATTCAAACATCAGCCTTCATAAGCACCGATATCCTCAAAATTATCCTTGTTTTCATACAAATGCGGGAGAGTGAGCTCATTATATATATCCACAGCCATCTTTTCCCTAATATTCTTCACGCTGGCGCTGTTCTTAGAAAAGTCTTTTGCATTAAATGGCAGCCCAAGAGCATGACATTCAATGTATTTTAGAGCGTAGACGCCACAATCACCAGATCGGGCCTGAGGCACATTGCTTGCACGTTCAAATGTGAATGGCTCCAGGGACTGATCACTTTTTGCTTTGGGTTTGGAATGATCACTTTGGCCGTGCTGTTTTCTGTATAAGGAGATTGCTGTGAGGCAGCAAGAGTCATTGGTCGCTCACTCTTGGCACGTTTAATTCTTGCCAAAGCGACTTCCCTCTTTTCCTGATATCTAACTTGCTCCTTCAGTTTACTGAAACAGTGGGTTCATGTTTATCCAAGATTTCGAAGCTCGGGTCTATATGAAGGCTGGATGGAAGGTTGGATGGAAGGCTGGATGGAAGGCTGGATGGAAGGCTCGGTTCTGGAGGTTTTTCCTGGCTCAGAACTATACTCACCTCTTTCAAGGAAGTAGTACCTGCGGACAAATCTGTTGCTTTACCCCACTTCGGCAAGCTCTTCTTTCCCACGTTCGACCCATTAAAACTTTCACATTCCCCCCCCCCCCAAGTAAGATCTCCTTCAGTTTGACCCTTACTCTTTTTTTGTTCTTGCTTATGAGGTCCTTTTCTGGTGACACCAAAGATCTTCTCCACAGCTTCCACCCTTTCAGACAGATACTTGATCTCCATAAGGCACGTCCCAAACCCTTGACTCAATGCATCGAGTACATCCTTCAAAGAATCTTTCAAAGAATCCTTCACGATTCTTTCAATATCCTCTTTGGTCAGCCTACCAACGTTCGGCCTGACCTCAGCCTCCTCCTATGCATCTTCCTCTGCATCTTCCTCTGGCTCTTCCTCTTCATCTTCCAGCTCTTCTATACGCTCTGTGCGAGCTTTCTTAAGAGGTCTTGGACTCTCTTCCTTCACCAGAACTATCGCTTTCTTCCTTTTCTTTGCTACCGGCCTTGTATTGAACCAAGTACCGGTGACTTCTCAGCAATCCATGGTCCACTTCCATGGTTTCTTTATGTACATGAGTTTAATTATGTTCTCCGCGGCCGGATCATCAGCATCAAAGTCCCATCTTGGAAGCATTTCAGCAATGCCCTTCTCAACGAAGTTCATAACACTAGTCTGCAGTAAATAGAAGATATAAACTTAGATATTTGACGGATTAAGAAAGATGAAAAGAAAAGAATTCGCAAAAAAACTTATGATTAAGTCGTCTAGAAAGTCGTCCAACTGGACGACTTAGCAGACGACTTAATAATAAGTCGTCTGAAATGTCATCCAGATGGATGACTTAGCGGACTACTTATTATTAAGTCGTATGGGTTGTCTTCCCAGACGACTTAATGATAAGTCCTCTACTAAGTCATCCAGCTGGAAGACTTTTCAGACGACTTATTTTTAAGTCGTCTGCTAAGTCGTCCAGCTGGAAGAATTTCCAGACGACTTAATCATAAGTCGTCTGCTTCTGGAGTAAAGTAAATACTTGTCTTTCAATGGCATCTTTAAAACATCTTCGTCCTTTGCCACCCTTGTAAGCTAGTATCGGTGGAGACGGTCTGTTTGGTATGGGCTGACCATAACTAGCACCCAATTCCATTAGAGCTGTGTACACTCAGATCTGGAGAGCTTGTACAAACCCATCAATGGTGTAACAACCAGATATATCTTTGCCCTTCACAGAGTCCATCAACACCTTAAACGCGACTCTCCCCCATGGATAATTCTCAAACCGTTCTAGATCCATCACTAGCCTAGCCAGAATAGCCCGTGTAGGGGTTGAAAAGTTCCTCCCTTCAATGTATCCAGCCAAGATGGCAAGGTACCCGAGCTGCTTGCGATCATCCGGAGACCACCTTTCGCATCTCCTAAATGCATCTATTATCTTATCAGTAGTTGGCCCAGCTTCGACATTAACTCCCAACAACTCCCAGACAACAACCAACTCCTTTGTAACAGGACAGTTTGGTCTCTCAAGGTCCTCAATGTACTCGCAGTTTAGATCAGTGAGGTATTCAAACTTGAACAGTGAAAACCTCAAAGGTTGTGGACCAGCAAGACTCCACAGCTCATACTTCTTCTTTATGTCGAGCTGGAAACAGAGTATGTAGTGAACCAGCCTTGAAGCCCATTCAAATTGCAGCTCTTGGAACTTGATGAAAACTCCAAACTTAGACTCCTTCAGCTCTTCATATTCTTCATTATTAAGAGCATTCCTTAGAGCAGTATACAACCTCGTACACGGATGATACGAAATGCTATGATGAGCGACAGGCTCTTTCCCTAGTGTATGTATCCTACGGGGGAGTTCGGGATTATCCTCTCTTTTCTGCAAAAAAATCAAAGAAAACCATCTCAAACACACAACCATCTAGTATAACATTTTAATTATAAGTCTGGAAGACTTATATTAAGTCATCTGGAAAGTCTTCCAGGTGGAAGACTTTCCAACGACTTAATTATAAGTCTACCAAGACTTCCACTAGAACATTTGAAAGCTGACCTGAAATTCGGAGAAGATGTAGTCGCCTTCGACATAGCGGTTATAGAATTGCAAAAATAGACGTGAAAAAAGAAGCGCAATGAGAACGACGGTAACCGTAAAATGAGAGGAAAACAACATCCAACCTAACCAAACAACAAACTGATTGAAATCCTCAATTTTTGAAACCCTAATTTGAAACCGAAATTTCCCGAAATCGTTGAAAACGCAAAAACAAACGGTAAAAGTAAAGGAAAACAACATCCATCCTAATAAAAACCCATAAATCTGAAGAGAAGCCTTCAATTTACCTTGGTCTTCTATCGGATCGAAATCGCCTTTGAAATCACCTTTGAGAGAAACGGCGTTAAGGTTATCTGAATTTCGCGAAATGTGAGTAAAAAAATCATCTTAAATATGTCTGGTAAAAAAATCCGGTTAGGTTTAAAAGTAATTCGGTAAAATCCGGTTTGGACGACTTATAATTAAGTCGTCTGTTGATACTATACATCCGACTAAGTCATCTGCCTTATTAAATATATTTACCAGACGACTTAGTTATAAGTCGTCCAGACCCTAAACCCTAAACCCTAAACTAAATTGACTAAATTAAGTAACTAACCACGTTATAAAATCAAATTATACTTAAATAGTGTTTACTTTACATAGAAATAAACACACTTAGGTAAATTTTTAATTTTTCAAAAAAACATTTATGCTTTTGAAATCTGACCCTAAGAAACACATACAATACTACAACATATGTTGGCAAACCCAAAACCAAAGAATATCATCACTCACTATGTGGGAACTGAAATTCACACCGTCGATTTCCATAAAATAAGGAAACTTAGGAAAACCCTAATTTTCCAGAGGACCCGGATCTCTGCGGAAGCCAACGATAAGTAACCAAATAAATGCAGAAAATATAAAAAAAAACATGATGAAACGAATTTATAAAGAAAGTTGATCTTATTTCGAATTCGCGTAAGAGCGTTGCGATCTTTACAAGAGATTACAAAGGCTTTGGCCGCAGGGGCTGTCAGCGAGTTATAAACATAAAACCCTAAACCTAGTCGAGTCGCAGCTCGATAACAAAAGACGAAAAAGATAAGAAAAAGAGAGTTTGATCGATTTCGGACGGAACCTTGTGAAAGGCTGCCTACGTACCCCTTTCGGGGATCAAGTCGAACGTAGTTCAGTTGACAGAGCTGGACCAGAGATCGAACTGCCTGGGCAAGTTTGTCTAGTAATTGAGCGCCAGTCATAGAAACCGAACTTATCGAGAGAAAAAAAGCCGAAGTTTCTAAGTGCGGAAAATTCTAAGTCTAGAAAAGTAGTAAAAGTCTCAGATGAGAGCTCTCAAAATCGTGTCCCTGCTTCTTCCCTATGCCCCTTGCTTATATACTCCTCTCCTTGGCGGTTTAATCTTTCCATTTCGTCCAGATTCAAGTTTATCGGGAATCTTCCTTATATCTCGATTCTACCTTTTTCCCGCGGAAATCTTCTATTTATCATCAAACTTTCCATTTATCTTCAAACTTGACATTTATCTTCCTTCTGCGAGTAAATCGTCAAAACGTTATCGTATCTCCGGGTTAGATTTCGTTAAGATCGCGAAATGGGCTTTTATCGCGTTTTAGGACCTTTCGGGCCGTCTTGCAATAAATCCGTTTTTCGACCTTGTACGAGATCGTTTCCTGATCTGATGCCGTTTTTAGTAAATTCCCCGAGTTAATCGTAAAGTTTAGATACGTTCGTTTCTCGGTTGATCGTTCCCGATTTTTACGATTTACTCGACGTTTTTTATGATTTTAACGAAAAATCTCGAATAAATTGTATAGTTTAGGCAATGTTCGGTGTCTCGTTTAACCGTTCCGTTTTACACGATTTCCTCGAGTTCTTTTCGAGAAAACAAAGTTTTTACTGTTTTTATCGTAAAACTCGAATGATAGGTCGGATCGAGAAGAAACGGGAGACATTTCGACCGTGGTTCGGAACACGACTGTGTCGAAGGACGTAAGTATTGAATCATGGATGCGGGAGATCGAGATTCGGGATGGTCGGTTCGACGTACGGCGGACCGAGCCGGACCGAGCCGGACCGGTCCAGCTCGCCGGTTGGCGAACTGTCCAGGAAGCCTCTAGTTCGCCCAACGGCGAACTAGTCGGAAAGAGACTAGTCCGCGGTTTACGGCAGTTTCGTGCTTATCTCGGACGATCGTGTAATCGACGCTTCTTTCGTTCTTCTGAGATAACGATTTCAGAGTTTTCCGCGGATTTCCTTTGTTTGGAAACTTCTTTTTAATTTTATAAAACGATTTCTCGAGTTTTATAAAACGAATTCTCGAGTTTTATAAAATGATTTCTTGAGTTTTATAAAACGAATTCTCGATTTTTATAAAACGTTTTCTCGAGTTTTATAAAACGAATTCTCGAGTTTTATAAAACAATTTCTTGAGTTTTATAAAACGACTTCTTGATTTTAATAAAATGTATTTTTATTTCTTGCGGAATCTTTTAGCCATTGATTCCGTCGTGACCGATTTGGACACCAACAGTTAGCCCCCCAGCTCACTAGAATCTTGAGCCTCAAGCGTAAGGTTCTTGCGAGTGGTTAGCCAATTTTAGTTAAGTTAGGCGGAATTAATGGTTGGAAAGGTCCGTTGAAAGTGATCTTTCCATTTTCGATGAAGTGAAAGCGTTTAAGATTAGGGCTGCACCTTGTGAAGGCTGCCTACGTACCCTATTGAAGGGATCAAGCCTTTCGTAGTTTGTTTTGGAGTTAAGGTTTATATGATCTGTTTCGCAGTGAGACCTTTACAGTCTAGTTCGGCCGAGTGTGGCCGTTATTGTTTTTGAACTGGCCGTGTGCGGTTCTGAGTCCCTGCCGCTTTGCGGCTTTATTATAAATCAGTTTGCGTTTTTAAGAGCGTGTTTTTATTCGTATGAATGTAGAGGGAAGAATATGAGTTGATATTGAGGGAGGTCCGCGAGTTGTCGTCTCGCATTCCTTTTCCTTTGTGGATCGCCTTATTCGTTTGCTCGTTTTAGGATGTTTAGTAAATCGAGTGAGCGTTTAGATATAAACGAAGAGAGATGCCTTTTGGATCTCGATTCATGCCTTGAGACGTTAGAGACCAGTGTGCTAAGTTTAGGACAAGACCTAGGTTTACTTTCGGATTGAGGCTATG
Organism: Eruca vesicaria subsp. sativa; assembly: GCA_932364175.1. Lineage (NCBI taxonomy): Eukaryota > Viridiplantae > Streptophyta > Magnoliopsida > Brassicales > Brassicaceae > Eruca > Eruca vesicaria. The sequence goes on from CAKOAT010604043.1 coordinate 174,881, forward strand.
CGATAATTAGTCGGCTTCCGTTTTGCGCAGGTTTACTTTCGGATTGAGGCTATGCGATTTTAACCTGATTCCATACCAAATTAGAATCTGCGATATGTTCTCGGCTTATACGATTTTTCTGGTTGGAACCGAGCATCTCACCGGGAACAATTTCTAAGTTGCCCGGAAGTGCTGACCAAAAGTTTGGATTTCTTTTATAGCGCTATTACCCTTGTGTCGGGTGTTCGAGAGCTATCTCTGCGAGATAACATAAGTTTGTTTAGGACTGTTGCGAGTTTGTTGTGATCAGCAACAAACTTTTTAGGTGATAGATGTTTACATTGTATGGGGCCTTCGCGAAGGATATGTATGTTGAGAAGTTTTGCGTATTTTATAGTCGCGAACGGACTGTTAGGTCTTCCAAGAAAATGACTTTATCGAGGAATGTATTTGTATCAAAAAACTGTCCTTCAGGCGTCTGCGACGTCTCGCAATGCCGAAGATTGTTTTTTTTTTTTCATATTCCGTGTTTCGTGTTCGAAACATTTGCGGGCTTAAAGATGTTGCGCGGTGTTACAAGGGTTTTGTCTTAACCCTGCTTTCGCAGAAACACTTTGGTTTGTTTGCGGACATTCGCAGCCAAAACTTACGTTCCTGCTTGGATGTTAAATAGTTTGATTCATGCTAGAGCAATTAGGACCGAGAGGTCGCGTATGTTTGCTTCTGAAACGAAGCGTCTTTAATTACAGTACTTTTTTGAAGTGTTATTTTTTCGAGACTCGCACGGCTTCGGGAGCTCTATCAGATTTTGTAGGCAACTTGCTTCGGAAAATGAGTGAATCGTTAGGGTAAAGAACCTAGCCAATTTTTTGAAAAGTTTGCATTACCCGTTGAACGTATTGGCTTGGCGTGAAGGTTGTATTCAGCCGTATAACCAAGGGCGTTTTACACTGTCCGTTAATCGTTTTGGCTTGGCGTGAAGGTTGTATTCAGCTATATAACCAAGGGCGTTTTACACTGTCCGTTAATCGTTTTGGCTTGGCGTGAAGGTTGTATTCAGCCGCATAGCCAAGGACGTGGTGGTAAGGGACTAGACCATGACACCTTTGTGCTATTCAAGTCGAGTTGGTTTGTAGACTTGGACCCGGTTATTGAAGCAAAGTGTGATCGGACAAGGGCCAAGTATCATTTGTCGAGATTGATATGCCAAGTGTGCTCATGGTTGTAGAAAACGTTTTTCCGTTTTAGGTTCGATTTACACGATGAAGGTTTCATATAATCTTTCCTATGTTCGTATGGAAGTTGTTTCTTTTTTACTCGAGAGAGACAGATCCTAAGAAGCTCGATGCAGAGCCCGTGCGGAGTCATTTGCGGGACGGTCTCATTCTCGGATGTAATCGGGAGAAGTGAGAGCGGATGCTTGTGAACCGAATGGCTAAAGAGTGAGGTCTTTCAGATTGTGGCACGAGGAAGCAAAAGTTTAGATTGGTCGCTCGGCACCGGATCGTATAGCTTGGTTTTCGCTATAAGGAAAGTACTTTTCGCAAAACCTGTTACCTTTACTTTCGTTAGTTACTTCGTTATAACATGATCTTGACTATACGAAGGATTTCTTGCGTAAGTAACGAGCGATGAATTTAGTAAATCGACACGACGCATTGGGTTAACAATGTTTTCCGCAGATTTTTTGAGAAACCTTTCCGCTTAGTTTTTGATTCCCGGGTGATAGTTTTTCTGAGTCACTCGCGGAGTTTTACCAAAAGTTATTTCACCGAGATCTAGTCGCAAAATGTTTTAGCGGATTTCTCGGGCGGAATGAATCACATGACCAGCAATAGGATCAGTCGGCGAGAAGGGTGGACGTGTTCCCTATTGCCGCTTTGTGTTCTCAATTTTTCTTTTTGCCGCAAATGTTCTTGATATTATTCTGTGCCTCACTTGGTTCGACGGAGAATGAGATCAATGCTTATAATTTCTCGTATAATTTTTCGATTCTTATAAGAAACTTGTTTTATCGAGTTGGAGTAAATCTTTATGACCTCGGCAAATCATCGAGTTTCATTCCGAAGTATCGCAGAGATTTTCTAACCGCATGATTGCGACGAGAGATGCTGTATATTCCTCGAGATTATTTCCCAAACGGTTTGGATCAGTCTTTAGTGTTTAGATGGTTCTTAGATTGTCGTTTGCTTTTGGGACAATTTTGACGAGGCGTCGCATTGTCCGAATATTTTTCTGCTTGTTTTGGTGAGAGTTTGCTTTATAGAAAGTGTTTTCTCGATGCGAGGGAAAATATTCGTCGAAAAGAAAAAAGATGAGTTTCCTTTGAAGGATTCGGATGATCAATAATCCGGGTTGGTTAAGGATCGTGGTGGGTTGGTGATGATTTGGAGTATGTCTAATTTACGAAACTTTCTAGGAGCGAGTCGGTTTTAAGACGGCGTCAGCATCTCTAGCTCCTTCTTTTTTTTAGGAAATGAGTACGTTCGAATGCGTGGCGATCGTTACTCGGTTGTAAAAGAGATTGGATCGGTTTGCGAGCTATGTCTGAATGGTTGAAGAACAACAAATCGAGGTTGACAAAAATTTCTTACGACTTAGCATGCTAGACTATCCTCTAAATTCTAAGTTCTCTAGGTTTCACGGCAGTTTACAAGACGTTTTCGTTTCTTACCTATGAGAAATTAGAATTCTAATAAAATTTTCAAATCGGACATACCTTAGTTTCATCGATGATTTGGAACCGCCTATTCTTTTTTCTTCGTCTTTTGACTTACTTTTGTATGAATCGGTCTGCGACGAAATACCAACGAGAGTTTCTGATATGCCCTAAATTGAAGGATCACTCTAAGATTGGTGGATTGGATAAGCCTTGCACCGAATGAGCTGGAAAGCACAAACAATCAAGGGATGTGGATCGAATGGTGACACAAGAGGTGCGGAAAGTCTCTTGATACTACCAACTTCTAAGCCCGAAGATATGACACACTCCGACGACTCAAAAGATAAGATGTTCGATGAAGAACAAATGATTCAACAAGTTAAAGAAAAATGTTTTTATTAAAAACTTGAATGATTTGAAATAATACAAAGCAAGCCTTTATATAATAGGCTGTGGGTTAGACCAAAGGTCTAAACTTATTCTAGGAAATACAAATATCATAAATATGGTGGACTTGACCAAAGACTAAGACTTGACCGAATTTTGAAAGTTGTGGTCGCAAAACTCTTCAGCTGGTTGTGTCCTTTCGCATGGCTGAAGATCTC